>CM055826.1:36290170-36812259 GCA_029582265.1 Zoroaster sp. YZ-2022 | reverse complement strand
CGTCTTTTGTTCCTATGCAGCCATTATAATGACTTAGGCTGAAGCCTCCAGGAGCCCAGGTTATGTTGATTGTGAGGTACTGTATTGTTACAGGATTAGGACTCACGAAGACAGATAAGAAGAATGGCCAGGTAGCCCAGGCCTGAGCTGGGCTTCTCCACACTATGAACAGGGAAATGTCTTGGCACAGCTATTGTTAGGGACAAAATATCTTAAACAATACAATGGGGCTTAGGTTTAAGACATTTAAATGTCTGAAACGTAATATAGCTTACGTTTCAGACATTATAATGTCTTAAACCTAAGTAGTGATAACGTTTAAGAGATTTAAATGTCTGAAACGCTAACCGGCTTAGGTTTAAGCATCCTTTCTCTATGGTTTAAGACATTCTACCCAGAATGTGAGAATCTTGTGGTTAGAAAATATCTGAAATGTGGAGTGTCGTGGCCGAGCGGTCTAGCTTACCGGACTCAAGTTCTGGTGTTAGCAGCAGAATGTGGGTTCGAATCCCGGCCGTGACACTTGTGTCCTTGAGCAAGACACTTAACCATAATTGCTTCTCTCCACCCAGGGGTTAAATGGGTACCTGTGAGGGCAGAGTTGGTTTGATTAGCCACCTATAATGTAATGGCAGCAATTGAGCTGTATACTCCCCAGGGAGCTGAGATGAGGAATGATTTATGAGCCTTATGAGCAGGGGTAATAATGCGCCTTGAGCACCACTTAGTTGGTGGATACGTGCGCTATATAAGTTCACACATTATTATTATTATTATTGAAATATCTTTGTTTACAATTAGTACACAATGGGCAATAAGTGGTAGAGTACAGCTATAAACCACCATTCTGATTTCAAAGTACTGTACATGGATATAACTGGCAACTCATTAAGAGATAAGAATAATTAACTCCAGTTCCTTATTCCAATACATTTCTACATGAATACTGAATTCCTAATACACTTTTGTACACTGAATAAGAACTTATTTCTTCACTCCAAGCTAACAGCTCTGGTCCATCTGCCTCATGATCAGTGATCTCTTGTGTTCATGTCATACAACCTGATTCCACATTCTCTTAAACGTTTAGATTGAAAACCTAGGAACAAACTTTGAAAGATCTGTCACTTGTTTTAATCAAATAGAATGAGTTTCAATAAAAAAAAGAGAACAATCTTACACCATATGAGTTAGCCCAAGTACATATTGCATTGGGCCTACGTGGGTCTCATGCATAGATACAATTTATGTTTTCGAAATCACTGGCTCTTACTTGGCTGTGAACACCCATTTTATGGGGTATACTATAGACACATATTTTGTAAAGGCAACACAAACATGTTGGTGTGAAAGAAAAAAGTGCAGAACCTTTCTTGTATTTTTAGTCATATGAAACGTATTGAAATAAGTCACAATGAGGGTTGCGCTCAGATGATTTGCAAAAAGCATAGCTAGCTTTCAAACTGCAACTGGACGGATGAATAACTTTGAATATGTCTGGGTTTTTTAAATAGAATATGCAGAGTAGATGGTTGTGAACACTCCTGAAGTAGTTAAATGAACAATCAAGTTTTCCTTGTGGTATTTTTATATGAGAGTTCGAGCATTGGTATAAATTAAGATACCAGACAAGTGATTGTTTGGGAAGGGCTATCTGTCACAACACTGGGTCCACCTGTCCTCACGCGCAATGCGTCTGGGCCAAGTCACTCACAAGAAACACACCAACCAAGAATTTTAACAGTTTCCTGAACCCCCAACTCAAAAAGGTACTGAAAATACATATCGTTCAATACTAATCTGCTACCAGTTTTACAGAATAGCTGAATAAGGAAAATAGGATTATTCTTTTGTCTATGATCTTAAAGTGAAAAATAACACCAATCGGTTATCCTAAAATCAGTAAATCTTGAGTAAGTCTTCATCAATAAATAAATAAACATTCAACTTACAGTTTAACTGGCTCCCTGTGGGCATAAATACGGGATGTAGGGTCAAGACTGAAGTAAAAGACTATTTTCGCTGAGCAAAATCTCTTTCGGGCTACTGGAAATGTTTAGCTACCGCCAACTACCTCTCAAAAGCGTAAACCAACGTTTTGTTACGTTTTAAGGCAAGGCTATCGCCAGAAAATACTGGGAAACTTCGTCCCAAAAGATTGATCAAAAACTTCAGTTGATCCACTACTGGAGCTACCGCACTCTCTCCCAAGATTCCAGTCTTCTCTCCCCACCCCCTCGATATCCTTATGGAGTTTCTAACCTCTTGAGCCATTGTTAACCAAAGTAAATTTCCCAGCACAACGTAGATGAATAAAACAAATCTCCCACTGAAACCTTATTCGAGGAGTGACGTATGTCCTCGCCCGAAAAGTTTGCATATAATTTACGTCTAATTTACATCTACTTTACATTCCGTTCTGGGGCGTCAAAATTCTGCTGTGATGATGTACCAGGTAAGTAAAAATATCGGCCTCTTGTGACACTATCCATCTTTGACCAATTTATATTAAATACTAACCTTAAAGTAAAACAAGTAATTAAAATGCAATTCACAAGCCTCCCATGTATTTTCAATTTTGATGAGAAAATCATCCAGGTAAGCAACGACCCCATTACAACCACGATGTTGCATCATACGAGAGACAGACGGAGTAAATCTATGAAAAATGCATGGCGCACGTTTATCTCCAAATGGAAGTTTAGTGCCATAAAAATAAGTCATCGGGATGACAGGGAACATACCGATGAGCACTTATTGAGTGGATCAATTAAGTGGATCTTTGGGAGTCATATTTTTGGAGTCATACTTTTGTTTATTTTTCCATTTTTCCCAGTGCGTTATCTAACCGGGCATCAAATTGTGGATCGCTTTCGTCTTTTTCACTGGTTTTGGATCGAAATTGAAGTCTGAAGCTATATGTATATGTACACTGATGTATAGCCTACACTGATGTATAGCCTACACTGATGTTTGGAAAGGCACTAACACAAACAACCTGGGCCTACCCATTGAATTATTTTGGCGTGAAAGAAAAAAGTGCACATCAATTCTTGTATTTTTAGTCTCATGAAATGTATTGAAATGAGCCGTTGCGCTCGGATGACTTTCAAAAAGCATACTTAGCTTTCAAACTTCAACTGGACGCATGATTAATGATGTCTGGATTTAACTTTGAATATGTCTGGTTTTTAATAGAATATGTCACCAAATATACACTAGTGTATGACAATAAACCATTAATGCTGATATTTTGAGATATCTGCAATCACATTCTTAATATGGTTTTTTTTTTTAAAGGAAATAAAAAATTATACATCTCAAATGGCATCTCAAATTACATCTAAATATTAAATAAATTCTTGATATTTATGATGTGGAGAAATACAAAATCTACAAACTCTGCATCTAATGCATGCAAATACTTTTGCCTGGCGGGAAATCTCCTGGGTACTCTAAAGGTCACGCAAATGAATCACATGGTCTAAACAAACAGAAATAATAGAATCAGTGAATGTTCAAGTCATGTTTATAACTTACTTCGCTTAAACTGTCTCATTGGTTATTTTATTTACTACCTAGGCCATGATATGGGTTTGGAGGTAACCTCTGCTTCATAATATATAATTATGTTGTCTTATCTTAAAGTTCATAAATGTAATTAATTGTTCAATGTAAAATCGTCCATGAACACGGAAAATCTCGCTTTGGGCATTTACCACTGATTCTCATTTTTAAAATATTTTTTGCCCATAACTGAAAACCCTGACTATATTTATTGTATTGACAAATGATACAAGTATTAAGATACATAAATTAACTATAACTTTGTATTCAGATATGTAGTATTCAAATCATGTAATATAGAAAAAGAATAATACAGAAGAAAATTTATGTGGCGAGTTTCGGAGAAGAAACAAATATGTATGACTTATAGGATTGCTGACTATTTCGATAATTTAAATTCGCCAGATAAGTCTTTAGCCCAATTTATCGGCCTCGGCCTACTAGCTAGTAGTGTAGCTCATGAGGGGTGGCAGCCCCCTAGGCCTACTAGCTAGTAGTGTAGCTAATGGGGGATGGCAGCCCCCTTTTGACATAAATTATGGAAATAAAGAATTGTTTCGTCTACGGAAAAATAATACTACTTAAATAGAGCTAATATTCCGTTATGAGATCTCTGACTTTAAATTTGAAGTTTAAAATGATTTGTAAGTTTAACAATGAACCACTAGACCGAACTACGAGGCGTAGGCTCATTATGAACAGTATATTATTTTCAATGGATTAATCTCTGTTGATTTAATGCCTAGTTATTTGTGACCTGAAGATCAAATTATTCCAATGGAGCCATTTGAAGCTATGGTTACTGACCAACGGCAGCAATTTTTAATGCTCGCCCAAAGTGAACCTTGAATTAGTCCCAGCCAGCATTTTTATGGTACGCTTCTTGTACCATGATTGTACGTCCACATAGCGGCAAATAACTTTTTCTACTGGCCCAAAATTTGTATGCTTAAAAAAGGATTGTGGAATTAGTTTTACTTTTTAATCCTCTACTGCCGTGAATAACTATAATCCGACAGGTTTTGCTTCTGAAATAATTTAATAAAGTTCCATCTGGACAAGGGGCTCTGCTGTGTAGGGCTTACTGCATAGACGTGGTGTTGGGACCATATGTAGGGTCATTGATGACATAAAGAGTGAGGTGCCGGTGTGTCGGACGATTGACTACACCAGCCCTGGCAAAAACGTTTGCATTGTCGGCACACTGGCGATACTCATGATTCACTCAAACTCGTAGAAGTGCAAGTCTTCATAACAATTTTCTTCATAACAATTTATTTTGTGCATGTACTATATGATGTTCAAATTTAAACCCCTGTCTCAATATCATGTGTAATTTTTTAAAAGTTTAAACCAAGTATAAAAAATTGGGGAAAATACCAAAAGTAGGATTGTGATCCACTCAAAGAAGTACACAGTGCATGGTATTCTCAAGTCTTATTTTGTTTCAATTTTCTCCATAGCAATTTATTGTTTGCATGTATGACTTGAAATTCTCAGACATGATTTAAACTCCTGTCTCAATATCATGACTAAAAAAGTTAAACAATGTGTAAAATGAATTTTTATCCACTCAAAAGAACAAGTGTGTTTGGGGGAACTATTTCATGGCCATGCTATGTCAAATAAAGAGAATCTGGTGGAGTCATCATCTCACATCATTTACAACCTTCACAACAATAGAACCTGCCTGGTGAATAGATGGACCTGGCCTCACACCTTTTATGAATGCAAGACCTAGTGTCTGTAGACAATACCTGAGCCATGGGCTTGACATGTTGAATAGGACCACTCAAGGATATTGCTTAATCTTCTGCTGTGATGGAGCAAATTTACATTTGTTTACAATCGGTCTAGATAGGCATGTTTCTTAATTAAAACATTTCTTTTTAAAATCTAAAAAAAAAATTGGACATAAGTTATTTTAAGAAGGGCCATTTATTTTTACATTTGTTTTTTGTAATTTCTGTAAAGTATTCTTCCTCAAATATGTATACATGTACATTCCATCATTTTAAAGATTGTACATGGTTTTAAAACACATGTTCTAAATGTATAATTTACATAACATGTATATATTAGGGGGAAAAAATGAACTATTTCATATTCATATGCCAGCAAAACTATTGAACATATCATAAGGTACATGTATAAGGTTGGTATAAGGGACCATAGTGATGCTGGTGGACAGGTATCTCTTGGCTGGAACCTTTTGTGTTTCTCAAATAAAGTGCACTATATACTATGCCCATTTGAAAAACATAATTTGTATCCATGCATGATGAGACCCATGAACACAGTGTCAGGTTCTCTTGTTTTATTGAAATTTATTCTATTTGATTAAAACAAGTGACAGATCTTTTGAAGTTTGTTACTAAGTTTAAATCGGTTAAGAGTGATTTTCAATGTAAAAGTTTACGAGAGTGCAGAATCAGGTTGTATGGCATGGTGACAAGAGATCACTGATGAGACAAAGATGAACCAGAGCTGTTAATTGCGGTGAAGAAATAAGTTCTTATTCAGTGTACAAAAGTGTATTAGGAATTCAGTATTCATGTAGAAATATGTTGGAATAAGGAACTGGAGTTAATCTCTTAATGAGTTGCCAGTTATATCCATGTACAGTACTTTGAAATCAGAATGGTGGTTTATAGCTGTACTCTACCACTTATTGCCCATTGTGTACTAATTGTAAACAACTAACTCAATAACAATGGCAGTCAGTGTACCTTAATTCAGACATGGTGTCACTCTTGGTTGAACTTCAAAGAGATCTGTAAACAAAAGGTAGACTCTAGACCCTTCCTTAATCCCAACACAAAGCAAGATTATATTTGAGACATTTTCGAACCACAAGATTTTGACACTCTGGGTAGAATGTCTTAAACCTAAGCTGGTTAGTGTTTCAGTCATTTAAATGTCTTAAAGGATCCGTGACATACCAAGTTATGATGGCGTTATTTTATAGGTAATAATTAATAAACACTAAATCAAAAAGAAAAAACGAGTTTAATACCCCGTGTCTATTTTTTAATTAATTTTTTTCATTTAAAAATATTACCCTTCGAGCATACAAAAATTCCGCTGGCTCATGAATATATGGCGTCATCGCGGCGTGGCGTAAGCGGGTAGAAGCGAAGAACGCTTCTCACGGTCCTGGCCTGGCAACGTGAAGCTACATGTGTAACGTTAAGCTGCAGTTAGTATTCACGTTTGCTCAAATGGATTCATTAGATTCATCCGATAGTGAAATTTTGTCCAAACCACCTTCAAACGTTGATCATGACGACATAAATATAGATCACGGTTGAGAACAGGCTGTTATTCAGCCCTATATGTTCGAGTCTGAGCTTGGAAGTTCCGATTCCGACCAGGCAGGACGAGATGCCGCCTGGGGCACGGAATGACGAAGAAGACCGAGAGAACAGACTGCAAAATTCGGCCTGGTATGTTTTTTGGCAATTATTTAATTACAAATAAACATGTACTGGTTGTACATATCAAACTAACTTCCGATATAGTGAGATCTCAGAAAATCGAGGCAACGTGGATTACAAATTTAATATAGTAACTGGTTAAGGCCATTTATATACACTACTCAATAGGGAAGTACGACCTCCACGTTCGGACCGGAAGTCTCTAAATATTGTTGAACTGCCGTGCTTATTTTTTCGAAGTAAATCTGTGCCATTTCCATTGATTTGTTTAAAGTAAATTTAACACTTTCTTTTAAATTGAATTCAAAAACAAATATAGGTGCTCCTGTGCTGTGGGTGTTGTGTTGCAATGCCGACAGTAAGAGAGCCCATTTGCTGCAAAGACTAGAAACGTCTACGGTGGTGCAGAAAATGGACGAGTTCATTCTGGATCTGGACTGCATCACAGAACACCCGGGATGGATGAAGCCAAGTAAATCTTTTGATTTTTTTAAATAATCCATTTCCAAATTTAACATTACAATAATACTAAATATAGTGCAATAGTGCTTGGAAGTATTTCACTGGTTTTTGTATAAAAATGTTTTACTATTTATGCACAGGTACACTGGCAACGGAGAAACTAACTGCTATTTTGTCCAAAACAACCCTTGTGGATGACATCAAGATGATGTCAACTACCAAGTAGACATCATCAGTGGAGAGCTTTCACAGCGTAATCAATCGTTTTGCCCCCAAGATGAATACATACACATACCATGGGATGTACTGTCGGTAAGAAATATACTTGTTTGTACAAAAAAGATGAAGTTCATATACATGTACAAGTATTTAAGTGAATCAAACAGCCAACAACTCAATTTGTTTAACTTGTTGATGATAATTGAAATGTTATTATCTTTTTATTTTTAAAGGTTACACATTACAACTTTGCATTTCAACGAAAACAGCAATAGAAGGCAGGCAACAACCAAGTTGGGACAGCTGAAATACAAGCTCAGCAAGCCAAAGTATAAGAAAGGAGACGCTACTGTAAAAGCCAGTGAAAGAACCTTGCAGATATTGTAAGATTTTTTTTCTAAATTATACAGTATTAGTAAAACACATGCTTAGATTTGAATACATAAACATTGAAGGACCTTAACATCCATCATGTGTCATTATTTAGATAACTAGCCCCCAGCACACAACCACACACATATACTCGTATTTCCCCTTGTTTGACTTGAATCATTTCTATTATCCATTGTCTGTACTATAATACATATATACAAATATATAAAAATTGTTTCGTTTTGTATTTTTTTAATAACAGTTTACATTGAGTTGATGGCTGAGGTGGTGAAGACTATCAAATCCACATCCCAAGAAGTTATGAAGAAACCACCTTCTACACTCTGTATCAGCTACAAATTTCCCCAGAATATTCACTCATTTCATGCCATCGAAGCAGGTTTAGCCTTCCCTAAATGTCTACCATGTACATGTATACTGCAAGTTCTTATTAAATATATAACACTATATAAAACGTATCAATAATGCACACGTTAAAGTTCCAACTTACATGTAGTTTGATAAGGAGAACATGTTTAAAGTGCCTTCAGGGTTTGTTAATATGTATTCTCATGGGAAATTCAACATCAGCTATTACATTGTATTCATTTCGAAACAAAATTAGCAATCATAAAAGGGGGAAGCAGACTTAATGATTCTCTGCTATAAGCTGCCAATGATCACACCAGCAGTATGAAATACACTATGTATCTACATCTTTAATAGTAAAACATAATGGAGAGAAATTTACATGTGTATAATGTACATGTATAACATTGTCAGTGTACGGAGCCCCTAAGGGGACAGGTAAAAATAAATCGGGAAGGTAAAAAAAAAGGGGGAAATGCATTTCGTTCCCTCGAATTAATATTTCGTTTCCTCGAAATAACATTTCGTTCACTCGAAATATTATTTCGTTCCCTCGAAATCTTATTTCGTTCCCTCGAATTAATATTTCGTTTCCTCGAAATAGCATTTCGTTCACTCGAAATATTATTTCGATCACTCGAAATATTATTTCGCTCCCTCGAAATAACATTTCGTTCCCTCGAAATAACATTTCGTTCCCTCGAAATAACATTTCGTGGGAATGAAATAAATTATTTCGAGGGAACGAAATAAATTATTTCGTTCCCACGAAATCATTTCGTTCCTCGAAATATCGTTACCTCAAAATAATTGACCTGTACTGAATCCTTGATATGCCATTTAATTTATTGGGATATGACAATTATTTCCGAGGTCGCCGTAGCACTGGGAGCCCCTTAAGGGACAGATGGAAACAAATAAATAAAATTATATTATTTTATATTATTTTATAATATTAATTTATTTTAATATTATTTTATTTATTTGTTTCCATCTTTACCTTAAGGGCCTTTGTCGTTACAGCGACCCTCGAAATAATTGTCGATCCCAATAAATTAAATGGTATATCAAGGATTCCGTGACAGCTCAATTATTTCGAGGAACGAAATATTATTTTGAGGGAACCAATGATTTTGAGGGAACGAATGATTTCGATGGAACGAATATTTATTTCGCTCCCCACTAAATGTTATTTCGAGGGAACGAAATGTTATTTCGAGGAACGAAAATGTTATTTCGAGGGAACGAAATAAGATTCTCGAGGAACGGGCAAGATTTCGAGTGAACGAAATGAATTCGAGGGAACGAAATGTTATTTCGAGGGAACGAAATACATTTCCCCCTTTTTTTTTTACCTTCCCGATTTTTTTTACCTGTCCCCTTTGGGGCTCCGTATCAGTGCACTGTGTCCGAATTGTTTATTTAAATATTCAGTTTAACCATACTGGAGACGACATTTACTTACATAACAGAATGCTTATTATTCAAGGTTTATTTATTTTCCATAGTATTGAAAGTAAATAACTACAACAATATCGAACCACATATGTACTGTAGAGGGATTCAATAAATTATTGTGTATTGTATTTTATTGTAAGTGTATTTTATTAAAGCGTTTTTAATATACAGTTTGAACTGAAATATGTATGTGTTCATTGTTTACATGAATATAAGTATCAACATCACACAGAAGTATTTAAAGCAATTTTTCGATTCCAATTTCTGGTTTAATTTTCATTTAGAACAAAAAATCTCAATTCAGACTTAACATGATATATACATGTATGTATGTATACTACATAAATAAAGTAATATGTCCTAGATATTCCTTTTTTTGCAATGAAAGAAATCATGTTTAAAATAGTGAATGCTTCATAAAAATGGATTTCAGTTATTGTTGTTATTACATTTTTCTTTACCAAGGGTATGCCCAAACAGTTTAAAACTGGTTTCCATTGGGGCCCTGCGAGTACAAACACAATACATTACAATAAAAGCATATGGGATATTCATCTTGGGGGCAAAACGATTGATTACGCTGTGAAAACTCTCCACTGATGATGTCTGCTTGGTAGTTGACATCATCTTGATGTCATCCACAAGGGTTGTTTTAGACAAGATAGCAGTTAGTTTTTCCGTTGCCAGTGTACCTGTGCATAAATAGTAAAACATGTTTATACAAAAACCAGTGAAATACTTCCAAGCACTATTGCACTATATTTAGTTTTACTGAAATGTTAAATTTGGTAATGGATTATTTTAAAAAATCAAACGATTTACTTGACTTCATCCATCCCGGGTGTTCTGTGATGCAGTCCAGATCCAGAATGAACTCGTCCATTTTCTGCACCACCGTAGACGTTTCTAGTCTTTGCAGCAAATGGGCTCTCTTACTGTCGGCATTGCAACACAACACCTACAGGAGCACCTATATTTGTTTTTGAATTCAATTTAAAAGAAAGTGTTAAATTTACTTTAAACAAATCAATGGAAATGGCACAGACTTAGATCGAAAAAATAAGCACGGCAGTTCAACAATATTTAGAGACTTCCGGTCCGAGCGTGGAGGTCGTACTTCCCTATTACAGGCCCGCCGGAAGGTATTTAAAAGTGGGGGGGCACCAACAATTTCCAACCTTGGGTGTTTGGGTAATCAGTTGTTTTGGTAGGGGGGGGGGGGGGGGGGTGGTTCTTTAAAAATGAAATTGTTGGTGTGCCCATTTTCCCTCTATTTTTTTTTCACCTACTGCATCCCCTTTGTTCCATTAATTTCCCCCCCCCCTTTTTTCCCCTCCCAACATAATTTTTTTTTTTAAATAAATTAATTTAAAAATAATTTAAAAAATTTAAAAAACACAAAAGGTGGGGGGCCCGGCCCCCCCGGCTCCGGCGCCCCTGCCTATTACGATATTAAATTTGTAATCCACGTTTTCGTCTCGATTTTTCTGAGATCTCACTATATTGGAAGTTTGTTTGATATGTACAACCAGTACATGTTTATTTGTAATTGAAATAATTGCCAAAAAACGTACCAGGCCGAATTTTGCAGTCTGTTCTCTCAGTCTTCGTTATTCCGTGCCCCAGGCGGCATCTCGTCCTGCCTGGTCGGAATCGGAACTTCCAAGCTCAGACTCGAACATATAGGGCTGAATAACAGCCTGTTCTGCACCGTGATCTATATTTATGTCGTCATGATCAACGTTTGAAGGTGGTTTGGACAAAATTTCACTATCGGATGAATCTAATTAATCCATTTGAACAAACGTGAATACTAACTGCAGCTTAACGTTAGCTTCGCGTTAACAGGACCGTACCGTGAGAAGCGTTCTTCGCTTTCGTTACCCCGTTTACGTCACGCGCATGACATCATATATTCATGAGCCAGCGGGAATTTTTTTGGGCGTTCCGAAGGGGTAATATTTTTAAATGAAAAAAAATAATTAAAAAATAGACACGGGGTAATAAACTCGTTTTTTTCTTTTTGATTTAGTGTTTATTAATTATTACCTATAAAATAACGCCATCATAACTTGGTATGTCACGGATCCTTTAAACATAAGCAGCTTAACGTTTCAGACATTTAAATGTCTGAAACGTTATCCCTACTTAGGTTTAAGACAGGTTGTACCTCCAGTTCTTTTCAGAACTAATTACTACTCAATTGAGATTCCACATAGTGTCACCGCAATTAGTCTTACTTAGGTTTAAGACATTATAATGGCTGAAATGTAAGCTGTATTATGTTTCAGACATTTAAATGTCTTAAACCTACATTGTAAGCCCCATTGTACTGTTTAAGACATTTTATCCCTAACAATAGCGTTTAAGACATTTCACTGTTCATAGTGTATAGAGGTCAAAATCAGTCAACTGCCTATTTTGACTGTTTACCCAAATGTGCACACAGGGACATTTTTGACTGGTTTTTACTGTCATTTTGACCACCCTGAACAATAGCAGACAATGCTTTTACCAGTCTAAAACGGTCGACTCATTTTGACCTGTATATGTACTTATTACACGTAAGGTTTGACAGTGTTTGACTTTTAAGTGCACTCGATATACATAGTACCTTGGCAAGTGTATCAACATTTTGACTGATTTTGACCCTTGTAGTAGTAGGAGGGTTAATGTCCCAATATTGATATTTCTTGACAGTTTTTAAAGACAAGAACACCCCTTCCCCTTTCATTGAGAAATTCACAAATGACTACGATGGAGAGAGTGCCTTAGCCGCCAAGCCAGATCATGTCTACATGGACTGTATGGGGTTTGGTATGGGTAATAGCTGTCTTCAGATGACATTCCAAGCATGTAATATTGATGAGGCACGACACTTGTATGATCACCTTACACCGCTCTGCCCAATAATTGTGAGTTTCTGGGGTTTTCTGTGGGTTGATTATGTGAAAATTTTGAGTTTGGTTTTGGGTTTATATGCTTTGGTTATTTTTGATAACATTGGGTTGGGTTGGGGTTGGACTTGGTTTAGTTGGAGTATAGTTGTGATTGGGCTGGCGTGGGTTGTGGTTGGGGTTGTGTTTGGGTTAGGTTGGGGTTGTGTTTGGGTTAGGTTGGGGTTAGGATTGGGTTGAGTCGGGTGGGCTGTTTTTATTGAAGTATGGTTGGGATTGGGTTGAGATTGGGTTGCGTTAGGTTTGAGTTTGGTTATGATTTGGGTTATGTTTGAGTTTGGTTGTGATTTGGCTGGGTTGGGTTTGGGTAGGGAGTGGGTTGGGATTGGGTTGAGTTGGGCTGGGGTAGGTTGGAATTTGGTTGTGATTTGGCTGGGTTGGGGTTGGGTTGGGTTTGTGTAGGGAGTGGGTTGGGATTGGGTTGAGTTGGGCTGGGGTAGGTTTGTAGTTTGGTTGTGATTTGGTTGGGGTTGGGTTGGGTTTGTGTAGAGAGTGGGGTTGGGATTGGGTTGAGTTGGGCTGGGTTAGGTTGGAGTTTAGTTGGGTTGGTCAAAGCATCAGACATTTTACCAAACTTATTTCTTCTTCAAATATTCAGCTTGCATTGAGTGCAGCCTCACCTCTGTACAAGGGATACGTGACAGATCATGACTGTCGTTGGAACGTCATCGCAGGGTCAGTAGACGACAGGACCAGAGAGGAACGAAATTTGGAGGTGTGCAAGTTAACATGCATTTTTCTATGATTATTAAGGAATGGTACAGCATTGGTAATGCTGGCAAACCTACTTCTATGAGTATGCTTGCTCTCTTTGAATCATTTTTTACAAATCTCCCTTTGCCTCAAAATTTTCTTGAAAGAAGAGAAGTAGCCACCAAGGAAAGAAAGAAAGAAGTAGCCTGTATTGTGTCCAAACCTCTATTTTCTTGTTTGTGGGGATGTGGAGAATCTGTAAATCCTCCAAAATTAAACATCCATGAGGTTCAGGGGGTTTTGTCCTCTAGACCAAAGGGAGACCCAGGCACGCTACCCATTTTTCAAAATGTTTTACTTTTGTCAAACCACACCCCTGGAAGCACTAGGATAAACATGACTCATTCACAACAGTGTCCTGGAATCATTTGTGTGTATTACTAATCTAGTTAAAGAACCTATTCAAAGGATCCAGACTAAGCGTGGGCGATAACCTGATAATATCGAATATCGCGATAACTTTTTTTATTCGATTACGATATCGAGAACCTTTTTAAGTTATCGAGATATCGGAAAATCGCTATTAAAAAAATATATCGCGATTAAAAAAATATATCGCGATTAAAAACATAATCGCCAGTGTGAGTCAAGTCAGAAATACCATGGAAACAAAATTAGGACAGTCTTTTCAGTTTTTGGAAGTGAGAAACAAAAGTGAACTTCTTCAGAAGTACATACACACTATGCAAACCAATTTGTGATTTATTGTGATGCTTGTAGAGGGGTACATACCTGTGGTTATTGGTTCTAAAGCAATCATGCATGAAATGAAAAAAATAATTGCGATACTATCGAAAATTGCGATATATGTTTGCCGATATATCGTGGATGAAAAAAATGTTTTTTAAGGACCCTACATTCACCCATCATACTATCTATCTCTTTACAGCCACTGAAGAATAATAAGTTTGTTATTCCAAAGTCACGATATGACTCAATTGACAGCTATCTGTCCCCCAACGGAGAGAGATACAATGATATTAACTTGATTCTGGATGAGAAAGATTGTCAAGAACTCATGGATGCCGGTAGGTCATAATACTTGACTCGTAAGACTCAAATGACTCGTGACATGGACTCGGACTTGAGTCAAGATGTACGGCAAACGGCAAAATGATCTATCCTTTTTTCCTTTAAAATCCAGCCGTACTATTCTTATACAGGCATTGATCCTCAGTTGGTCACTAACCCCCTTGTGTCATGTCACTGTACTATTCTTATACAGGCATTAATCCTCAGTTGGTCACTAATCCCCTTGTGTCATGTCGCTGTACACTGTACTATTATTATGTGGGCATTGATCCTCGGTTGGTCACTAATCCCCTTGTGTCATGTCACTGTACTCTTCTTATGCAGGCATTGATCCTCAGTTGGTCACTAATCCTCCTTGTATCATGTCACTGTACTATTCTCATTCAGGCATTGATCGTCAGTTGGCTAGACACATAGCTCATCTCTTCATCCGTGACCCAGTGTCAGTCTTTGCAGAAAAGATTGACCAGGATGATACAGAAGACTCGGACCACTTTGAGGTAGGCGACACACAAAAATCTTAGCTCAGAATTAATCCCTATATTGTAACGGATATATCTTAATCTGTCAGTAGGGGGAGAGACAATCAAGAACAGAAATAAGTAAAACAAAACAAAACTAAATACTGTTATTCTTTATGTATTATCCCTGTTATTCTTTATGTATTATCACTCAAACATAAAACTATATAAAGACTGGCAAAGCAAAGAAACAATTCAGGACACTACTAAACTAATATAAATAACTAAAATAGTATTACCTTAATGTTCGGACGACAGGCTGAAATAATATAACATAAAATACAGGCAATCCTTTGCGTAAGTAAACTTTATACAAAATAAAATACAACCGCCGTCCGAACAACCTTCTGTCCCCAGCCACAGGTCCAGACTGCCACCCTGGAGCCCTCATACCCATAGGTTATATAGTAGGCTAGTATTTCTTAAAGCTCACAAGGTCTAGTGCACATGTATACCAAAGTAGCAGCCAAAAGATCCAACCATTAACAAAGCCAACTAATTAATCTGTGAAAGATTAATAAAAGCAACCACATTCCCTCAAAGAAAACAAAAACTGGAATGTCACAATACATGTTGTATCTTATGTTCACTACTTAATACCATTGTTATAACTACAGTCCATTACAATATTCCTATTCTTAATTGACGAGACAAATAATTCAATAAACAATCACTGTTTCTGACAATTTATCCCACAGATTAATACAGAGCATTCTTCTTTTTCCATAGCGGAATTATAAATATTTTGATGTCTCACTTACATTTTGTCTCACATTTTGATGGTCTCCACACGCGTTGCCTCAGACCCACGTGTCGGCATTTTTGTCCAATTGCAGCCAAAATTGCTGGATCGATTGGAATTCTGCCGGAATTATTTCATGTGTATGGACGGAATTGTTTTGTATATTATAATTTGATACTATAAACAATCAAGGTCAAGTGTGGAAATAATGAATAATTTGTTTATCTTTTGCCAATTGAAGAGAGTAAGGTATCAAAATAAAGGTTATGACTCACTGAGTGTGAATATTGAGATGGAGATCATCTTGGGATTACCCATAATGCATTGCAGCCATTCAAATATAAACTTATGTTTATCGTTCCTCAGAATAAATATCAATAAATCTGCAAGTTATTGCTTGAAGGTCTTCAAATATGCATTGTATGATAAACAAATGTGGTTTGTTTATGTCAGAATATGTCAGGGCATAATAATATTTCCCATAATGCTTTGTAACCCCCTGTTTATATAAAAAAAATCATAATTTGCAACCTTGATACAACATGCTGTATATTGTTTCTGTTATGCAATAATGTAAACAATCAAGGTCTAGTGTGGAAATTATTAATAATTTGTTAATATTTGGACAGCTGGTAGAATCATTAGTATCATGTGTAACATCTGTCCATATTTTGTTGTTGTTACTCACCCAATTGCTTGTCCTATGAGCACATTTAGTCTGAGGGCTTTGCTTGCTGTCAGTGTCACGGTCGTGTCATGGTGCCATGCATAGTATAGGCCTATCGTTATATCGCTATCGCAATCGGTACATACGACCTCAGATTCAGAGCTTTTACTGTCATTTTTACCCTGAAAATCAAAACTTCCGTCACTGCCAGGGTGTTCAAAGTCAACATTGTCACCGTCATTATCTCCATCAGCACTGCTCACGTCATAATTCCAAGAAAACAGCGTTGCGCATCGTTTGTTGTGAGTTTCATGGAGGCCGCCATTTTTAAATACAACGTGTGTGTAAACCACATGTGTACTTTAACGTTAACAATGAACACAATCGGAACTCTCAGAGTAGTATTTCGTCTGTGCCGTTGTCAATAATCAATATTTATTAGCTAATTTGCATTGGGAGTGCATGACCTTGTATTCTTATTGGTTAGTTGCACATTCTGTTGTCATAACAAGTCAAAACAAGACCCGTTGTCAGGTATGTCATGTTGAGCCGATAAATCGGCTTATCGTCAAATTGCAGCGCACGCATGAGCCGATAACATTAGTGGTACCCCAACGATAAATTTGGTCATTGAGATATGCACACAAAACCCTGAGCTGCCGGGGTTGTCGGTGTATAAACATGGTATGCAGTGACCATTATTCAAGGTCCAATCAGGCAAGGGAAGCTAACAGGTCACATACAACACATGATGTCCAGTCTGTGAGTGACCGCTATGCTGCTGCATGCGCAAGCGCTGTGGGCCAGCAACGGAGGGTCTGTGTGTGCTGATTTAACCTTGGAAGCAGGGATACAAGCATGCATGTATTGTACATGTACAATGTTCATGTACATGTACATATAGGGTTCTGTTCCATGAAAAAGCTCATTCTTCAACTCAACTGCAGATAGAACATTTGTATGCTGATGGACACAGCCTTGTGGTCACCAATTTCTTCAACACTCTTTTCACCAACACGCCAGGAAGTTGTTTGCAACACAATGTCAGAGTCAGTAGCGGTCGGACAAAAAGTGCAAATATTGGACGAGGAGTCTGGTGTGTGGAGGCTCGGAACATGTTTGCAAATTTTCAATGATGAGTACCGTGTTCATTACGACGGATGGTCAAAGAAGTTTGATGAGACCGTGACAATGAGTTGCATCCGCTCACCTCGTCCCAAGCCTCAAAGCAAACGAACCAAACGCAAGCCATTGTGTTTCGGTGATGGTCAACATACATTCACCCCAACTATTAAACCAGCCTTCTTGGTGAAAGGCGACAATTTTTATTTTCGAATAAATGAACAAGTCTTAAAGGGAACCGTAAAGATAAATGACCCATTTAATGAACGTATGGAAGGAACATTTGAAGACAATGGCATGATGAACGAAATCAAAGTATCCTACACTGACGTATGCGCCCCGTTAGAGAGTGATTGTACTCGTAGTAGGAGCTCAGCAAAAGCAGAAAAGAAAAGATAACGGACATGTGAGACGAGGCAGGTCAACTTCACTAAACACAAACGCTCGCGAACACGGACTTCTCAAATCCAAGAGCCCGTGTACGTGCCCATGGTTAGCTCTGAACCTAAAGGACAAATTTGCCAAGAAGTCACACAGTACATATGCGGTGATGGCATAATCAGCTGTGGAGACTTCTTACACACAAATGAAATAAACGTGTTTCATTTTGTTAGCACCCTTACACTTGAACAGGACAGGAGGTGCAAGGCTTCTGGATTTGTTGTCCGATTACTCAGTGCAAAAAATGTCCTCCAATCTGGGAAATTCAGCACTTACTTGGAAAAGCAACAATGCGCTTCCCCGCTTGTTAATTCTTACTGGCAAGAGCAAAAACACTTTACCCAACTAGCTGCAGAGGAACGGGTGAAAACATACAATGAGAAGAGCTCATGTGATGTAGAGCAACGAAGAGCGGTTCTGAGGAGGCAAATTCATAAGCATCTGAAGGCAGGATTAGATGGTAGAAAACGCCACATCAAGTTTTCTATACCGTACCACAATCGTGTTGATGCAGACATTTTTGGGCTACATATCGGAAATGGATACAGAGAAGAATTTTCACCTGAGAGTTTTGAAGAGCTGGATGGACTCTTGGGTGGGCAATGGGATTATAAAACAAAGAAGGACAGTAGAAAATATTCCTATGTTTCTCGTATCAGTTTCAGACTCTTACAGTGGCGTAGCTATGGGCGGGCCAGGCAGGGCCTAGGCCCGCCCACTTCTTGTCTAGGCCCTGCCATTGCCAAATAAAGAAGCTTTTTGTATAACTTTTTTTTTTTTTTAAACGATTTATGTTGTTTGCATTCCTCTTCTATGTATGTTTGTGTGATATAGGCTACAGTGCATTTTATTTTATACTGTATACTTTAAAAAGGACAGGGGCTATCATGCTTGTAGGCTACTTTTCAAGACGTAGGAACCTGGATGTAGTAGCCTGGGTCCAGACGTTCGAATCCGCCCACTTGAAGTTGACCGATTCTGGAGTGTAACGAGTTGTCCATCTGTCTGATATCAGGCTATGTAGGCTACTTGCCAATTAATTCATCAAGCGCACAGCTGCAACGAGTAACACTTTCCTTGTAAAGAAGTAACGTCAATGGTGAGTGAAAGTGGGCCTGTGCTGATGGTTAATTAATTGACTGTATTTTACTGTGTGCGCTTGTATGCTTTATTTGCGTGTGTGTAACAATATTAGGCTATTTTGAATTAGGTTCCTTGTAGCCTACTGTTGCGTTCTTTATGAGCATGGCCTAAGGTGTCTCACAGCACATTTTGGCCTATGATTTAACGAATCAATTTAATGAAGTGAACCTTTTTACTAAATGATTTGTGGCATTATGACTTTCCATGCGTTTCATGGTGTGTATCGTGATCTCCAATCCTTGTAAATATTGTGTGTCAGTGTGTGCGTCGGTCGCTGTTCCACCGGCACAAACATAAATCGGCGCCCGTGTATGGATGGATTTATGGATGAATTCTATGGCCCGTCCATTTTTACTCAGGCCCAGCCGAATCTTTATTTCTGGCTACGCCACTGGACTCTTACCAAGTGCACAAGAGCTGGAGATAAACGCCCACATCGTTTCTAGTTCTTTGTTTGACTGGCATGAAAATTACCGAGTTGATACACTGCGTGGACTCATTTAAATGCAAACAGTCTGAATGACTGAAAAGTGATTACTGAGTTTGCCTTGAGGCACATTTCTATATGGGTATACCCCTCCATCCCTACCCCAAAGAAAAAAAGGAGAGAAAATTTCAAGTTCGTGTACTTTTAAGTTCCTAAGAATATTGTCGTTTATTTTTTCCCTAATAAATTAATTGTTGTTTTAAAATACATCTTAACAAATTTAATGTTTTTTTCAATTACTCCCCAATCACAAAACCATCCATGATTACTGATGTTGCAATCCCAGTGATGGCAGAAAGCTAGAATTAAAGACAAAGTACAGGATTGGTAATTATCGATCGATTGGTAAGTACCAATCCTCCACAGAAATATTTCTGTCTAATACAAAGTCGAGAAAACGCCATTAGAAGACACCAGAAACCAATGTTGTTTATTTTGATTACCACAATCGAAATAAGCCCAATATGACAAAGCATAAACTGTTTTTTGTTGTTTTTACTAAAGCGGGCCTCCGAATTTGATGAAATTTTCACAGGTTGGTTGGATGGTGTGTTCAATGAAAACTAGAGGATGGAAATGATATTCGAGTTCTGAATGCGAGTTCTGAATGATATTCCTATGACATTTTCTTTATTTTTGGAAGGTTTAAGTTGTGTTGAATAAAGGGATGCGAGTTTTTGTAAAAGGGGATGCGAGTTCTGAATGATATTCCTTTGACATTTTCTTTATTTTTGGAAGGTTTACTACGTGTTGAATAAAGGGATGCGAGTTCTGAATGATATTCCTTTGACATTTTCTTTATTTTTGGAAGGTTTACTATGTGTTGAATAAAGGGATGCGAGTTTTTGTAAAAGGGGATGCGAGTTCTGAATGAAATTCCTCTGACATCCCTTTATTCAACACATAGTAAACCTTCCAAAAATAAAGAAAATGTCAAAGGAATATCATTCAGAACTCGCATCCCCTTTTACAAAACTCGCATCCCTTTATTCAACACAACTTAAACCTTCCAAAAATAAAGAAAATGTCATAGGAATATCATTCAGAACTCGCATCCCTTTATTCAAAACAACGTTACGTAAACCTTCCAAAAATAAAGAAAATGTCAAAGAAATATCATTCAGAACTCGCATCCCCTTTTACAAAAACTCGCATCCCTTTATTCAACACATAGTAAACCTTCCAAAAATAAAGAAAATGTCAAAGAAATATCATTCAGAACTCGCATCCCCTTTTACAAAAACTCGCATCCCTTTATTCAAGATAACATAAACCTTTAAAGATGAAGAAAATGTCAAAGGAATATCATTCAGAACTCGCATCCCCTTTTACAAAAACTCGCATCCCTTTATTCAACACAACTTAAACCTTCCAAAAATAAAGAAAATGTCAAAAGAATATCATTCAGAACTCGCATCCCTTTATTCAATTTCAACACAACGTAAACCTTCCAAAAATAAAGAAAATGTCAAAAGAATATCATTCAGAACTCGCATCCCCTTTTACAAAAACTCGCATCCCTTTATTCAACACATAGTAAACCTTCCAAAAATAAAGAAAATGTCAAAAGAATATCATTCAGAACTCGCATCCCCTTTTACAAAAACTCGCATCCCTTTATTCAACACATAGTAAACCTTCCAAAAATAAAGAAAATGTCAAAAGAATATCATTCAGAACTCGCATCCCCTTTTACAAAAACTCGCATCCCTTTATTCAAGATAACGTAAACCTTTAAAGATGAAGAAAATGTCAAAGGAATATCATTCAGAACTCGCATCCCCTTTTACAAAAACTCGCATCCCTTTATTCAACACATAGTAAACCTTCCAAAAATAAAGAAAATGTCAAAAGAATATCATTCAGAACTCGCATCCCCTTTTACAAAAACTCGCATCCCTTTATTCAAGATAACGTAAACCTTCCAAGATGAAAAAATGTCAAAGGAATATCATTCTGAACTCGCATCCCCTTTTACAAAAACTCGCATCCCTTTATTCAACACATAGTAAACATTCCAAAAATAAAGAAAATGTCAAAAGAATATCATTCAGAACTCGCATCCCCTTTTACAAAAACACGCATCCCTTTATTCAAGATAACGTAAACCTTCCAAAAATAAAGAAAATGTCAAAGGAATATCATTCAGAACTCGCATCCCCTTTTACAAAAACTCGCATCCCTTTATTCAAGATAACGTAAACCTTCCAAGATGAAGAAAATGTCAAAGGAATTTCATTCAGAACTCGCATCCCCTTTTACAAAAACACGCATCCCTTTATTCAAGATAACGTAAACATTCCAAAAATAAAGAAAATGTCAAAAGAATATCATTCAGAACTCGCATCCCTTTATTCAACACAACGTAAACCTTCCAAAAATAAAGAAAATGTCAAAGGAATATCATTCAGAACTCGCATCCCCTTTTACAAAAACTCGCATCCCCTTTTACAAAAACTCGCATCCCATTATTCAACACATAGTAAACCTTCCAAAAATAAAGAAAATGTCAGAGGAATTTCATTCAGAACTCGCATCCCCTTTTACAAAAACTCGCATCCCTTTATTCAAGATAACGTAAACCTTTAAAGATGAAGAAAATGTCAAAGGAATATCATTTAGAACTCGCATCCCCTTTTACAAAAACTCGCATCCCTTTATTCAACACATAGTAAACCTTCCAAAAATAAAGAAAATGTCAAAGAAATATCATTCAGAACTCGCATCCCCTTTTACAAAAACTCGCATCCCTTTATTCAACACAACGTAAACCTTCCAAAAATAAAGAAAATGTCAAAGAAATATCATTCAGAACTCGCATCCCCTTTTACAAAAACTCGCATCCCTTTATTCAACACATAGTAAACCTTCCAAAAATAAAGAAAATGTCAAAAGAATATCATTCAGAACTCGCATCCCTTTATTCAAACACATAGTAAACATTTCAAAAATAATGAAAATATCAAAGAAATATCATTCAGAACTCGCATCCCCTTTTACAAAAACTCGCATCCCTTTATTCAACACATAGTAAACCTTCAAAAAAAAAAAAAAATGTCAAAAGAATATAATTCAGAACTCGCATCACCTTTTACAAAAACTCGCATCCCTTTATTCAAGATAACGTAAACCTTCCAAGATGAAAAAAATGTCAAAGGAATATCATTCTGAACTCGCATCCCCTTTTACAAAAACTCGCATCCCTTTATTCAACACATAGTAAACCTTCCAAAAATAAAGAAAATGTCAAAGGAATATCATTCAGAACTCGCATCCCCTTTTACAAAAACTCGCATCCCTTTATTCAAGATAACGTAAACCTTCCAAGATGAAGAAAATGTCAAAGGAATTTCATTCAGAACTCGCATCCCCTTTTACAAAAACACGCATCCCTTTATTCAAGATAACGTAAACATTCCAAAAATAAAGAAAATGTCAAAAGAATATCATTCAGAACTCGCATCCCTTTATTCAACACAACGTAAACCTTCCAAAAATAAAGAAAATGTCAAAGGAATATCATTCAGAACTCGCATCCCCTTTTACAAAAACTCGCATCCCCTTTTACAAAAACTCGCATCCCTTTATTCAACACATAGTAAACCTTCCAAAAATAAAGAAAATGTCAAAAGAATATCATTCAGAACTCGCATCCCCTTTTACAAAAACTCGCATCCCTTTATTCAAGATAACGTAAACCTTTAAAGATGAAGAAAATGTCAAAGGAATATCATTTAGAACTCGCATCCCCTTTTACAAAAACTCGCATCCCTTTATTCAAGATAACGTAAACCTTCCAAGATGAAGAAAATGTCAAAGGAATATCATTCAGAACTCGCATCCAATTTTACAAAAACTCGCATCCCATTTTACAAAAACTCGCATCCCCTTTTACAAAAACTCGCATCCCTTTATTCAAGATAACGTAAACCTTCCAAGATGAAGAAAATGTCAAAGGAATATCATTCAGAACTCGCATCCCCTTTTACAAAAACTCGCATCCCTTTATTCAAGATAACGTAAACCTTCCAAAAATAAAGAAAATGTCAGAGGAATTTCATTCAGAACTCGCATCCCCTTTTACAAAAACTCGCATCCCTTTATTCAACACAACTTAAACCTTCCAAAAATAAAGAAAATGTCATAGGAATATCATTCAGAACTCGCATCCCCTTTTACAAAAACTCGCATCCCTTTATTCAACACATAGTAAACCTTCCAAAAATAAAGAAAATGTCAAAAGAATATCATTCAGAACTCGCATCCCTTTATTCAACACATAGTAAACCTTCCAAAAATAAAGAAAATGTCAAAAGAATATCATTCAGAACTCGCATCCCCTTAAAATGGACTAAATAATTATTTGACAAACGACGCCCTGTAAATGAGTAACCTTTCATGAACGTGTCATTTTATTTCTTTGTTCCTTGATAAGTATGTTTATTTAATTTTATTTGTATTTTATTTAATCTCAATATTGCAGTTACTGTCATCCAAATGACACGATAATGTTCTTTATACGGCATGATACACCTAATAATTGACACAATCTTATTTCACATAATCTTATTTCGATATAAAGGCCATGATTTAGTTATGTGTAAAGGCCTTATAGTCTAGTCAATCTACGGTTTGACCTGGATAAAATTGCAACAGAAATTATTTTTGTTGCAAGTGTCTCTTGAAACCCTCCCAAACAACATATCAAAAAAGTAGAAAAAAAGAAGCATGGGAAAAATTGCTAATTTGCATAAATTCAAAATGGCCGTTTTACCCATATATTTAGTGATATTGTACGCACAGACCCCTAATTTTGGTACAAATGAAATCGTTTCCAATGGCATTTTGCCAATAAAATTTTACACAAAAAGGCGTAAATTCAATTGGATAAAAATATCAACCCATTTCAAATTCCAATATGGCCGACGATTCCGCCAAAGTCTAACATTGGCTTTGTTTATTATCATAATGTGCAATAATGTTTTTTTTGTATTATTATTTTTTTTTGGTGGGAGGGTCTAAACTAGAAGCTAATCATTTAATATGTGAACATCGCATCAATCGTGCTTTTCAGTAGTTACTATTAGTGGTTTGAAATTTCTGCAAAGTGGCGCCTCGCTTGGCAAGAGAAGTTGCTTTCACCAGCTGGTTATCAAGTTTCAGATCAGATGGTGAGTTTCTCCATTTAACTTAAACTTACTAATTTCTATAGAGAAAGATTCCTTGAGATTGTTCAACAGAAGCTAGACGATCAAGGCAGTGCAATGAGAATCTACCCAACAGCACGCTTATGGCTGCAATACATGGAAATGGTCAACCTTCTCCGCCAGTTTCTCAAAGCAGAGCGCACAGGAAACTGGCACCTTCATCTGAAAACACTTCAACAAATGCTACCCTACTACTGCGGCAGGTCATAATCTCTATGCAAAATCTGTGTATATATACCTGCAGCAGATGTTAGAGCTCGAAACACAGCATCCAGATGTATTTGCCTCTTTCACCACTGGTTACCACGTCATTCGGCGCAGTGATCGGTTTTGGGCTGGACTTTCATCCGACTTGATAATTGAGCAAGTGCTAATGCGGAGCATGAAAACAACAGGTGGATTAACAAGAGGTCGTGGAATGGACGAGTCTCAACGCACTCAATGGCTGCTTTCCATGCCTGCTTGTGCTGAAGTAAATAGTGCAATGCAGGAGCTAACAGACCACCATTTCATGACAAGTGACCAGCACAAAGACATGACCAAGGCAAGAAAGGTAAAAGATGAACACGACAATATGACACTTCTTGCGTTTCTTCAGGACAGAAACCCTTTTCAACAAGACTCATCTCTTCGAAATATAGCTACTGGTGTAACAGCAGACAACGCAGTGACTGCTGATAAAGCAAAAGAAGTGGGACGTAAAATCCTTGGAACCATGAAAGAAAAAAGGTCGTTGACTACACATTTAAGAAGAAAGAACATGTAGTGACAATGGCCCACAAAGTGTCCATGAAAGTTGATGGTGAATCTAATAATATTGATCCCCAGTTGCTCTTTTCAGCGTTTGGTTATGGCCGCTGGCAATGACACAGAAAATGTAGCTGACGTCTTCAAATTTGAGCTCAGCAGCCATCCATCAGCTCTGTTTGAACCAAATGGACTTCTTCGAGAGGCAAACAAGCCAGTGCTAGCTGACGCTATTTGGAATATGACTCAAGCTACGGATATGCCTGCACCACAACCAGAAGAAATGAGTTACGTCCTTGACAGCGGCTCACTCCTCCAACGACTGCCATGGCCAAGAGACACCACATTTGATTCTATCTGCAAGATGTATGTGGACTATGTTAAGAAAAAGTATAACAAGCCAACTGTTGTCTTTGATGGATATGGCTCAGGCCCTTCTACAAAGGATACTGCTCATCTCCGGCGATCTGGTGGTGTTGTAGGCGCAGAGGTGAACTTTGTTGGTGGTATGCCTCTCAAGTCAAAGAAAGAATACTTCCTGGCTCACAGCAAAAACAAACAGAAATTCATCTACATGCTCAGTGACACGCTTCAAAATCACGGTGTTAAAACCATTCATGCAGTAGATGATGCTGACCTACTCATTTGTCAAACTGCAGTGGATTCGGCATCAAGGTGCTCCACTACCCTAATAGGAGAAGACACCGATCTATTAGTCCTTTTGTGCTTCCATGTAAATCCCAACTCATTTGACATCTACCTTAGGTCAGAAGGAAGGCAGACCACTAAAAAGCCGAGAATATGGAATATTAAGTGGATACAACAAGCACTTGGCCAAGACACATGTCACTTGTTACCATTCGTGCATGCAGTTACCGGATGTGACACAACCTCAAGGCTTTTTGGCATTGGTAAAGGAGCATCTCTCAAAAAGCTGAAAAGTAATCTTGACTTCAAAAACCAAGCAGAAATATTCTCCAGAGAATCTCCAAGAGAAGACATAATTTCTGCTGGTGAGAAAGCCCTGTCTTGTTTGTACGGAGGTTCCACTGACGAAGGCTTGGATGAACTTCGGTACAGGCGGTTCAGAGAAAAAATCTCAACCAGGAACTCCTCAGTACAAGTACACACCCTTCCCCCCACAGCAGCTGCTGCTCGGTACCATAGTGCCCGTGTATATTATCAAGTGCAACAATGGATGGACAAAGGTTCCAACTTGAGTCCAGAAGAATGGGGTGGCTCCGAGTGTCAGATAGGTTTGAACCTAAAAACAGACTTGCCACCAGCTCCAGATACTCTCATGAAGGTAATCCGATGTAATTGTAAATCAGATTGTGATACACGGAAATGTACCTGCAAGAAGCTTGGCTTAGAATGCTCCATAGTGTGTGTGGTGAATGCAAGGGTGTAAACTGTACAAACTCTCCGAGGAATCCATTCAGAGCTTGAACGAGGAATTCTAACAGGTAATTCTAAAAGGCTATACAGTGTTTCAAAGTTCTATGTTTCATCACCGTTGTCATGTTTACCTATCAACTAGTTTTGTTGCATACCTAATTAATTCAATGCAAAATCCACATTTTGAGCTTATTCTTACACTGGCATAACAAGATCTTCCAGTTGCAGCTACTTACAAAAATATGTTGGTGAATATTTTTTTTCATTGCAGTCTTTCCCAATTGATGCGAAATGCAACAACTGAAGTAAAACACAACATGCGAGTTGAGGTTGCTTTTGATGATTCCTGGAAACGTACAACAATTGACAATTGTGTGTTAACGTTGTTTTATGATTACCTTTTATTATGGAAAGAAGACAATTTAGTAACATGGATAAGTGACAATGTAGAGAAATGTCATATAACATCCAAAAGGGTGTGAAATGTTTGTGTAAACATAACATTTATATCTACCAGAGCCTGAGACATGCATGTACTAGCACAAGTCTGATCTTAGTAACTAGTTTTATTTTGATTTTGGCGGGAAAAAAGTCAACCATCTTGGAAAATAACTGCCATATTGGAATTTTTGTGCTCAAATTTATTTTGAAAGTGTTCAATGTTCATATTCATGCAAATATTATGTGATAATGATATGAGTTTTACTAATACTAAGGGGATTTGTGTACATATATTAGCGAAAAAAAGTGGTAACGGTAGCCATTTTGTTTTTATGCAAATTAGCCATATTTCCCAATCTTATTTTTTTCTACCTTTTTGATATGTTGTTCAGGAGGCTTTCAAGAGACACTTACAACAAAAATAAATTCTGTTGCAATTTTGTCCAGGTCAACCCATTATTTTGCTCAGATTGACTAGACTATTATGTTATTTGCAATTGCATCAACAACTAACAATTTGTAATTTGCAATAGTTTGTTTACATTGTCCATCCCTTCAAAGAAATATTCTCTTCAAATCAAAATGGTTGGTTTTGAGAAATTATAATTCACTCCTGGAAAGTACATTTTGTACTGTGATCATGAAAAGTTTTATATAATATTATAAAATAAATTATTGTGTCAGGTAGGCCAGCGTTCCCTGTACTAAATATTTACAGAAATTTACCAAAAGCCTTCAAGATTGGTTGTACATGCATCTTTGTTACTAGCCATAATTGGTTTTTACTGTGACTAACCTTGATGCTCAAAGCTAAAAAGGGTATAATAGTACAACTGCTACGCAATACAATTCGACATTTCGTGGTAAAAGCATACATTTTTAACATTTGGGTCCGGATCATTCCCCCCTTCTAATTAAAAAACAAAACAAACAAAAAACACCGCCCATAAAACTGGCAGAATCAAAGATTGTTCTTCATCTGAATAATGTATACTATTAACTTATTCAGACATTAAAAAAAACCTACTTCATGACATCAGAATGCTCGTTTTTGGTGAGACCCAGTCCATTGGGTTCATAACTTAAAATGATATTTGGCCCAATCTGAACCAAAAAAATCATGCTTATACCACAAAGTGCACAATGGGTATATTTTAGCAGCTGGACTATATTGTCTTATTTTGAAATAATAATTCAAACTAATGACAAAAAGCTCAGCGATTGTGTTTTGGGACTGAAATTAAAGCAATGGTCAAAACAAAACATATTATGTTTTATTGTAATCATTTTGGTATAATACCCTATTATTCTTAATTGATTATTTTTCCAATCATAATGTTTGTAAATTTACATTATTTTGTTTATATTTTAAAGACGCATCAAATAAATAAATTACGCTTAAACTTGAAGTGCTGTCTGTATTAAAAATTTTGTCATGGCAATATTTGTGATTGTTAGTTGAACAAAATAAATAAAACAAAATAAAATAAAACTAAATAAATAAATAAATAAATAAATGAGTGACAGTAGTGACAGTATCGTCATAGAAGACTTTCAACAGGGCATGGAATCGGTGTCTTAGTTTAAGATGAAAACAGTGACGGAAAATTACTAGCTAATGCAGCAGCAACGGTAATGATCTTACATTTGGGGTATTATTTTAAGTCACCAAGTTAATCTAAAACTACCGTAGCACTTCATTTCTATGCCCTGTTCATCATGACGATATTTGCCATTTAAGTTAAACAAACGCGATGCATGAGTCATTTACTGTTCGTGATCGTCTGAAAAAATAAGACGGAGTTTATACTCCAAGACATAAAAAGGAAGTGTATAATGTACAAAGCCTGTTGTATAGATTATACTTGTTATACCGTTGAAGCCAAAAAAGTATCCGGATTCTGGTCATCGGTCAACTTCAAAATCGATCGGTGACGCGCTTTTTTGTTTTTTTGTTTTTTGTTGTTGTTGCCAACAGGGAAATGTGTGATACATTATATACGCGGGCAACCAAATTTCCCATATACAAAGTATGGTGGCTAAAAGAGGCCTCACAAATCGGGCAAACGTTCATACCCCTTTTGTGAAAAAGTCATTTAAAACACAGCACGGCAGAATTCCATTTTTTGAAAAATTTTGCTGCAGTTGGATATCGTTTCATAGCAAAAACAAAACAATTTAAAATAAAAATTAAGTTTTGAAATAGGGCATTAATGCATGACGTTGTAAACTGTGTATCATTGCCTCCACTCAAGACAGCAACAACAATTAGCAATGCAAGTAATTCACAAAAGGGCATTGAGAAATGGTCACTTGGTTGTAGAGTTCCACCAGTGTTTCGAAGACTGTATATTCGTCAAATATACAATGGGGTTTGTTGAAATAATAATTGTTAGGATTCGAGAAAATAAAGATGTGTCCATTGTTTGTGGGGGATGTGGCTTTTGTCATTAAGAACATAAAGAAAGTGCCGCCAGCTTAAGTTAAGATTGTGGTGACGGACATGTCCTGGAGTTGGGTTTAGAGTGGGCCATAAGTAAACTGAGCTCACTGTGGGACATCCTCATTCCGATTGATCTTGTTCTCTTTCTAACAAACCTGAGCTATGGATCAGCAAGAAAAAATAATTCGTGACATCTTTGAAGTAAACAAAAATGGAAAAGTATGCGTGAAGATTGCCCTGGAGAAAATTCACTGTAAATTACCGAATTTAAACGACACTAAAAAGAGTAAACTCCTAAAGAAGTGCTTCGGGGATTGTCTTAAAAGAATGAGGCCAGGCAGGAGCAAAAAAAATCCAAAAACCGAATGGATGTATTACGGAATCCAGCTGACTACAACCGTTGACGAGTCAATACCAGAAAGTTGGGCACAACCCCGTCAAGAAAGTTCACCTATGCTGGTTGGATTACACCACATCATCAAGGATTTGAGCACGCCAGCGGAAATCAAAGAGTTACGAGAGAATTGGAGGAGGTGAGAAAGGCAGGCAGGAACGAATTAAGCAGAGTCATCAAACAACGGGATGCTTTGGAATGGAAGACGGGGAGACCCAAGCAACCAGTCATTCCCGCTTGCATGTATCTCGAAAAGGAACAATTGCCACTCGGCGAAAACATAGGGACGGGTACCTATGGAGCTTGCTGTTTATCGACTTTTAAGGGGATGGCGGTGGCTGTTAAAGTATCTAGAAATCCGGAGAGACTATCTACCGAGCGGCTACGAGAAAGTGTATTACAAGAGGCAAGTGACATTCTCAGCCTGCAAGCATCCCAACACCTTCCTCATTTGATCGGTATCTGCGTTACCAAAACACCATTTTGCTTGGTAACCCAGTACTGGGGGAGCAGCACAATCTGGCAGGCCCTCCGAGATAAGCGTCTTCTAGGCTGTATTCCGTGGGTGAAGATTATCCAGCAAGTAGCAGACGGTCTACATGCAATTCATCGTAGCGACATTGTTCACAATGATTTGAAGGGTATGTTATAATGTACTTGCTTTTAAAATAAAAAAAATTAATATTAATCAATTTAATAACCCAGGACACCCACAAAAATGCACAACCCAGGATTCAGAGCAAACCGCTAACGAATATACCTGTTCAAGCAACATTAAAACAGAACAAAACAATCTTGTCAATTAGTAGGCGCCACATATGTAATTATTTCAACATAATCATAATCATTCAACCAGATCGAGACAAATATTATATACCCTTTTATATTAATGTTGTTTGTAAATGACCTTTAGGAAGTCTAGACTACTTGCGCCTCCTGCCCCCCCCCCCCCCCCAGTCTTTTTTCAATGTCTCAATATTTACACTATAGTGTACGCCTGTAATGTTAGACTTGTACTCAAACTGTTTTAACAAACATTGTCGGACCTTTAAAAACAGTCCACGGATCCAACTCTTGAGTTGGTCATCGACAGCCGAATTTGATATTGGTCACTTTTGAGTTTGTAAATGTACTTTTGTATTTCTGTTTTAATTAACAGATGACAACATAGTGCTTCGGAAGGAGCTTGGATACAGCCCACTTATCATTGACTTTGGAAAGTGCGTATCGACGAGTAAAGCAAGTTCACCTCACCGTCTTACCATCAAGGAACAACTTCAATGGAGGAGACGATACCCGTGGATAGCGCCTGAGCTACTATCCAGCAATGACACACATTCTCCGTGCACGGATATATACTCCTTTGGATTTCTCATTAGCTGCATCACGAGGAAACGCCCCATCAATGTACTCAAAAATGTACAAGCTCTGACTTACGTAGACGAACCTAGCAAGCGGGCAAGTTTAAATTACATCAGGGACATTTTGAAAGCTTAACCATCTTCAAGTTTATACCAGTGAATCCTGTAGGAGGCGACTTTGTATAGGCGACTTTGTTAGAGTTTTTAGCTCAACGGTACTGTTTATGAGGCATATACAGTTTATTTCGTATACTAACCAGTATTTCTTAAGCGTTTAAGACTACTAAAACTAGGCGCATTTTCCCCGTTGTACTCGTTTGGCTTTAGCCTTCAAAAGTTTTGAACCACTCGCAGCCAAAACATGTTCCATTGCTAGGCATGTACTTGTTACGCCTCTTGTTTTTGTTTTTTGTTTTTTTCCCATCGGTTTACGTGTACAATTGTGTTGTCCGATGTCATATTAAACATTATCACATGGACACAAAATATAGACAAAATCATGGCTCATGATATGACTCACACAACATAGTAAATGATGCCATCATTGTGTATTTAGATTTCATTTTATTTTATTGATAAATTAAGAGGTCGTATGCGACGAGTTTTTCTTTATAAATGGGGCGAAAGGTCATCGTAAACGTAAATCTAAAGTCTAAAGAATTTCCTACCCGAATAATTTGTGATCGTGCGGCATTTTGTGACTTTTCGCACATTTCATCCATAAAAGTCCTTCCAATCAAGACACAACGAATTCAATCATTGAATTTATATTATTATTCCAAATACTGTAGAAAAACGTAATTTTAAAATTACATGTACTATTATCATAAACAGTACATTGTATTTCCTTCCTTCGTTGGATCATGTGGGCCAATTTGTCTTAATTAATCGGACAGTGAACATGTATTTTCAAAAATATTGTACATTTAGGCCCAAAAAGTCTCTGGTTTCTATATGGTCTATCTGCCGATGCGCGGTACTGAGGCGATGCGCGGTACTGAGGCGACGCGCGGTACTGAGGTGATGCGCGGTACTGAGGCGACGCGCGCGGAGACCAGAAACCGCCAAGATTTTTGAGGGTCTTAAGCAAAAAAGTCTTTCGGCATTTTTAATTTCCTTTATTTTGTTTTCTATGAAACGATGTATAATTGCAGCAAAAATTGTTGGATCGATTGGAATTCTACCAAGCTGTGTTTTAAACGAGTTTTTCCGCATAAGGGTATGAACGTACTAGTTTGAACAAATAAATGTAGTTCTATACTTTATGTATTCTCTAAGATTTCATGTGATTTAGATATTTTTTTGTGAACCATGTTTCATTTATTTTCATTAAATCAATATGACATATTCATATGTTTATTTCATTAGGCTCTTTATAAACCAGTTTTCAATACGTAAAATCATGACGGCAGGGTAAACTTTGATAGGGGAGAGTTTGTCAGGCGCGACATTGTAAGGCCCTGCTGCGGTTGGTCCATGCATAGAGAAAGGACATGGCTGTTAACAACTTTCATATGCAATGATAATTATTTATGGTCAATTACAATGTTCCCCATGGCCACCTATTAGCAGGACATTAAGTGGTGTTATAAACAGTGATCTGGCAACAGCACATGTCTCTGCAGTATAAACCAAGTCTCGCGGTGTCCTTGGACCTACTGACCACACCTACTTTGACCACACTGCACACTCATTGGTTGAATACATATTGTGCACAAAGCAATGGCCCCATTCAACTGTGCACAAAAATAAAATGACCGAATTTGTCGTTGGGGTCCCAGTCATGAAATGGCGTGCTGGCAGGAAAGAGTTAAACGACTTGTTCACATAGGGTATGAATGTTTGTCTTATATTCTGAGGCCTCTCTTAGCCACCATACTAATTTGGTCGGGTTCCAATAACCGCGTATACATGTATCACGTTTTTCACGGGTTGGCAAAAAAAAACAAAAAAAAAACACTAACTTTTGTCACATTCTGGCAATTTTACATTCTGAAACATTTCTTGTTCCATTTCAGAACATACAGTCCACAAATTGGCAGACAATGCGCTTCAAGCCTCCACCGGTCAATTCTAACATCGGCTGGAGGGTGGAATTCCGGCCGATTGAAGTCCAGCTGACGGACTTTGAGAATGCTGCCTTTGTTGTATTCCTAGTTCTGCTGACCCGCACAATTCTGACGTTTAAGTTGAGCTTCTTGATGCAACTGTCTAAGGTATGAAGTGAAGATGATGTCTTACATAACATCAGAAGGGAATGTTCAGATTAAATCAAATTAAATCTCAATAAGCACACTTAAAGAGACAATATTGTCACAATCAACAGGGCATGGAATCAGAGTGCTATTTTTAGATTAACTCAGTAACTCAGCACATTAGATAATAAGATAGAATAAAATAAAAGAAAGTCATATTTTAAAACCTTTCCAGAATAGGAAAGTTTACTTCAGTTTACTTTTAATTCCCTCAACGGTTCTTTGCTGCTTGGTTCCAAGTGGAAGTTGCTTTTAGAGTATTCTGATTGGACCAGATTGCTATGCACTTTGTAACACTCTATGTGATTGGACGAGATTGTTATGCACTTTGTAACACTTTATCTGATTGGACCAGATTGCTATGCACTTTGTTACACTCTATCTGATTGGACCTAATTGCCAGTTGCTAATTGCTATGCACTTTTTAACACTCTATCTGATTGGATGAGATTGTCATGTACTATGTAACACTCTATCTGATTGGACGAGATTGTTATGCACTTTGTAACACTATCTGATTGGATCTGATTGTCATGTACTATGTAACACTCTATCTGATTGGACGAGATTGTGATGTACTACATGTATATAACACTCTATCTGATTGGATCTGATTGTCATGTACTATGTAACACTCTGATTGGACGAGATTGTTATGCACTTTGTAACACTCTATCTGATTGGATCCGATTGTCATGTACTATGTAACACTCTATCTGATTGGACGAGATTGTTATGCACTTTGTAACACTCTATCTGATTGGATCTGATTGTCATGTACTATGTAACACTCTATCTGATTGGACGAGATTGTTATGCACTTTGTAACACACTATCTGATTAGATCCGATTGTCATGTACTATGTAACACTCTATCTGATTGGACGAGATTGTTATGCACTTTGTAACACACTATCTGATTGGATCCGATTGTCATGTACTATGTAACACTCTATCTGATTGGACGAGATTGTTATGCACTTTGTAACACTATGTGATTGGAGGAGATTGTCATGTACTATGTAACAATCTATCTGATTGGACCAGATTGCTATGCACTTTGTTACACTCTATCTGATTGGACCTAATTGCTCGTTGCTAATTGCTATGCACTTTTTAACACTCTATCTGATTGGATGAGATTGTCATGTAGGCCTACTATGTAACACTCTATCTTATTGGACCAGATTGTTATGCATTTTGTAACACTCTATCTGATTGGACCAGAGCATGTGTGTCCAATGGTCTCTTGTTATTTTGTCTTCATTTCAGGTTGATGCAAACATGCAACAAGCGCAGAAACGCAACGCTGTCCTCGATTCAAAGTTTTACTTTCGTAAGGATCTGCAATCTTGTGAGTACCAAACTCAATATTATCTGAGAAGATATTCATTCACTCATATTATTATATAATTTGAAATAAAAATTATTACAGTTCCACAATAAGAAAAAAACTATTGGATGTAACCCCCCCCCCCCCCAAAAAAAAAAAAATTAATAGCAGTTTTTCAAAATTCACAATTCAAGTTTACACTCCTAACTATTGAGTGTCAGAATAGTGTTGTGGTACTTTTTTTGCCTTTTATCTCGGTGGATCCTGGTTAGAAACCCACTCTGCACCGAGCCAACATGTGGATTGGGTTTCAATTCATATCGGATTGGGCTTGAATTCATATCGGTTCACATGGGTTTCAACATGTGGATTGAGTTTGAATTCATATCGGTTCACATGCGTTTCAACATGTGGATTGGGTTTGAATTCATATCGGTTCACATGCGTTTCAACATGTGGATTGAGTTTGAATTCATATCGGTTCACATGCGTTTCAACATGTGGATTGGGTTTGAATTCATATCGGTTCACGTGGGTTTCAACATGTGGATTGGGTTTGAATTCATATCGGTTCACATGGGTTTCAACATGTGGATTGAGTTTGAATTCATATCGGTTCACATGGGTTTCAACATGTGGATTGAGTTTGAATTCATATCGGTTCACATGGGTTTCAACATGTGGATTGGGTTTGAATTCATATCGGTTCACGTGGGTTTCAACATGTGGATTGGGTTTGAATTCATATCGGTTCACATGGGTTTCAACATGTGGATTGAGTTTGAATTCATATCGGTTCACATGCGTTTCAACATGTGGATTGGGTTTGAATTCATATCGGTTCACATGCGTTTCAACATGTGGATTGAGTTTGAATTCATATCGGTTCACATGCGTTTCAACATGTGGATTGGGTTTGAATTCATATCGGTTCACGTGGGTTTCAACATGTGGATTGGGTTTGAATTCATATCGGTTCACATGGGTTTCAACATGTGGATTGAGTTTGAATTCATATCGGTTCACATGGGTTTCAACATGTGGATTGAGTTTGAATTCATATCGGTTCACATGGGTTTCAACATGTGGATTGGGTTTGAATTCATATCGGTTCACATGGGTTTCAACATGTGGATTGGGTTTGAATTCATATCGGTTCACATGGGTTTCAACATGTGGATTGAGTTTGAATTCATATCGGTTCACATGGGTTTCAACATGTGGATTGGGTTTGAATTCATATCGGTTCACATGGGTTTCAACATGTGGATTGAGTTTGAATTCATATCGGTTCACATGGGTTTCAACATGTGGATTGAGTTTGAATTCATATCGGTTCACATGGGTTTCAACATGTGGATTGGGTTTGAATTCATATCGGTTCACATGGGTTTCAACATGTGGATTGGGTTTGAATTCATATCGGTTCACATGGGTTTCAACATGTGGATTGGGTTTGAATTCATATCGGTTCACATGGGTTTCAACATGTGGATTGGGTTTGAATTCATATCGGTTCACATGGGTTTTACCTGGAATATTTCTCTGTGGTTTTCCCTCTCACATTTAAAACTGAACAAAAGCTATACATTGCAGGGAATGATTTTGTTGGACAATTTTGGCTTAGCAAACTAAAAAAGTCTCCACTTTCTAGACTCCGCACGTGTCACCTCAGAGCCACATGTCAAAATTGTTTCTTCTTTTTTTTTTGGCTATGAAACGAAGTCCAATTGCAGCCAAAATTGCTGGATCGATTGGAATTCTGCCATGCTGTGTTTTAAATGACTTTTTCACATAGGGGTATGAACATTTGCCTGATTTGTGAGGCATCTTTTTAGCCACCATAGTTTGTATATGTGAAATTTGGTCTGGTTCCAATAACCATGTATGCATATAACGTGTTTCACTGGTTGGCAAAACAAAAATTACCAAATGAAAAACATGTCACCGCACAGATTTTTAAGCTGACTGGAGACTAGAAACTGAAGACTAGAAACTGAAGACTTTTCTTGGCCTAATGTTTGTTTTTTTTGGAAAAGCTAATTAATCTTGAAATTTTGTAAATTTTTTAATTTCTTGTACCACTTTTCTATACCATACAAATGAAATCGTTTTACTGCTCTATATTCGCTTTTGTGCAACCTTTGGTCTCGTTACCAGAATGATAATAATGTGATTGACCTCTAACCTTTGACCTACAGGTTCATGCAAGTGTCCCATTGAGAAGGAGCAGTCATTGATGAGCATCAATACAATTATTAATGGTGGTCCATTAGGGGATGGTCAGGGAGATTTCCCTGGTCTTATTCCACTCATTAATCAGTATGTCAGCACGGTTGAGACTGATCTGGATACACGATGTTCAATCATGTGCTACCTCAAACTCATTTCAGACCGGGCCTCGGGTAAGTACAACCCTAGGGCCAAAATAAATGGATCCGGTTTCTGGTCATAGGTCGTCTTCAGAGTCGGTGCGATGACGTTTAAAAAAAATTTTATTATTATTTTTTTAAATGATACATGTTAACATGTATGTAATACACAGTTAGTGGAACCAGACCAAATTTCCCATGTACAAAGTATGGTGGCTAAGAGAGGCCTCACAAATCGGGCAAATGTTCATAACCCCGATGTGAACAAGTCATTTGAAACACAGCGCGGCAGAATTCCAATCAATCCAGCAATTGTGGCTGCAATTGGACATCGTTTCATAGCAAAGAAAAACAGAAAACTAAAAATGTTGATGCACAGGTCTTAGGCAACGCACACAGGGACCAGAAACCACATACTTTTTTTTGGGGGGGGGGGGGGCATCTAAGGCCTCATTGACAATCATTTGATCAGTACTAACCATTCCAGCCTGTCAATCAAAGGACGCTCAATTTGCATCATGCTTTTATTCCCATTAATCCTCCTACTCTAGCTGCACTTTAGTGGCAAGTTGTAGCTATAGTGGTCAAAACCAGTCAACTGCCAGTTTTGACTGTTGACCCAAATGTGCACGCAGGGGCATTTTTGACTGGTTTTGACTGTCATTTTGACCACCCTGAACAATACCAGACAATGCTTTTACCAGTCAAAAATGGTCGACTCATTTTGACCTGTAAATGTACTTACTACACGTAAGGTTTAACAGTGTTTGACTTTTAAGTGCACTAGATATACCGTGGCAAGCATATCAACATTTTGACTGATTTTGACCGATTTTGATCCTTGTAGTCACTGAAGGTTTGACAGTGTTTGACTTTTAAGTGCACTAGATATACCGTGGCAAGTATATCAACATTTTGACTGATTTTGACCCTTGCAGTCATAGAAGCGTTAATCAGTGGTGTTATTATAATTGATATAATGTTGGTCACGTGCTTTGCTTTTGTACAGGTGTGTGACAGTTTTCAGCATTGCTTAGGGTATGCAGGGATTATAGCCATAACTGGATTCAGAACCATTCAGAATTTGGTGGAATCATTACGAAAATATGAGCTGCATTATGGTCCCATTGCATTTTGTTTCCCTGGATTCCTATTTTTTTGTTCTGCAAAGTTGGCAGGTATGGTGCAGGCATATTGTACTGATAAATGCATCATCCTGTCACAAACCTCCCAAGAGGCATCACTTGCTCAATAAGGTATAACCTTTGACACAACCTTGCCACAACCTTGCCACAACCTTGCCACAACCTTGCCACAACCTTGCCACAACCTTGCCACAACCTTGCCACAACCTTGCCACAACCTTGCCACAACCTTGCCACAACCTTGCCACAACCTTGCCACAACCTTGCCACAACCTTGCCACAACCTTGCCACAACCTTGCCACAACCTTGCCACAACCTTGCCACAACCTTGATACTACCAGGCCTCCCAGGGAAACCTGTAAACCTATAAAAACCTATATTTCAAAATGGGAACCTTTATTTCCCCAAAAAACCTATATTACCTTATAAAAACCTATATTTTAAATCTCCTGCAACACATTTTCAACTTCCTCATAAAATCCTCATGGCTTTGTAGAAGAATTATAAAGAGATGAAGCCAAAACAGTAGCCAAACTGTAACATGTATACCGCTCTTAGATTTTCTACCGGACATGGTATGGGGTAATGTACTTTGTTGCAAAAAGTACTCAGAAGGTAGGCAATTTACCAAAAACTTGTTACTTAACACTGCATAATCATGGGAAATAACCTATAAAAGCCTGTATTTTGGCATTTGGTAAACCTATAATAACCTATAGTGTGCTTAAAAAACCTATTTAAAAAACCTTTGCCATAACGTATAACTATGTAGTGTCTTTATCAAAACTCAATTAAATTTTGGTTGTTGGTTTTATTTCAGGAAAATTAGTTACTCTGGCCTCTTGGATTCGAAACTTCGTCGCTAAGCATCCAGAGTACAAGCAGGACTCTGTGGTCACAGAGAGAATCAATTATGATCTTATCTCAGCCTGCGATCAAATCACCAAAGGAGAATTACGAGACCCAGACTTAGTGCACTGCACCGAGTCTAAATCATCCAATGATATTCCCAACTCCGTCAAGATTGCTCATGACATTTAGAGCGCCCTCGTGTGAGATGACAAGAATGCACACAAAGGTTAGAGGATTTCTCAGGGTATATGTATAGGATGTCTTATATTTTGGAGATGAAAATAAAAGTGCATTCGTTAATAACCGTAGACAAGTCTGATTGGTTGACAATTGCTGGTCAATTGATGTTACCGCACAACAAACTTGTATTCATAGATTCATGAAATTCTTGTGTCGGGTGATAAACAATTTATTTAACTTTTGCCCTACAAGGACGTGTGTATAGCACTGCTTTCCGAGTGTCTGTGAAAAAACTTCACAGGCGACTCAGGCAAGATTCAAACCCACTACCTCCTGCTTACATACGTCTTGAGTTCGTTGGTGTAGGGCAAAAGTTAAATCAATTGTTTATTACCCGACGCAAGAATTTCATCAACCTATATATATCGTGGAACCCACTGCTATATAGGATTCTAGCCGGCCAATCGTCATCGGGGAAGCTCGGTGGTCGAGAGGTTAAGACGTCTGCACTGGTAAGCAGGAGATCATGGGTTCGAATCCCGCCCGGCTTGGCTGTGAAGTTTTTTCACAGACACACGGATAGCACTGAGTATGCAGTGCTATACACACGTCGGTGTAGGGTAAAATTAAATCAATTAAACTTGTATTCCCTAATCAGAATCACTCTTTCTCTACCAGCTTAGCAAAGTTCCAACTTCTGATGGAATCGTCCTCGTCCTTGTCCAGTTTAACAAATCTGACAAAAAATTTCTTATTTTCCAATATGTAATTTCCATAGTTCTCTCTCACTACAATTACCCGTAAACGACTTTTTAAAATTAGGACTTAACATTTGATCGGTGCAAACAGAAATCTGTGACTCTTGAACAATGTAATGTTTACACTTTTACAGACAATTATCTTTAAATTCAAGAGATTGCACTCCAATCAAGAAAAGATTGATTTAAGTATGGTATCCTCTGTATTATAAAAGTCAATTTGTTACCATTTACATACAGTACATGTATTTGTGCACCACCGGAGGCATGTTTTCAACAAAAATGAAAATGGGTATCTGGTTCCAAAAATATCTGAAAACGCACAGCCCTAACATGTATGTGGAATACTATAGAATAAATTATTATTGGCACCTGATTTTACTTGGATTTTTTCAGGATTGTGTTCTAAGAATAAAAGGCAGTGATCATCTCATCTAGCAAGTATTGATATGCATGTTATTACCATGTGATGAATAACAGGATATTCACATCATGGCTATTTTGTTGTTTTCAATTACCTTTAGTAATTACCTGATGACAGAATTATAATCTAAAAACTTGATGTGAAGCTGGTGACGGTACCAAACATTCTGAGAAAATTTGATGCTGTAATTTTTTGGAAACGTAAGAAAATGGGAGATATGAATCATAGCCGTGATACATTTCCACATTAGGGGGGAAAAAATAAAGTTTCCGGTTTCTGGTCTCCGCGCGCATCACCTCAGACCCGCGCGTCAGCATTTTTTGTTTTTTAATTTATTTTTTGCTATTAAATGATGTCCAAATTGCAGCCAGAATTGTTGGATCGATTGGATTTCTGCTGAGCAAATGACTTCAAACAACATTTTCACATAGGGGTACGAACGTTTGCCTGATTTGTGAGGCCTCTCTTAGCCACCGTACAAACTTTGCGTATAGGAAATCCAGTCTGGTTCCAATAACCGCGTATGCATGTATCGCATCTTTCACAGCTTGATTTAAGAGATAAATGTTGGAACAGTAATTAGTTTTTCATGACATGCATGCGACTTCTGTTGATACAAAAACTGTTTTGCTATTGGTGTGAAAAGATATGTATGTCATTTTGTAAGAATCTTAATTCTGATAAAATGTATCATTTCTGTGTATTTTTTAACCAGTTGGCGTCGGAGGCTGTGTATACACTCTTTTTTTTTTGGAACCACGGATCGGAGAGCGTCTAAACACGCATTCCGATTTTTGTGTGTGTTACCGGGAGACTTGTCAACATGCCACATGTGGCGTGCCGTCGTGGCGCCTGACTTTTATACACGCAATCGTTTCTCGGAGTCCATGGGGTCATGGTTCGGTGGCCCCGGACAAAAGGCACTGCAAACAATGAACGAGTTCACTCTTTTTGTTGATTTTTGCGTAATCCCTTTATCCAAGACCTGTTCCTTTGACGTACCAGCCAAGAATTTGTAAAGACGGATTTATATCCATTGTTTATGAGGCCTTTCCTCTCTCTCCGGGTATGCCGTCTGTTGGACCGGGCGCTGGTCGCTAATAGGCCATTGCATCAGAGCTTGCCAACGGTCTAATTGTGCTGAACAAACACAACCGTAATTAAAAAACTAGCCATTTAATTCTCAAAATGTCAATGATTAAAGGTGTTTATTTGGGTGTCCGGACTTAGTTTCATTGACAAAAAAAAAATTATTAATGGCTAGAAATTTTTTCGGATTTTTCACTGAAAATAAACCCGCACGGGGGACCGAAAAAAAAAAATATATTCCCGACGTGAACTGGTTAAGACATGGTGCAATATTAGTAATATTGAATTCTGTTTTAAAAATGTACATGGAGTAAATGTTGTGATTTGTCACTCTTGAGAAGTGTCAACAAACTTTGTATGATTGGTGTGCAAACCAATTTCAGAAAAAAGTATAAGGGTTTGCGTTAGCACCATGTAAATAATCTCTTAGGAGTTGTAATAATTGTTGGTTCTGAGAAACTCGATATTACAGTAGGAGTAAGGTTTGCGGTAGTACAATGTTAACAATCTCTTAGGAGTTGTAATAATTGGTGGTTCTTCTCAGAACGGTGGTGAGAAACTCAACGTTTCGATCAGTGTACTCTGATTGTCTTCAGGATCAGTGTACTCTGATCTCCTGAAGACGATCAGAGTATACTGATCGAAATGTTGAATTTCTCACCACTCTGAGAAGAACCACCAACTATTACATCTCCTAAGAGATTGTTTACATGGAAACTACCGCAAACCTTACTCCTACTGTAATTCCACCATGCAAAGCTTCATATGTCCTACTTCAAAAACGTGTACAAAAAGTACTGTAAATGGCAATATTTTGAGATTATTGCCTGCCACAGTGAAACTGTGGTCTTTTGAAAAGTCAGAAATGTTTAAATACATTTTCCTAATTTTCACAATTTTCGCAGACATGTACAAACAAAACGGAACAAAATGAAAGAGCTGAGAGCTGATATTTTGAAGAGTGATAACAAGTAAAATATGACCTTTTTTTTTTTTTTTTACTGTTCTTCCTTTAATTATATCTTTACTAACACAAAAAAGTAATGAAATTTAAATCTTTAAAAGAAAATGATATTTTTGTATAATTTAGTTAATGGTTTAAGGCATTATCAACAAATTTCAGTTAATGTTTTTGGTGAGATTTTAGTAGCAGTGTTTTAAATGTGTCGAGGTTATAATTATGGCATAAATTAATCCAAATCAATACTCTTCGGGAAGTTCTTCATATTTTAGTTTTAAAAAATAATCAAAGACTTGCACAATCGAGTGTAAAATAATTATAAGTATATAATGTATTTTTTTTTACAATTTTGAATTTCACAAGTTTCAAACAATTTTCTGTTTGAAAAGTTTTGCTGATAAATTTGCTGAACGGTAAGTAGCATCTATAAACATTACTTTGATTCTCAGAAACTCTGAATGTATATTAAGATTCTTTTAACCAATGTGTACTGTGTTTAGGTATCAAAAATTGTATATTTAACAAGATGAATAAATTATGATACAAATAAATTAACCCTTTCAAGTCGAGGAGTCCGTATTTCTGATCCTTCACATCAGTGCTGTCAGAATTCCAGATGAGCATTGACTAAGGCTGGTTGTGACCTGTAATCTCTTAACATCGAGTTTTGAGGTTCTTTAAAGCCATATACTATTGTAAGGCTGTGCAGGGTATCCGGGTACCCGACCGAAACTGTTCCATTTTTCAGTTCCAATTAACCTTCGGATTAAAAATTAAAATTAAAATTAAAATTCGGACTTAACATTTGAGTGGTGCCAACAGAAATCTGTGACTCATGAATAATGTAATGTTTACACTTTTACAATTTTATTATGTCCAGAAGAGATTCAAGAGATTACACTACAGTATGTCCCCAAAAAAGTGTCACTCTAACTATTTCTGAAAATATACCAAAACCACGAAATAAATTTTGGAACTTTTTCAATTGCACAGATACTCCTAATCCTTTATGTGAGAAATTACATAAAACTCACAGGTGTTTAGGCCAAGGATTAGGAGTATCTGTGCAATTGAAAAAGTTCCAAAATGTATTTCGGGGTTTTGGTATATTTTCAGAAATAGTTAGAGTGACACTTTTTTGGGGACATACTGTAGATAACGCCTTGTTAGTATTTTATGGATGGCTTCCACACACTTTCCTCCAACTGATTCAGTGTGATACAATGTTTGCCTGTTGTTTGCAGTTATTGGATTAGTGCATGCTTTATGTCTGCACTGGGAGTGTGTGCCATGAGCTGTTAATTATTGCATTATTAATAAAAGAAGTGTTGTTGAAATTGAAAATTAAAACGGGTATCCTGGTATCTGAATTTTGGATTTTGGATTTTGGATATCCGGTTCCAAAAATATCTGAAAACAAACAGCCCTACACTATTCACTGAAAAACATAGTAAGATTGTATCTCTGTATCAAACATCCTTTGAAATATTTATCTCATATGCAAATAGTTTTAGTAAAATTTATGAAATAATTTCCAAAATGAATTTCTGTTATCAAAAGAAACAAATTCCACATTGGAATGAATACAAACAATCTGAATAAATATTCTTGTTAAAGGGACTATATCGTCCCGATCAACAGGGCATGGATTAACTCAGTTTCTGAAAATAATACCCCACATGATAAGGTCATATTACCATTGCTGTTGCATAAATGAGCCAGTCATTTTCAGTTACTCTGTTGATCTTAAACTACATGTAGGACACCGATTCCATGCCCTGTTGGAAGTCTGCTCTGATCGTGACAATATTGTCCCTTTATAATAAGATAAAACTTTCACAGGTTGTTTTCTGTACCATCTTGGTTCATATGATGCTGGATGTGCACCCCCCCCCCCCATTGTGTCTTCATTGTGTTCCAGGAATCTTAGGAATTCTTTAAATGATTTGGGGGGGGGGGGGAGTGGCACTCTGCCGCATATCGAGCATGGTATATCTTGGTTCTTATAAAGTATGGACTCATGATTTTACAGACATTTTGTGACCCGCTTCATCAAAATGATGAATGTCCCCCAAATATATGGATATCAAGTTAAAGAGAATTTAATGGGCTTTCAGATGATGCCAAACTACAAAAACGGCACAATGACTTAAAACCCCAACTCCCTAGGCCCATTTGTTTACACATAACCTAAATCCTCCAAAATCCTTCAGTAGTAAAAGCAAGCACATGACATGTATGCACACGGCCAGGGACCCTCCCTGCATGCATGGAGCAATAAACAGTGTCCACTGACCCAAGCACTGACCTTGCAATCACTACAACAAACATGGATGTACATGTACCATGGAAAGGCAAGTATGCCTAATAACCTCAATCCTCCAAAATCCTTCACTTTAGCAAAGAGCATGTAGCATGTAACCTCAATCCTCTAAAATCCTTCACTTTAGCAAAGAGAATTTGGGAAGGATAGGTTTAGACAAGTTATGATGGGCAAGTTGTGTTCCCCATCCCCTACCCCAATGATATGATACTACCTCCTGGCACACAATAAAACAAACTTACTACATTTGTCTTTTTTCTCAATGCAGTGTGCTACTGTTTTATTCCCATCTACAGCCACTAAGTAAAGGCAATGTTTCCATTTTATACAATTACAAAATCTATATCTGGCGAGCTAAGATGAAGTTGGCTTTAACTAATCCTAGTTTGCTAAACTAACCAGGTTTACACAAACCAGCTAACTACATGTTAAAACCAGTTTAACCAAACTACTTGTAAAACTGATTCTAGTTTAAAGTAATGTACAAAGGATAAATCTTCCAAAATGAGTTTTTACATGCAAATCATATAAATCTGTATTAATACATGTACATTCAAGTAATACAATGTTACATTAATACAAAGAGTCCTAACAGTAAGTTATAATTGCATTATATACTACTCAAAACAATTTAGGTAACACCGGAATAATCTCAGTTAAAGCAAGATCATCTATTTCAGATAAACAAAATGTTCCACAGAATTGATGAGAAACAACTGCACACTGAAACAGATGATAAAGGATGCATGTAGTGATTACACATTTCATTACATGACTACTGAAAGAGAGAGGGGGTTGCAATTGAAAATCCCGGTTCATGGAACATTTCAAACCTATTTGATGTTAAAAATCCGGTGTTCCCTAAATTGTTTTGAGTAGTATATATAGATTATATTTCTTGTAAAAGTGGTTGCATCTTTAAAAACCTTTCCTATTCTTTTTTTTACGATCCACAAAAGTATGTTCGATTGATATCTGTAAATTTGTTCATAGTAATACCTGCTACAAGTAAAAGATGTGGTAAACTGGTTATGCACCCAGTTAACTATTTTTTTTAAAGGTTTAGTTAATTTACCAATTAAAAAGGCATACAGTGACATTAGCCAGTTAACAGTCAGTCAGGTAACATGTTTAAAGTCATTCAATTTAGTATAACTTATCTTCTAGTTATCTGGTTAGGTTTACAGTCAACAGCATTGAGCCTAAGCCTAATTTGCAAACAAATTAATTTTCCAAAACCAATTACTGGACGAATGTTGTGCATGTTGTAATGGCAGCAGTCATCACTGTGTTTTTAGTCGCAAAACCATATTTACAGGGATACCATGGCGACAAGAACATGTTATATCAAGCTACGAAGAAACCTGCCCTCATGATGGATTTAAATTGTAATCGACCATTTTACATAAAGTTGATTTCTTAACCCTAACCACCCCAAATCCATCATGTAGCACAATTCAGCACTGTTGGAAACTGGTACTTTCACCTCTTCCTGCTGAATATGAAAGATCAATGAAAATGCATGGTGCATTTTGAAGATATGGGCATGTTTCCAAAAGCACACTGATGGATTTTGGAGGATTCAGGAAGGTTCCTAGTCAGAATACAATGTACCTATAGGTGGTTAGGGTTAATAAAATTCACAACGAAACAGATTTTAGACATTTGCCAAGTAACGCTGAGAGGGTGCTTGACACCCAGGGTACTCCCAATGGTACCCAGGCAATCTCAATCCTATATGTACATTAGTAATGCAGAAGGGGTCGTTGTCACCTAGGGCACTCCCCAAAGGTACCCAGGCAATCATAAAAGTCCTCTAACGTAACATAGGATTGAGATTGCCTGGGTACCCCATTGGGTACCATTGGGTACCCTATATGGCACCAACCCCTTCAGCCCAACTAACTCTATAATCTGGGCTCAATTTTACAGAGCTGCTAATCAGATAAAATTGCTTACCATAAATATTTGCTTAGCGGATTTCTTTAATTACCAGCCAAACTTCCATACAAAATGTGTGTATTTTGGCTGGTAGTCTGTTTTAGATTGCTTAGCGAAAATATTTGCTTAGCAAAATTCTCTGCTTAGCAGCTCTGTGAAATTGACCCCTGGTGATACAAAAGTCAAAACATAATCAAAACATTAACAGTTGTATGAACCTTTTCACAGACATCTGGAAAGCACCAAGTATGCAGTGCTATACACACGTCGGTGTAGGGCAAAATTGAATCAACCGGAAAGCACCAAGTATGCAGTGCTATACACACGTCGGTGTAGGGAAAAATTGAATCAACCGGAAAGCACCAAGTATGCAGTGCTATACACACGTCGGTGTAGGGAAAAATTGAATCAATTGTATACATGCAGAAAAACAAATGACACAGTCATGATGTGTGTGGTTTCTACATGTACAAAAAGATTCTTTCTTATCAAGACTGTTGGAGACTGACGTCTTATTATAAATCGCAAGTGGCATTTCAAGACCAGGTTAATACACAGGATTTGTATTGACAGCTGTTGACTGGGCAAAATTTTCCTAAACGGACACACCAACTAAAGATATTTCCAGGAATTTGATGCAAAAGTTCACTTCAGAAAAATATAAAGTAACAACAATAATTAAATATAAATTATATGGCACATTTTGTTATATCTGTTCAATTTATCATGCAAGTATTAGCAAATATATATAGACAAAAAGAATTAAAATTTAAATTGTAGAGTAATGGGTAAACGAATGTTTCTTTTCACCTGCAAGTAAAATCATATAAACTGTCTTTACCAGTCGTTGATGAACCCTCTTTTACCGTCTCTAATACAGTTTGTTTTATCACAACAAAAATCTAAATGTAGCGAATGGAGTCTGGTACGCAGCCATATACAACAGGCATTATCTAGCGGCTGAGCTACGACGTGGATTTGATCCCAAAAAGTTTTCGTTTGTTTTCACACTGCGCACAATCGTGACCAGCGATCTCGGGTCAAAACAAACGCACCCATTGTATCGCATCTTAAGACTTCACTATGCCAAGAATGAAAACTGTTATACAATTGTGTTTTCTAGTTTGTGAAACTCTCCTTAAAGTGCATCATGTGGTATATAACTCAAGTTGAAGCAAATGCACTGTTGGTAATGTTAGCAAAAGTACTTTTAAAAGAATCCTTGCTTTCTTAGAATCAAACAACCAATAAGTGTATGAAGCATGCAGTGAAAACATGCAACATGGGATGTAGTTATGCAGAAGGGTGTTGCTATCACACCAGAGGATACCAATAGGCCCCAATTAGGAAACCCATTAGGAGAATAGGGTTTCAATCAGGATACAAGTATCTCCCAATTGGGATAGTATAGCACTCAGAAGGTGTTGTCACCCAAGGGTTTCCCGATTGGGGTCTATTGATATCCTCATTGGGAAAATAGGGTTTCAATCAGGATACAAGTATCTCCCAGTCAGGATAGTATAGTGCTCAGAAGGGGTCATTGTCACCCAAGGGTCTCCCGAATGGGGCCAATTGTATCCTCATTGGGGGAATAGGGGTTCAATCAGGATAAAAGTCTCCTTTTTGGGTAATTACCAATGGTGTTAGTGGCCATTCAGTGACAGATGTATCAATGCACAGGCTATTCATGCATGTGTAATGGTATGTATGCTGACTAAACATCTTAACAACTGGCCACAGTGGACAGGTGGTCTCAATGTACAGGTTATACACATAAATAGGCATGTACGTCGACTAGACATCCCAACAGCTGGCCAAAGTAGACAGTCCTTTACACCAAAGTTTTAATGTACAAGAGACTAACATAATTAAGGCAATCGGTTTGTAAATGAGGTAGAAGAGAAATTAACTGAACTACTAGGACGACAATCACAGTCCTATTAAGCATTATCTGTGGCAACCAAAGCTCTAGTTTGAGGAATGAAGGTCTGTCCGGCATTCTACTTGGACACTGATGTCAAAATATGGGTCCTATTTATGACGCTATAGTTTCTCTCCACTGATCAAACCAAGAGCTAGTTACCACAGCTAAAAGTATCTGATCAAAGGAATGAAGGCTATGGAGACCCTCCCCCCATCTGAACATTTTTTAAATGCTTACAATCTACAAGAAATTAAATTAGTTACTACTGACACTAGCACATATTTATTGCACTAACAATAACTATACAGTAATACACTAAAAGAAATAAGCATTCCTGTTTAAAGTACTATATGCACAGCAACAGAAATAGCTTCCTAAATTATCTTATTCTCATTTGTGTTTAATACAGTGATGTTAGTAAAGGCTGAAAAGATATACAAACTGGAAAAAGAAATATCTGGATTTGAAGTAGATGTTTGCAGAAATCACATGAAATGACGATTTGTAGAAGCAAAGTGGACTTTGACACCTCATGTAAACATGGAGTAGTGATAAAAGGAAATACAAAAGAGATGAGCAATTTTGAATTTGTGCAAATGGTTGATTTCCAAATGGAACATGTACTCCCAGATCCACTCATTGTATACTCTTATATGGAATCAATAGAATAGGTTTGCGGTAACACCGTGCAATAATCTCTCTCTTGAGTTGTGTGGTCCTGAGAAGAACCTGTGGGTAACTTGACGTTTCGCTCAGTGCGCTCTGACCGTTTTCCAGGAGAATGCCGGACTCTGGTGTTCTGCAGCAAGGATGAGTTTGTTGAAGCGTTAAGATGTGTGCTGGCTGTGGGTTGCATCCACTGAAGAGTGGCAGATGAAGTGTGCAGCAGAATCCCTTTCTACACTACTTAGGCATCTTCATCCACTGGAGTCCAGCATTCTCCCAAAGACAGTCGGAGCACAATGTCCAGTTAACCCATGGGTCCTTCTCAGAACTGCACAACTCAAAGAGATTTACTGCAAACTTACTTTATTAAAACCCTTGTACAATCAGTGCAATTTTTGAAACAACCCATCCAGGCCACTCCAAGCCATTAGCTGTTGCCAGTGGCCTCCTATGGTTACCCTTCTGTGCACTGTCACACCACTGAGATTGCAGGGTAAAGTGGTCTCCCATTGATACACTGCAGGCCATACTAATATGTTCAAACATTTGCGGTGGCCTTGGGTGGCACACAGTTGATTTTGTAAGATTACTTGGAAAGGACAGCAGGCTTGTATGTACTAAAGGTTGGTGAAGAACATATTGAAAATTTAGTGGATCGGAGTGGCCTCCATGTGATCACCTCCCACCATGCAACTTTTCAAGTCGTATTTACCTCTTACAAGTACCTACAGTATGTATACACACTAGTATCTGGATACACTCGGCATGAAATATGAGAAGCGTCCCAACCCCATCCTATCCGTTTTAATTACACATATGTGGGGACATGACAAGAGCAGTTTTACATTGACGTGATGGCAATATGGACACCATAGTGAACACTGTACATTGTATACATATAAGTGTGCTGTGATTTAATGCAGTGCTTCAATGCATAAATATGTGCAATTTTTAATTAAATTTTTTTGAAGGTTTTGTTATCCCAATGTTTATAAGAAAAGATCCCTTCCAGCGGTTGTGTTTGGTAGAATGAATATCTTCAGCAAATTGAAGACTGGAACTTACTCCCTCTGAAAGATCTGCACAGCCAAAACCTATTGATTCCATCTATCATGGTTGCCCATCATGCAACATGAATTGGGCATGTAACCACATGGGTAGAATCTTGCCTAGAATCTTGTCTGTTCACATGTGGTTTACATACAGCGCACATTCAATTTGTGTTGCATTATGGGCAACTGTGACGGACCCTTGATTGCATGACAACATTTAGCCGAGTCGGTGTTCCAACCACACAATCAGGATGACATGAGTGAAGAGTACAGAGAGGAGAGCTAGGTGGCACACAACTCTACAGCACTGTACATGTACAACTGGAACAAAGGTAGAAAGGTATAGACCGTGTCACCTCCTACATCACACATTAGAACATTTATAAAAACATGCAACAAAAATGTATAAATGCTTCCTAGGAACACATAATATATCTCTGCAAGTTCCTTGGGTAAGCCATGAGCTACCATACAAACAGCTTGCTTGGCCAAATGTAACAGATAACCCGTCAAAGTATCATATGAAAGTTTTGCTGTTAATTAACCAAACAAGAAATCTATTACCTTCATGAAGTGTGCCACTCGTGTACTAACAATCAATTTGGCCCACTCGTGACGTTTTGTTCCACAAACTGATGATCAAGGTCTCAAAAAGAAGCAGTGCAGTCTGGGAGACTTACCAGGCGTGTGAGAGAAGTGTATCTCGCACGTGCACCTTAGCGTTTAGCGTGTTCTCCCCACAGCTGATGGTTTGCCTGCGTCTAGTTTAAGATTGCGTCTAGTTCTCCAGGAAATAGCTTCACGTAGAAACACCTATCCCATGATGCACCACGATCAGATGCCAAAGGATTGGTTACTCATCTGGCGGCCATCTTTGTCTGGTACTATCCCATGATGCCCTACGGCAGGCCGGGCAGGGGAAGCAAAACCTGTAACCAAGCTTGTTGTGCGTGCGTGCATTTGAAGTACAATGCCATGGTGTGGATTACAGCAGGCTGGCACACTTCATGTAGGTATTCGACGTCTGACCAAACTTAAGATGCAAACGTTCTACTTAAGCTCCATGAAATTGCATGAGGTGTCAAGTGAAGTACTTGCTACCCACATTTGTATATAGTTTGGATTCATGATCAAATCCTATGATCAGATACCAAAGGATTGGTTACTTCTGGCGGCCATCTTTGTCTGGTACTCCTGACTTCATTAGCCACCTATTAGAACACTGACAGCTGATATATCCTCGGGCACCCGACTCCCTGTTTATGCCCTGGTCTATGCTGTGTGAATCTCATTGCATTGAGAATGACAGCACTTTTTTTTCCCCAAGTTCATGACCTGGTAACAGTTTTAATGTACATGCGCAGACATGGGCATAATCACTGGAAACACAACGTGATTTGGAAACACAACGTGATTTGAATGCAGCAATAACTGACAAATAATAGCAACAAAATGGCTTCCTCCGTGATAATTCATAAATATTAATACATTCAGGTAACAGTCGTGCAACATGCAATACCATAACAGAATTAATTTATCTTGATTAACATTTTATATCAGACAATAATGCCTCTTAAAAGCCCTTACAAGTTTCACTTAGCTCAACAAATAAAAACAAATTTAAAAAAAAAAGGAAAAAAAGCATTTACAGGCATTTACGATAAACATTACAAAATTATCCTTGGTTTTCATCATATATGTACTCTAATAGCAACTCTTCCACTCATTGTACACGTATATGCATTCTTGCTAGCCAAGGAAGCTAATGTACACTGCTGCACTGGTACCCACAATGTGGATTGCACACGGTTCTAGGAAGCAACCAGTCAGGACCAATCACAGTGGAGAAAAATCTGATGTTTATAAGGCATGATTTTAAAGGAAGAAAAATTGTTCTGGTTTGTGATTGGTCAACTGACTGTACACAGCTTTGTACATATTCAACATTTAAGATATTAACACTTCTGTGACTGCAAGGGTCAAAATCACCCAAAATGTTGATATACTTGCCAAGGTATATCTAGTGCACTTAAAAGTCAAACACTGTCAAACCTTACGTGTAGTAAGTACATTTACAGGTCAAAATGAGTCGACCGTTTTTGACTGGTAAAAGCATTGTCTGGTATTGTTGAGAGTGGTCAAAATGACAGTAAACCAGTAAAAAATGCCCCAGTGTGCACATTTGGGTCAACAGTCAAAACAGGCAGTTGACTGACTTTGACCTCTATAGCAACTTGCCACTAAAGTGCAGCTACAGTAGGAGGATTAATGACTGTCGGGGACTTATTAGAAACTATATATAGCTGTCTGCAGTAATATCTCAAATGTGAAATGTGCACAGTGCACGAAAGGCCATCAAGTAATGAGATAAGCCAACATACACCATGTACAAACAGTACATGCTGATCTTATGTACAGCAATAATACATGAACTCCTGACCAGTAGGAAGAATATTAAATTTCACAAAAATCAACGCAAATTAAATTTTAACACAAGGTAAAATTATACTGCACAGTAAATCAATTGTACTCATTTTAAACTTAAGGAGTTTCTCAAGACTCAGAATGCTTGTAACATTCCTGTGGGAATATTAACAGTTTCCAATCAATTGAAATTGCATGCTGTTCTCACTGATATGAAGCGACGCTGCATTTGGGGAAAACCAGGGTGCAAGAACCAGTGTTTTGTTGATTCATTTCATAGCACTGCTAACTGTTAAAGCATAGAATTTGGCTTAAATTTGCTGGCTGTAATTACTAGCAAATGACAGACACATATCCATGGTGAACAGAACTTAGCATTCCCTTTTCTATGAAATGAAGAACAATCAAGTAGTCCAAACATTTACTGCTCAATTTCACAGAGCTGCTTAGTAGAAAAATGCAAAGAAAAAAAAAGAAAAAAAAAAAGAAAAAAAATCGCTAAGCAGGTTTTGTTTGTTACCATGGAAACTTTCATGTAAACTATGTACACTTTGGCCGGTTGTCTGTTTAATCATGCTTAGGAAATAAATTTGCTTAGCAAAATGGTCCATGAAATTGGCCCCTTCCCAGTTGTCTTAGACCTGTGCCCAATTCCATAGAGCCGCTTAGCAGCTGATTTTTTTGCTTACTGTACGTTTTTCATTTCATATCGCTACTAACTGTTAACCAGTTCGCGTCGGAGGCCGTGTATACACGCACATTTTTTTTTGGACAGCGGATCGGAGAGCGTCTAAACACGCCACAGGATTCTCGGGAATATTTGTATAGATTCCCGGTCGACGTGGCAACGAGCCATAAGCATACGGTGGAAGACGCGGTCTCCCCGGTCACGCTCTGGTGAGCACCATTGATGGTGTTTGTGCGGTAAAAATAAACCCGCCACGGGGGTTCGGAAAAACTTTTTTATTCCCGGTGCGAACTGGTTAAGTATAGAGAAAGGCATGCTAACTTACCGGCCATTATTGCTAGCAAATGAGTGACGCAACAATACAAATTCATGGTGAACGCGCACGTGCCGCTCTGAGTTTACTTGCTAACCTGTGAAATACGCTTATGCTTAAGCAAGTTTTCGTGCTATAGTTGGGCCCAGAAAGGAACATTACAAATAGAATGGAAACACAATGAGTTTTGAGATGCTCTATAAGGGATAAGGGATAACAATTATGAGAGCTGTGATCACAGAAAATGAACCTTTTTCTCCAAAGGGAAACAAAAGATACAGACATTTGCAGTAGCCATCTTGTTTTACTTTACACACAAACCTATGAGAATCACAATGAGGCTCACGTCTGAAATAGACTGGTACCTATGATGTCATGACCCACTTCATATCAACAGCATGAGTGTCTTATGGATACTTGGCAATGACAGATATGGTGGGTTTTTTTTTAAGGTAAATTGAACAGCGGTACATACAGCTCTGGTACGCGAGTCCATTTTTTTACCAGTTATAGTTACTTTCAATAGTAATTGCTACAAAAATACAATATTCGCAATGCTATCATCAGATATTAAGAGCAATTTCAATGCATTCTTAGAATTCTGTTTCCTTGGTAATTAAAAGGGGTGTGAGTAGGCAGTTTTGAAAAATCCACGTAAAATTTGCTAGGGGTATTGGGGCTGCTGTTGTGAACAGCACTGAGGCGAAATCTATAGTTCTGAGCATTTGCTTTGCTTTCCTTTATTGCTTAAATCTTTAAAATCCGGCGGATCACAACATTGCGATTTGTAAAAATCCTGAAATCCGGGAAAAATCACACCACTGATTTAAAGTGACTATTGCATACCCGAACCTTAGACATTCTTTTGATATATCAAGCTATGGGAACACCAGCCAAGCTACATGCATTTCATATCTGCAATACTTTGGTAACAAGTGCAAATTGTAATGTGCCATGCAAGTCTATCTTCTAGGCCTTCCGAAAGAGCTGTGTCAAATACGGTCTTAAAAGGAAGGTACAACATTGGTATTCAGTAATTTACATTCATTTCAACCTTTTTGTTTTCAAGAAATATATCAGAAAACTAACCTGTGAAAATTTCATCACAACAGGTGTTCACATTTTTGAGGAAACGATGAAAAAACTTTTACATGTTTTTTTTTATGTTTGTTGTTTTACAAAATGTTGCCGGATGACAACTGTCTGAAAATTTGACATAATAATAATAATTCCTGCTTACTCTAAGATGAAATAATTCCTCTGGATGAAAACTTTATACCCAATGATATTTAGATAATTTCTTTAAAATGTTATCTTATATTTACCAATGTTATTCCTTCTCTTGAATGTTAGGAGGAGGGATAAGTTATATGAAGTATAAAAACCCCTACAAATAAATTCAACTCAGGATTTATTTTAAAGCGTCACATGTCCAATATGCATACTTTTACTAAACAGTAATTGTTCTGTCTTGTTTTATAAAAGGTTTGGTCATCGTCTTGTTTCAATATCAGTGCGTCTTCTTCTAAAGAAACCAACAAGATTCCTACACCATTGGTTAAATGTTGCTATTTGTACTCGTTGTTTATGAGTATCGAAAATCATGCGTAGTAAACGGACGTGAAAAATGTCCAAAGCTCTGTTTGTTGAGAAAGCTACGAACAACCTTGTCAAAAAGCGATAACAGAGCAAACTATCACATATTTTTGATCCTCTGTCTCAACAGGAAGCATTCCAAAGATACACATTTTGATGCATAATGGATAAATGTCATGTTTGGATCTTACTATCACGGGGGAACTCGGCAAAGCTCCACTAATGGAACATCAACACCAAGATGGCAAACCGCAGCCAATCTCTCTCTAATCCCTCTCTCATACAAACACTGGTTTAACGTTTAAGATCATGAACAGCACATGTTAATCAATTGTGGTTCAGTAACTAGACAGCTGCAAGGGTGTACTTTGACAACATTAACAAATCCTGACAAATGGGTAGCGGGCCTGGATCTCCATTTAGTCTAGAGGGCAAAGCCCCCTGAACCTCCTGGATGTTTAATTTAGGAGGATTTACTCTCCACATCCCCACAAAAAAAGAAACTAGAGGTTTGGACACAATACAGGCTACTTCTTTCTTTCCTTGGTGGCTACTTCTCTTCTTTCAAGAAAGTTTTGAGGCAAAAAGAGATTTGTAAAAAAATCCTGAGAAATCATGGGCCTGCAACTGTGCCTATTTTAGGCCGAGTGAGACAAGTTAACAAGGATTAGAACCCACAACCTTGTGATTGCAAGTCTGTGAGTCTAACACTCAACCTTGGTGTCCTTACTCTGTGGGTGTACAGAATAAAGGGTACAATCTTCGCCTTTACTCCTGCAAGTGTACTTTGAAATAACTCCTTCATCATTTCAAATTAGGCAAATTACCAATGGTGTATACTGTATTTAAATGGTAATTTTTTTAAATTTGATTGATAAAGCTTGCCTTAGTAAAACAATTATGGTTAGGCCCAACAAAAAAAGTTAAGTCCATTTCAGACTTGTCCAACATATGTGCAATCCGATTACGAGGGTGCTAACTTTTTCATCTTCTTACTTTGTATTACCCCTCATGACATCTACCCCTCATGACATCCCCCCCCCTCCCTCCTTCCTTATTTTTTAATATATTTACATGAGATTATCTTCCATTTTGATAGAAAACACTCGATACAGACACACAATAACCACACAAGTCTCACAGAATGACACACTTGATTTTAGAACCCCTGCGAGGTTCTTTGTTTTTGCTCTTGGTCTTTCCGTTCTGCTTCTGATTTTCTCTGGCCTTCTGTTCTCGGATTTTCCGCATGAGATCGTAAAATGCCTGAATGGGGAAAGAATAAATAGAAATACCAACGGTCATAATAAACTTTGACTCACAGAATGGCACTTTGGTTATTTTGTCTATTTGGGCTCACTGAATGACACTTTTGCCATTTGGGCTCAGAGAACGACACTTTGGCCATTTGGCTCACAGAATGGCACTTTGGCCATTTGGGCTCAGAGAATGGCACTTTGGCCATTTGGGCTCACAGAATGGCACTTTGGCCATTTGGGCTCACAGAATGGCACTTTGGCCATTTGGGCTCACAGAATGACACTTTGGCCATTTGGGCTCACAGAATGACACTTTGGCCATTTGGGCTCACAGAATGACACTTTGGCCATTTGGGCTCAGAGAATGACACTTTGGCCATTTGGGCTCACAGAATGACACTTTGGCCATTTGGGCTCACAGAATGACACTTTGGCCATTTGGTCTCACAGAATGATACTTCGACACTTTTAATAATAAACATTGTCACAGACACAGGAGTACTGAGTATGCAGTGCTTCATGTCTGTGTAAGGGCAAAATAAAATCAATTGTTTATCACCGGATGTAAGAATTTCATCAATCTATAATAATGAACGTACCTTATCCACATTCTCTCTTGTCTTTGCTGATGTCTCAACGTATGGGACTTTCCACGCTGTCGCTCGGTCCTGCGCTTCCTCCTGACTCACCTGTCGTTTCTCATCTAAATCTGCTTTGTTACCCACGAGTAGAAAGGGGATCATATCTTCCGTTTTGTCACACTTCACTCTCAAAATCTGCTCCCTGTTTCAGAAAAGATTACTGTAAATACTTTCATATTAATTACTATAAAGCCGGTATACCCTTTTTGTTAAAGTTTCTGTAAAGTATCCATACTTTGTAAGCATAAAGATATGTACCACCGCAGATATATGTATAAACTTGTAACAGTTTTAGCTTACATGTATTTCATTGTGTTCTTAAAGAGAAAATGCATTCAGATTGTTGTATTCATTATAAAGTGGGAATTGTCTACAGATGACAATTCAACAGAAGCCATTGTCTTCATAGACCTAATTAATGCAATTGACTTCATCACAACGCCATGCTGGATGAACAACAGGGACGCAGTTTATATACGCAGTGTGTTGCATACCGTACATGTAGGTGAGCCAATAAGCATACATTTCTGCTATGATATCATACAAGTACATGGGACCTGCTCTCACAAAATGAGATTAAAAGTAGATTTTTTTTTTTCAAAACTGAGATATTTCAGAATTCTGTGGAAATAGAGGTTTGCAATGATACCAAACACTAAGTTGTGCACTTATCATTCAAATCTGTGAAAATTAAAAAATTAATACTTCCTAATAAATTCAATTATTAAATTTTGACTTTGTAAGTCCATAACGACTTTACATGTATTGATATTGTGGAAAACGGTTGTAAACATGGTCTCTCGCCTCAGTCTTGGTTTTGAGGCCCCTTAAAAAGTTCAAAGATAGTCAAAACCAACCGGCTCTTCTCAGAGCCATCACTTTTTCCAAAAAAGAGATCATGACATGGTGTACCCGAAAGAACACAGTAACATAGTCAAAATTGTTTTTTACCCTCAAAGAATAAAATCCAATGCCAGGCCTCCCAGTGTCTAATCTACCAAATAAACTGTAGGTTTTTTAAATAGGCTTTTTAAGCAAAATATAGATTATTATAGGTTTACCAAATGCCAAAATATAGGCTTTTATAGGTTATTTCCCGTGATTATGCAGTGTTAAGTAACATGTTTTTGGTAAATTGCCTACCTTCTGAGTACTTTTTGCAACAAAGTACATTACCCCATACCCTGTCCGGCAGAAAATCTAAGAGTAGTACACCTGTTACAGTTTGGCTACTGTTTTGGTTTCATCTCTTTATACTTGGAAAGTAATTTTTCTTCAAATCCATAAGGATTTTATGAATTGAAAATGTGTTGCAGGAGATTAAAAATATAGGTTTTTATAGGTTAATATAGGTTTTTTTTTTTTTGGGGGGGGGGGGGGGGGAAAAAAGGTTCTCATTTTGAAATATAGGTTTTTATAGGTTTTATAGGTTTTAATAGATTTTAATAGGTTTTAATAGGTTTTAACAGGTTTTAATAGGTTTTATAGGTTTTTATAGGTTTTATATGGAGTGCCAATGGAGTGCCATGGTCGAGCGGTTTAGTGCATCGGATTTGTGTTCTGATGGCTGAGTCGACAGAATGTGGGTTCGAATCCCAACCGCGACCGTGGTACTTGTGTCCTTGAGCAAGACACTTTACCATAAATGCTTCTCTCCACCCAGGAGTAAATGGGTACCTGTGTGGGCAGAGTTGGTTGTTGTGTTTGATTAGCCCTATATGCGCTGTAATGGCAGCAATTGAGCTGTATACTCCCCAGGGAGCTGAGATGGTTTCTGGAATGATTTATGCGCCTGATGAGCAGGGGTTAATAATGTACAGCGCTTTGATACCTTGTTTAAAAGCGCTTTAAAATGCCCGACATTATTAGGTGTTCGGGTATGTACCCGAAACACCTATTGTTTTTGTTCGTTTTTTTTCTTTTTTTTCTTCTTCTTCTTCTTCTTCTTCTCCCCATCGATTGTCTACAAAAAAACACATACTTGCAAACTTCACATGAACTTGAAACTTGGCATATACTTAGAACTTAACACGTAGATGAAACACAATTTGTGACGTCATGATTAGGCCATCAGATATCGAATTACGATAAATCAAAGTTTAATATTTAAAAAAATCATATCTCAACAACCGCAAGAGGTAAATTCAAAATTGTTGTACCATTGTACAGATCGTTAATTGTCAAAAAATATTTACAAAAAGGTGACCCCAATTTGACCTTACTTCCTGTCCAAACCGGAAGTCAAAGTTTAATATTTAAAAAAATCATATCTCAACAACCAGAAGAGGTAAATTCAAAATTTTTGCACCATTGTAGATCGTTAATTGTCAAAAAATGTTTACAAAAAGGTGACCCCAATTTGACCTTACTTCCTGTCCAAACCGGAAGTCAAAGTTTAATATTTAAAAAAAAAATCATATCTCAACAACCACAAGAGGTAAATTGACATTTTTTGCACCATTGTACAGATTGTTAATTGTCAAAAAATATTTACAGAAAGATGACCCCAATTTGACCTTACTTCCTGTCCAAACCGGAAGTCAAAGTTTAATATTTTTAAAATTCATATCTCAACAACCACAAGAGGTAAATTCACAATTTTTGTACCATTGTACAGATCGTTAATTGTCAAAAATATTTACAAAAGGATGACGCCAATTTGACCTTACTTCCTGTCCAAACCGGAAGTCAAAGTTTAATATTTAAAAAATTCATATCTCAACAACCACAAGAGGTAAATTCACAATTTTTGTACCATTGTACAGATCGTTAATTGTCAAAAAATATTTACAAAAGGATGACCCCAATTTGACCTTACTTCCTGTCCAAACCGGAAGTCAAAGTTTAATATTTAAAAAAATCCTTTCTCAACAACCACAAGAGGTAAATTGACATTTTTTGCGCCATTGTATAGATTGTTAATTATCGAAACATGTTTACACAAAGATGACCCCAATTTGACCTTACTTCCTGTCCAAACCGGAAGTCAAATTTTAATATTTAAAAAAATCATATCTCAACAACCACAACAGGTAAATTCACAGTTTTTGCACCATTGTACAGATTGTTAATTGTCAAAAATATTTACAAAAACATTCTGACGTCATCATCACTACCCTGACAAAATCCGAACACCTATGTGTTTGTCATATGACAAACACTTAAGTCTAGTTATTATTATTATTATTATTATTATAGGTTTTATAAGTTTCGCTGGGAGGCCTGCAATGTCTTTGACTTTTTTTATTTTATTTATTTATTTATTTATTTATTGTCCAATTCCAACAGCGGACGAGGAAATGATAAATAAAAATATAAATATAAATATAAAAACAATGAATTAAAAATTACATAACAATAGAATGCAAAAGTTTTAAGACACTCAAATACACATCAGCTACCACTTATCTTACCTGAATTCTGATGTTGTAGCAAATGATTCCTGCTCTGTAATACTAAACACACATAGGAAGCCCTCGCCTGATCTGAAGTAGTTATCTCGTATAGCTGCATAATCTTCCTGTCCGGCTGTGTCTAATATATCAATCTGTACTTCTTCACCATCTAATGTTATCTTCTTACGATAGCTGTCTGCTTTAGTTGGCTCGTAGTCTTCAACAAACTACAAGATCAAAATAGGTCATTTATTAGTAGGACTGTGGTAGTATTACATAGTACTTGTACGAGTGGTGACTAACAAGTCTAATGTTATCTTCTTTCGATAGCTGTCTGCTTTAGTTGGCTCGTAGTCTTCAACAAACTACACAATCAAAATAGGTCATTGATTAGTAGGACTGTGGTATAGCCCAAATAAGGACTCCGTCTCTGTATGCACCGAAACGGAGTCCTATCCACAGGGGGTCAGTCGCCGCACAGAAACTTCCTTTTGTGACATTGTTTAAATCTTACCTGTGTGAGGAGGCTGAAAGTCGGTACTAAACTTCCATGAACAACTATAATGACAAGCGCTAAGGTAAGAATTTCAAAATATCATTTTTACTACGTCATTTTATTGAAAGAAAATCCAGATGTAACGTTGAAGAAATCCTTGAGTTTCAATGGTTGTTCGTCATTTCAAAGTCCATTTAGCGTACACGCGTACGTGTTGCAACAAAAAAGCTGCGTATGTGCGGTACGCGTAAAATATTCCACGCAGCAGGTTTTATGTGTGCTCTTCAAGCTCGTATGTACGCCGACGCACCTGTGCCGATACTGGTGTATTTTTGTCGTAACACTCAAGTGATGAACAGCCATCAAACTAAAGTAATTCTTTAACATTAAATCTTGCGATTATTTTCATTAAAAACACTTAGTGAAAATGATATTTTGAAATTCAAACCTCTCTGAGATGCATTGTATTTGGTCATGGGATTCTACTGCCGAGTTTCAGCAACTTCACCCAGGTAAAAATTAAGAAATTTATGAATTTACACAAAATATTTGTTTCTGTATTAGCAATTTTTGGGTTAAATCCTGGACGTCACCGTAGTACACGAAGGTGAAAGTCCAGCCTGAGCTAGACTGTGGTATTACTGTACATGTACATGTACATGTACTTGTACAAACGAGTGGTGACTGCCAAGTCTATCCTTATCTTATGATAGCTGCATTTATCTCTGCATTAGTTGGTTCATAGTCCTGTACAATCTGCAAGTCTAATATATTGTATATATTTGCCTTTGAGAAAGAACCTGCTACACTGTAGGTTCGAAACGTAAGGCCAATAACCATTATTTTGCAGTTATACTGCAGATCCTTTACATGTAGGTTGGTAAGCAGTTGCAATAGCTAATTCTCTATTTATATTGTAATATTCTTAAAGTACATGTAGCCGTTTCCTTATACATGGTTCAAAGTCCTTAACAAACTATAAGATAAAAAAATCCAAAAGATTATGAAGGATCTACCAGTTTCATCTATTGTAATATTAGGTTAAACTTGTAGCTTTGCATGGTGAAGAGGATAAGTACAGACTAATTGCGGTGACACCATGTGGAATTCTCTATTGAGTAGTAATTAGTTCTGAAAAGAACTGGAGGTTACAACTCGACGTTTCAATCAGTATGCTCTGATCATCCTGATCTCCTGAGGATGATCAGAGCGTACTGAGGATGATCAGAGCGTACTGAGGACGATCAGAGCGTACTGATCAAAACGTCGAGTTGTAACCTCCAGTTTTTTTCAGAACTAATTACTACTCAACAGAGAATTTCACACAGTGTCACTGCAATTAATCTTACTTATTGTAATATTCTTACGGTAGCTGTTTCAATAGTTGGTTCAAAAGTTTCTACAAACTGTGTAGTATGGATTAATTTTCAATAAGCTTGGGCGATAACACGATAATATCGAATATTGCGATACCTTTTTTTAAATCCAATTACGATATCGAGAACCTTTTTAAGTTATCGAGATATCGGCAAATCGCGATTAAACAAATATATATCACGATTAAAAAAAAAAATCGCCATTGTGGGTCAAGTCAGAAATTCCATGGAAACAAAATTAGAACAGTCTTTTCAGCTTTTGGAAGTGAGTAACAAAAGCGGACTACTTCAGAAGTACATGTACATACACAAACGAATTTGTGATTTATTGTGATGCTTATAGAGGGGTACATACATGTACCTGTGGTTATCGGATCTAAAGCAATCATGCATGAATGAAAAAATAATCGTGACATTATCAAAAATCGCAATATACATGTATGTTTGCCGATATATCGTGGATAAAAAAAAAAAATCAATATCGCCCAAGTTTAATTTTCGAAGTACCTTCCACATACGTTGTATAATTTTTGGCAGTGTCCCCCCCTTTGCCACCCTGGCTCCACCCCTGATCTCAAGAGGAACACGCTTACCTCATCATACATAAATTGTAGTGTGAGGGCGGACTTTCCGACACCTCCACTGCCGACCATAATCACTTTGTGTAGCGGTGATGCCTTTGGAGTTGGCATGGTGACCGTTGTTATCTTTGTTCTTTTAACTTTCCGGGACAGAACAAGAAATGGTTTTAGCAATACCTGTAAAACACACACAAAGAGAAAGAAAAGCAAAATTATGAAAACATAATTCACATGATCATGTAATACATGTATGCATGTAGTAAGGCCAATCAAAACAAATAATATGTTTCCGGTAACCTGACTGACCTATTAATATTCGCAAAAGGTAAAGTCAGGATTTTGTTTTGTTTCCGTGAATTTTTTATTTTTTATTTTTTTTCTACAGTGTACATGTAGGTGTGTATGTGCATTTGATACAAAAGAATTAAGAAAACAAACCAATGGATTTTATGATCAAATTTGTTTAAAATGTATTTTTAAACATTGCATGTACGGTACATCACCTACACATATATGCACATGTACAGTGTACATGTTCAAGCATGTGTACATGCATGTGCATACATGTACGTGTACATCAAGTCCATATAAAAATATATAAAAAAATTAATTAAAAAAAATCCCTACCTACCTACCCATCATTTTTGTGGATATGTTATCGGAAACAAAACATTTATTTTATTTGGCCTAAGTCAACATTTCTGAATCATATATTGGAAATTCATCTGAATTGACCAATTGTGGTTTGCGACTTGGCCAAGCCCCTAAAATAACTTGCATGCACAAAACACCAGGGGTATAATTTAATTACAATGTTCATTTTACAAATATGGGACACAGATCATCATGAACACTCAAAGAAGCACATGGCTCATTTCATCAGGTTGGGATACAAGGTGTGACATGAAGGTGAAATTTTCAAAAGTGATTAACTGTAACTTTTTTACAGTTTTTATTATGGAAATATATTATAAATTAGAGTTTAATTGCCAATTTGTTCCTTTGGTTCAACACGTGTACATACACGTACGTACTGTACATGGAGAAGATCCTCTAGTCAGGCATGCAGAGGCATGTGGAATTCAATCATGAAATGATAAAATATAATGTACACTCTACGAGCACAGGGTAATACAGCATTGTAGATAAGAGTTAATCTGCTGTGTGCTACTATGTACATGTACAATGTACCATATGAGGAGTCCATGATAAGATCAAGTTAAGAATCATTGCTCAGACGAACCGAGAGAAAGATAAGTACGTGTAAGAGTCTTCAGGGATGTGGAGTTGTTTCATTAACCCTAACCATCCCGAACCATTCAAACTCCAACAGCAGGGTTTGTTTGATTTTGATGGACTTGGTACTGTATAGCCCAGACAGGGATACTTTACATGGGGCCGGGTGTCCCAATTCTAGCAAGTCCAACAGTTGGGTGGTAGTGTTACTGCATGGTGTTGTATTTTGATGGACTCAGTACTGTATAGCCCAGACAGGGATATACGTACTTTGCATGGGGCAGGGTGTCCCAATTCCAGCTAAGTCCAATAGTTGGGTGGTAGTGTTACTGCATGGTATTGGATTTTGACGGATTTAGGAAGGTTCTTAGCCAAAATAGCGGGGGTTAGGGTTAATGTCTTTTAGCTCCTTACAAATGACAGAAATAAAACAACCTACTCACAAAAAATCATTGATTTTAACATGTTTAGATCCTAAACATGAAACAAACATGAAAACCCAAAATCAGATTTTCAACAACAAAAAAATCACCCTCTCAACATTCAATCGTCCATTACGTGTAAACGCACAGTGCGACATGTGACTCATTTTCACAGAGCGAGTCACATATAAAGTGCTAACTGTGGAGACCTTGGAGTTTGTTATATATGTAGATGTATGATTCTTTTTACTGGCACTAACAAGTTGTTTGTTTGTTTGTTTGTTTTTTTGTTTTTTTTTGGGGGGGATGATCCATCCTGCTCAGAAAAAAGTGAAATTTCCGGACTATCAGAAAATTAAGCTAAAAGAGCCAAAAAGTGTGTGTGGAGGGACATGTAATCCTACATGTACCAGGGATATGATTGGGCAGTTTTGAAAAATCCACGTAAAATTTGCTAGGGGTATTGGGGCCACAGTTGTGAACAGCGCTGGGGTGAAATCTATAGTTCTGAGTGTTTGCTTTCCTTTCCTTTATTGCTTAAATCTTTAAAATCCGGAGGATCACAACATTGCGATTTGTAAAAATCCGGAAAAATTCAGAAAAATCCGGACAAATCACACCCCTAACCCTCCTATGGTTTGACGTTTCAAAACCTTTCAAAATCTGCTTACGGGCCAAAATGGCTATCAATTATTATGAACCCTTTAAAACCCTCCAGAATTTGTTGCTACTGAACAACCACACCTTTCAATACCCTTTGAAAGGTATTGAAACATTTCAACACCAGTTTGTTCAGAGAGTTGTTACACCTTTCGAAACCTTTCATAGGTCCCTTTTGTCAGACAGTTTTCTCACCTTTCAAAACCCTTCAGTACAGCAAACTTGAAAGGTTTTGAAAGGTCTGACAATTCTATGGCAACTGCACTGTATATAGGAGGGTTAAAGTACAATGTATGTATGGACCATCACTCTCGGACAAAATAGTACAATTTCTGAAATATCTGAGAGCTCAATTTCAAGAGTCAAAAGAGGTGAAAGCTTGTATTGTTCCTTACACCCACGTGAATGACATTTCACCAAATCCTATTCAACTCCTAAAAGGCATGTACGTGTACAATGAAAGGTCTTGCATGATTACATGTACATTGTACTGACTTACAGTCTACGCGTATCACACCTGCACAGTACGTACATGTAATAGAATTTTAACGAACATGATTTGTGCTCGTATGAAAAGTTCAGTGCTATACTGTAAAAATAACAAGATTGAGACAAATATGCAGTCTTATATTTCCAGTCTAGTTATTTACACAGTCTGTATGTGCATATAACTATCATTACTACACTGTATTTTGCAGATAAGTCGTTGTACTAGTACATGTAAACATGTTTACTGAACATGTACATGTGCACAGTACACGTATGTAGGTTGTTTTACAATGCCTGGTGTGCTACAGTAAATGGCTCATCAAAACTGCATACAATTAAAGTGTACACTTACATGTGTAGCAGGTAAAACTTGTAGCTTTGCATGGTGAAGAGGATAAGTAAGACTAACTGCGGTGACACCATGTGAAATTCTCTATTGAGTGGTAATTAATTCTGAAAAGACCTGGAGGTTACAACTCTAGTTCTTTTAACCTCCAGTTCTTTTCAGAACTAATTACCACTCAATAAAGAATTTCACATGGTGTCACCACAATTAGCCTTACTTACATGTGTAGTCCGAATTATCATCATCTTGTATTTTGAATATGTAGGATACATACATTACATTACATATTTACACTATTATGGAGTGCCATGGTCGAGCGGTTTAGTGCATCGGATTTGTGTTCTGATGGCTGAGTCGTCAGAATGTGGGTTCGAATCCCGCCCGCGACCATGGTGCTTGTATCCTTGAGCAAGACATACCATAATTGCTTCTCTCCACCCAGAGGTAAAATGGGTACCTGTGAGGGCAGAGTTGGTTATTGTGTTTGATTAGCCCTATATGCGCTGTAATGGCAGCAATTGAGCTGTATACTCCCCCAGGGAGCTGAGATGGTTTCAGGAATGATTTATGAGCCTGATGAGCAGGGGTAATAATATAATGCGCCTTGAGCACCAGTTTGGTGGATACGTGCGCTATATAAGTCCACATTATTATTATTATTATTATTATTAAATAAGTACAGGTGCATGTACACATGTATTTGTGTACCTCACACATGAACAATACCTGCCTGGTTTTCTGGATTTTAAACAACCTCTTTAACCCTAACCACTCCATATCCACCAAAATTCTCCAAGGGGTACTTTTTGGGGAAAAATTCAGCACTGTCGGAAACTGGTACTTTCACCTCTTCAAATGGGGCAAAATTACTAGCTGGCAAGAAGTACAGGCCAGTATGTAAGTGCTGAATATGAAAGATCAACGAAAGTGCATGGTGCCATTTTGAAGATAAGGGCATGCTTCCAAGAGGATTCAGGAAGGTTCCTATAGCCACAATACCAGAGGGCATGCTTCCAAGAGGATTCAGGAAGGTTCCTAGCCACAATAGCTGGGGTTAATAATACCTACACCATACACTAGAAGCAATTGATGTAATTTTACCTTTTTCACCGACATTCTCAGCACTGTACATACTTTATTATGTACATGTACAGTATATATTCAGTACCTTCGAGTGAAGAGTGTCTGTAAGGCAACTGGGGCAGTAGTGTAGTGGAACCCACAATTTCCTGGTTACTAATGAATGCATGTTGTATACAGTGCTATATATACTATCTAGCCAACAAAATGTACATGTACTTTACCCCTTTCGGTGTCTTTTGGACGCCCTTTTCCTGTAAGTGGACACCCTGGTTTATTAGTAATACATACGTACATAAAGATGCAAATGTTTTGTAAGTTAAACATTGTACAGGGGTGTCGTGGCCGAGCGGTCTAGCTTGCCGGATTCAAGTTCTGGTGTTAGCAACATAATGTGGGTTCGAATCACGGCCGTGACACTTGTGTCCTTGAGCAAGACACTTAATCATAATTGCTTCTCTCCACCCAGGGGTTAAATGGGTACCTGTGAAGGCAGAGTTGGTTTGCTCTATATGCGCTAGAAATGGCAGCAATTGAGCTGTATACTCCCCAGGGAGCTGAGATGGTTTCAGGAATGATTTATGAGCCTTATGAACAGGGATAATAATATAATGCGCCTTGAGCACCACTTAGTTGGTGGATACGTGCGCTATATAAATCCACACATTATTATTATTATTATTATTATTATTACATTATACTTGTACATGGTGTACAGTCAGGGCTCACACGTCCCAAAATGATAAAGAAGTCAAGTACACAAGGGTCTAGCACTGGTTGTTAGAGAGTCCATGGTTAAATAACAAATGTTATCTCAAAATTTTACATGAATGATCACAGTTTTACCTTGTGACTAAAACTTACAGAGGGGTACTTGGTATACAAGTACATGTACATGTACATGTAGGATTTGAGGCTTTGCATGGTGGAGATACATGTAGATATTATTGAGTTCTTTCGGGTACACCATGTAATGATCTCTTCTTGGAAGAAGTGATGGCTCTGAGAAGAGCCGGTTGGTTTGTTCTCAAATGTTTCAACTACTGTACATGTCTACTCTAGCCGTCATCAGTCTTCTGTTAACCCTAACCCCTTGGGTATTTTTACTAGAAAGTATCCTGAATCCACCAAAATCCACCATTTTTGTCGCACACAAAATGCTGGTGTCCTGAATCCATCAGAATCCGCCAGTGTAGATATTGGACATATCCTGAATCCACCACTAAATTTCTGGCGGATTTTGGCGGATTCAGGATACCATGCTCACATGAAAATTTGTATAGTAATTAGTATGTTGCTGCATAGAATCCATCAAAATCTAACACATACAAGTGTTGGCTGTACATAACAGTACATGTAACTATAATCCATCAAAATACATCAACCAACATGACCAAGCAGTTAAAAACTATTGAAATCCTGAATCCATCAAAGTCCGCCATATGCTCAATGTGGAGATATCCTGAATCCGCCGAAATCCTCCAAAACAGGGGGATGGATTTTGATGGATTTTGATGGATTCAGGGTGGTTAGGGTTAATGGCTAGAGTAGACTAGAGCCATCACTTCTTCCAAGATGAGATTATTACATGGTGTACCTGAAAGAACTCAACAATGCACATGTACACGTAGTTGAGGACGGTGCCCAGACCAAATGTCCCTTGAATTCTTTCTGAAGTGCTGTATTGTTTTAATGAATCATCATCATTCCCCAACAGTACACATTACATTAGAAATTTAATAATGAACTGCATATCAAAATTCAACAAAATATGTGTACATACATGTATAAGTATGTATACAAATTTATTTGCCAAGTTTCTGAAAGCATGTTTAATACATACATGTATATGTACATTCTCATAAAAGACACAACGTAATGAGCAGTAACTTCACAAGTCAGTAATTTTACATTTATTTATGTACATATGTACATGTACAATGTATGTGTATGGAACGCTACAGCTGCCTTCGGTGCCCATATCGCTTCATTCGGCTGATTCACCATTTCATTCGGCCGATTCACCATTTCATTGTGCTATATCACCATTTCATTCGGCTACTCATCATTTCATTTGCCCAATCACCATTTCATTCGGCTAGTCTTCATTTTGTTCGCCTTTTCGTCATTTCATTCGGCTAGTCGTCATTTCATTCGGCCAGTCGTCATTTCATTCGGCCATTCACCATTTCATTCGCCCAATCATCATTTCATTCGGCTATTCACCATTTCATTTGCCCAATCATCATTTCATTCGGCTAGTCTTCATTTCGTTCGGCTTTTCATCATTTCATTCGGCTAGTCATCATTTCATTCGGCTATTCACCATTTCATTTGCCACCAAGATCAAGCCAGCTTGATTCAACCGCGATTCAACCGCGATTCAGCTGCAGGTTTTCTCACGATTTAACCGATCGGGTCAGTTTAAAAACTGGATAGGTTGGTCCAGTGCGTGTGAATACTGCACTCAATACAGCACATTTCACACGGCCGGCGCAGGCGAATGAAATGATGATTGTGCCCAGCCTCTGTCGTTAAAGCGTAATCTTATAACGCCAAAACCACGATATGCCCTAAGGTGAAATATCATCTCCATAATTCGTTAACAAAAAATAACATTAAATGGGGCACAAATTGTTTTAACTTTTGACGAGTTGGTCATAATTAAAGTGACGCTAGAATATGTACCATTATCGCCGGTATTATGCAGTGTATAGTTACACAATGCAGAGTATTTGTGACCAACTCATCAAAAGTTAAAACAATTTGTGCCCCTATAATGTTAATTTTGTTAATTTTTGTTAACGAATTATGGAGATGACATTTCACCTTAGGGCATATTGTGGTTTTGGCGTTATAAGATTACGCTTAACGACAGAGGCTGGGCGCAATCATCATTTCACCGCCTGCGCCCGCCGTGTGGAAATGTACCGTATTGAGTGCAGTATTCACGACTGGACCAACCTATCCAGTTTTTAAACTGACCCGATCCGGTTAAATCCGTGAGGAAAACCTGCAGCTGAATCCGCGGTTGAATCCGCGGCTAGCTTGATCTTGGTGGCAAATGAAATGGTGAATAGCCGAATGAAATGATGACTAGCGAATGAAATGATGAAAAGCCTAACGAAATGAAGACTAGCCGAATGACATGATGATTGGGCAAATGAAATGGTGAATAGCCGAATGAAATGAAGACTAGCCGAATGAAATGATGATTGGGCGAATGAAATGGTGAATGGCCGAATGAAATGACGACTAGCCGAATGAAATGATGAAAAGGCGAACGAAATGAAGACTAGCCGAATGAAATGATGATTGGGCAAATGAAATGATGAGTAGCCGAATGAAATGGTGATATAGCACAATGAAATGGTGAATCGGCCGAATGAAATGGTGAATCAGCCGAATGAAGCGATATGGGCACCGAAGGCAGCTGTAGCGTTCCATATATGTGTACATAAATAGTGAGGAACAGCTGAAGGATGTTTTCCAATTCCCTTTAAAAGACTCTAGATGCAGTCTGATATATACACAGTGTATACACATTGTATATGAAGTATTATATTCAGGGAGATTGACAGACAAAGCCAGTCCCTAATAGGTCATCTCTGTAGTCTGTTACTCCCTTGTCAAACCTCTGTATCTACAAATTTTCACTGACAGGTGACATGTACACGACAAATGCATGACTCCTCACTGGATGATGTATGTATTATAAATGCACATTATGCCATAGTACTCTAAACATTATGTACAATGTATGTGTACACATACATGTAACATACAGGTAAACAATTTTTGATTTTTTTTCAGAAATTTCACACATTCAAGATTTGCATGCCAGTGTAGTTCATAAAATGACAGGTAATCATTCTGAAAAGCAAATATTTAATTTTCTTTGATCAAATTGAGACTTTTGTATCATTTTGCTGTGCGATACAACAATTTTGTTACAAGCACAAGTTACAGTGCAATAACATTAACTCAAGTGCAGTTTGATATGTATTATGTATACAAGACTGAATGATAAATCCTGTATACAGTATATGAGGTCATCAGTCATCTGGTCATCAGTCATCTGGTCATCAGTCAGCTTTAAAAACAGTGCGGTGATGGGCTATTTTTTTTTTTTAAATTTAAAAGATTTTTGGCCAACAGAGAAATACATTGATATACATGTATGTATGTACATACACATGTACACCATATACGCCCGACCAAATTTCCCATACACAGAATAAGTATGGTGGCTAAGAGAGGCCACACAAATCGGGCACACGTTCATACCCCTATGTGAAAAAGTCATTTCAAACACGGCACGGCAGAATACCGATCCAGCAATTTTGGCTGCAATTGGACATTGTTTCATTGCAAAAAAAAAAAAATTAAAAATGCCGACGCGCTGGTCTGAGGCAACGCACACAGAGACCAGAAACCGGAGATTTTTATTTTTTTTGGGGGGGGGGGGCTAAACAGCAATCTGGTTTAACCCTTGTATACATGCAGTCTCCAAAATGCTGCAAAAAAAACAAAACTGCCAAGTACACAATGCTTTTTGTATGCATGCCTCAAAATATTGCATACTGTACACAAGAATGGTACATGGATACCCCAAAATGCCCCTGGGTATGGGACAAAAACCAACTGTTCTGACCGTCACACAGTACGTGTATACCACAAGTTACTGCACTGGTTTATTTCAAGTTAACCTTGCAATGAAACAAAGCAGGTGGCTGCTTCAGTTTACCTCATCTCTCTGAAGAGCCTTGGGCTATGCCATTAATCATTAGATAAGAAAGTGTGTACCACAATATGTCCCAGTTGAGACATTCTGAAGTATGGGTCCACTTTGTAAAGAACAACACTGATAATAGGAGAGTTTTAATACAGTACAGGATTTGCAGAGTGAATGTGTTCCATATTAGCCTTACAGGATACATGTACTTTTTGTAGTTCTTCATTTCACTGTACTTTACTTGTACATATGCAATTTAACATTGGAGGTTAACCATGAAAGAGTCAATTACGGTTAGCAGGTGAAGCAAATAATATGACTAAATATAATTTGGTGACGACACAAAAAAAATGCACTCAAAATTGTAACTGTATTTTTGCTTTGCATTTTTGTTCTGCTTAGTGACTCAATGAAATTGGCCAGCCATCAATAAATTAAAGGGACAGTAACATCACGATCAAAGCAGACTTTTAACAGGTCATGGAATCGGTGTCCTACAATGTAGTTTAAGATGAACACAGTGACCAGAGATGCCAACATTCCAAATTGAAAAAGAGTAATTCGCCTAACGAAAGGTTTTCGTCATGTAAACGGCTGATGAACTACGGTGTGCGTGCCGTAAACACATGTGGTTCTTTACATCGTTGGTTTCGCGGCTGGCCAAAAATTGATACAAGGATCGTACAATCGTAATTGGACTCAATAAATCGTAAAAATTACGCCCAAATCGTAAATGTTGGCATCTCTGAGTGACTGATAATTACTGGCTCATTTATGCAGCAGCAACGGTAATATGACTTTATCATGTGGGTATTACTTTCAGTGACTGAGTTAATTTAAAACCAGCACTCTGATTTCATGCCCTTTTGATCGTGATGATACTGTCCCTTTTACTGATTTGAATCTGACTTCAATTACATGTAAGTCACACTTTTGACTTGACTTGAACAAAAATGACTTGCGACTTGATTTAACTCAGACAAAAATGCATTGAGAATGTTCTTCTGTAAAGAAAAATTCAATTACATGTAAGAAAAAAGGCTGAAGTCATGGTGCAGTCATGGTACAGCCAAGCGTTTGAGAAGCCCAGCCCAGCCAGGCCCAGGCTACCTGGCCTCCTAATTGTCTTTTGTGAGTCCTAATCCTGTAACAATACAGTACCTGCCAATCAACATTACCTGGGCTTCTGGAGGGCCTAGCCCAGGCAAGCAGAGCTCATTATATAGACCAGTAGGCAGGGGAAAAGCCTGGGCCTGGGCCTGGCCGGGCTTCTCACAGGCTTGGCTGTACCATGACTTTGGCCCTTGTCCCTAAGTCACACTTTTGACTTGACTTGACATGGACAAAAATGACTTGCGACTTGATTTAACTCAGACAAAAATGCATTGAGAACATTCTTCCATAAAAAAACCCTCTAAAAACACATAATTACAATTTTCTTTTCCAGAGCTGCCAACATATGATTTTGAAAATGAGGAAGATTTAATTTTCTAATCAGGAAGACTCAATCGAAGCGAGCGAGCTGAGCGAGCACTATGTTTCGCACCGCGACCATCCGTGGTACATACAGTACTCATGGGGAATTTTTCGTAGTGAAGTGTCAATTTCGCAACGTTAACTCAATCCCCGACCAGAACCTTTATTACGCACGCATCTGTTGCATTAGATAGACTGTATAATAAAATGACTACACACACGCTTAGGCTATGTCGCATTTATCTCGTATCTTATTGAGTATTACGCATGCATTTACTGTATGTAAACTAAGACATACAAACACACTGAGGACTTGGAACAGAGGATACTTTTTATTTTTCCATTCAGAGGGTTGGGGATCCGGAAGATTTTGACTGCTTTACGGGATGACGGAAGATTACCGTCAAATACGGAAGTCTTCCGCAGAATCCGGAAGAGTTGGCAGCTCTGCTTTTCTTATTAAGTATGATTACAAAGAAGGGATGAGAATACGCTTTGGATTACACTTTGTACTTTCAACAATATGACATTGAAGAATGGTCAACATTGAAACAGCAAGGTGATGGACTTTACCTACTGGTTATGAATAAGACATGTACTGTACATACATCGTACATTGTAACTTTCATTAACTCTCCTATTATCAGTGTTGTTCTTAACAAAGTCGACCCATACTTCAAAATGTCACAACTGTGACATTTTGAGGCACACACTTTCTTATCTGAAGATTAACCCTAACCTTCCAAATTCAACCAAAATCAACCGGAGGATTTGGTTGATTCTGGTTGATTTTGGCAGGTTAGAAAGAAAAAAATTGGTTGATTTTGGAGGATTTTGGCAGGTTAGGAAATTTTTCTTGGTTGATTTTGGAGGAGTTTGGCAGGATGGCCCAATGTAACGTTGGTTGATTTTGGAGGAGTTTGGCAGGTTAGAAAATTTTTCTTGATTGATTTTGGAGGAGTTCAATGGCAGGGTTAGACAAATTTTCTTGGTCGATTTCACCATATACTGGCACCTTTAGTTTTAACAGTTCTAAGGTCAGAAAGTCTCGGGTTACTTCCACTTAGCTTAGGGTAAAATAATAATAACAATGTTTATAAGTTTCAAGGATATGTGTTACATGTTGCAGCTGGTTGATTTTGGAGGATTTAGGCAGTGGGCACCACACAAAATAGAACACCGGTTGATTTTGGAGGATTTAGGCAGTGGGCACCACGCAAAATAGAAAACCGGTTGATTTTGGAGGATTTTGGAAGGTTTCTAGAAAATGAGCCTAGGGGGTTAGGGTTAATGGCATTCCCCAAGGCACTTCAGAGAGATGAGGTACATGTAAACTGAAGCAGCCACCTGCTTTGTTTCATTGCAAAATACACTGTACATATAGCAGGAGTTATCCACAAAATACCATGTGGCACACTGGGGCACACTCGGTTTGTGTGAAGGTCAGAACACTTTGTTTTTGTCCCAGAGGCATTTTGGGGTATCCATGTACCACTTTTGTGTACAGTATGCAATATTTTAAGGCATGCATAGAACAAGCAGTGTATTTAGCAGACACAAGTTTTTGTGGCATTTGGAGACTGCATAATATACAAGGGCTAAAAAGAAAAATTACTTGTGACTTGACTTGCAAAGAAATGACTTGTGATTTAACCCTAACCACCCCAAATACATCACAATCCTCCAAAGTGGCACTTTTTGTGAAAAATTCAGCACTGTTGGAAACTGGTACTTTCACCTCTTCAAATGGGGCGAAATTACTACCTGGCAAGAAGTACAGGCCATAAGTGCTGAATATGAAAGATCAACGAAAATGCATGGTGCATTTTGAAGATAAGTGCATGTTTCCAAAAGTGCACTGATGGATTTTGGGGGATTCAGGAAGGTACCTAGCCAGAATACAAAATGTACCATGGGGTTAGGGTTAAAGGGACAATATCGTCACGACCAACGGGGCATGGAATCAGAGTGCAGGGGTCGAAATTGCCGGTAGCCCGCTAGCCCGGGGCTACTGGATTTACAGCCGGGCTACTATTTTTTCCAGTTTGATATCCCGGTGGGCTAGTGGAAAAATAAAGTAAAAATGCATCATCACAAATAATAATGAACTGTCTGACAATAAGGTTCGGCTTTTTACTTTGTAATCAGTAGTGAAAAATTTGTTGTCAACTCGCCGTTGCATCAAAACATGCTAGAGATGCATCGGCCATGGATTCCTTTGACGATCGTACAGCTACAGCGGTCCGGCCGCGGTCCCGCACGGCGCGGCGCGGCATGCGCTCCAATGACGGTGTCACATAAAATACTGCTCACCTAAAAATTTGCTTCCCTACTGTAGAGTGTGCGCAGCAGAATATTCGGTCCTGTGCACGTGCACAATTTCACGGTGTCTATATCTAATGACACACCCAGCTTCGTATACCGAACTGGTTCCCGCACTCGTTCAGCAGGTAATCAGATTGCTGTGGTGAGAACTAGGCACAGTGTAGCCTTTAGTCAAGGCGCGCGTGGCACCCCGGATACTGGCGTACAGACGACACGAAAGACCACCACAGCGCTGTGGTGGTCTTATGCCAGTATCCTGGGTGCCACATGCGCCTTGACTAAAGGCTAGGCACAGTGCGGACGAAGAACATGCCGCGTTATAATTATCTGCGCACTATACTATACTGAATCGGTTTACCTGATTAGTGATTGATTGAAAGTTTGGGGCCGGCCGGCTTCGCTCGCTAACTAATATCAACAGTACAGAAGCATGTGGCGCTTTTTGCAAAGAGTGAAACCTCCCGCGAAAAAACAAAAAGTGGCCGGGGATGACAAGGAAACAAGTCGATCCTATGAACAACAAAAAAGAACACGAAAATTCCAGAGGGCATGGCAGAATGACCGTAAGTGGTTGAACTAGGATGATAAAAACAATGTGATGTATTGCAAGTGGTGCGTAAAATTTGCATATAATTCCGGGGATAAGAAATCTGCATTTGTCGTGGGGTGCACTCATTTTAAAGTTGCATCTTTAAATGCTCATGAGAAAAGTGAGCAACATATCAGATCTTTGGGGAAAGAATCTGAAGAGCACACAGATGGGGATGTCACAGAAGACGAATCGGACATTAGTGATAGCGATTTCTAAAACATCAAAAACATACTCAAAGCTAACTTCATCAGAGGTGTTTTTTCCTTAGTTTTTCATATTTTTGGTACATTTACATGTATCTATACTTAATACTCTCACGGTGACAGGGCCTTAAATACATGAAATCAATGTATAGGCCTAAACAAAGAATAAAGAATTACAGATTTAAAGCTCTTTTTTGGGGGCTACTGAAATCTAATCAGGGCTACTAAAAAATTGGTGTTACTAGCCCTGCTGGCTACCATGAAAATCCATTTAATTTCGACCCCTGGAGTGCTTGTTTTAGATTGACTCAGTGACTGAAAAACATACCCCAAATGATAAGGTCATATCACCATTGCTGCTTCATACAGTGTAGATGAGCCAGTAATTTGCAGTCATCGTGTTCATCTTACACTAGGATACCGATTCAATTCCCTGTTGAAAGTCTGCTCTGATCGTGACGATAGTGTCCCTTAAACTTGGACAACATTATTTAGTTTACAACTCTGTGACCTACATTTTATATGTATGTACTGCGTATCTGTACAATGTACATACCCCTATGTACATTTTATGTACATAACAATACAGTACACGTATGTGTACAGGTACATGAACTGACTTTACACATGCAGAGCTGCCAACTCTTCCGGATTCTACGGAAGACTTCGCGTATTTGACGGTAATTTACTTACTTAAAATATATGCACGGAGGCCTCTCCTTTTGGTGCCAAAAGGAGCGGCCTCCTTGCATATATTTTAAGTAAGTAAATTACCGTCAAATACGCGAAGTCTTCCGTAGAATCCGGAAGAGTTGGAAGCTCTGCACATGTACATGTATGTACACATTACACTTGCAAGTGAAACATGCAATATGCAAAATTACTCCATGTAGTTGGAGGCATACATGTACATGTAGTCTGATTTGGATCAAGGAATGTCAGTTTTAATTTGTAGCTCGAAGGAGTCTGTGACTATGCAATTTAATGTCTGCCAGGCTGATCACCACTCAGTGCAGCGAAATATTTCATCTTTAAAATACAGAATGTTTGAGGGCTGGACTCTTTGGAGGTTTTGACTCACGTTGAGTCCTTCCGTCTAAGACTTGAGTCAAGTCAAGTGTTTTAAGTCCAGTAATGTTGTGGCAATGATTTGAGTCAAATCGAGTCAACGAAAATTGCAAAGCCTCGTGTCTGACTTGAGTAATTACAACTTTGCCATGTTGGCCACTTTGCTCGCTTGCCTGTTTGCTTGCATGCTACATGCAGCTTGTATGCTCACTCACCAAAGCTCTAAGCTTTGACTCAAAGTTGAGTCAAGACCTTCGGGCTAAGACTTGATCAATTCAAATCTTTTAGTCCAGTAATGTTGTGGTAATGATTCGAGTCAAATCAGTCACCAAAAATTGCTACATGTACATGTATGTAAGTCTCGCGTCTGACTTACAACTTTGCCATGTTGGCCACTTTGCTCGCTTGCCTGTTTACTTGCATGCTAGCTTGTGTACTCACTCACTAAAGCTCTAAGCTAAAAAATCCATTATAACCAATTCAGCTGCCACAGCCCAAGAAAAACACCAACCCCCTTCTGCCAATCTGACATAATGTGTTGAGATTGAAAACACTTTTATAGTACGCTATCTTTACCCAAGGGTCTGTACTTTGGCTAATGATTTCCAACAAGCTCCCAAGTCTATGGCTCCGTAGTCTATTAATTATTGATTCAGATATTTTCTAACTGATCTGTGGCTGAGCTAAGGAGGGTACAGAAAGATAGCTACCCTTGTGTATTAGTAATAATTGACTTTGGTTTGAGCCAGTAAGGGAAGACAAACTGCCTCTCATCCATCCAGATGACAGATGATATGATGAGAGTATATAATTATCACTCGTTTCTGTTCTCCGATAGACCTTTGAATGTCATGTACAGTAGTGTATGGTCAATACAGTCGAGTCATACGTACTACCGTATTTACATTATATACAGTGCTTAATTTAAAACCTGATGTTGTACATGTACTCTACACTTGGGCAAAATATGAGTATGTAAATGAATACATACTTTATAAAAAAAAACGTATTATGTACAATACATAAAACTTGTAGCTTTGCATGGAGCTTTGCAGTGACATCATGTGAAATTCTCAATTGAGCAGTAATTAGTTCCGAAAAGAACCGTACAATACATCAAAACCAACCTCCATCAAAACCAACCTCCATCAAAACCAACAAAGTTTCAACAAGAAAACAGTTTATCATGTAGCCTTTGGCTTTCAATAAAAAAATGGGTTGAGAGAAAATAGTTAAATGGGACAATAATTATTGTCACAATCAGAGCAAACTTTCAACAGGGTATGGAATCAGTGTCCTAGTTTAAGATGAACACGGTGACTGAAAATTACTGGCTCATCTACATGTACATGTATGCAGCATCAACAGTAATACATGTAATGTATGTAGGGCTAATTTTAGTCACTGAGTTAATCTAAAACTAGCACTTATACCCGGAGGGCGAGAGCGAGAGCCAGAGAATGGATACACAGTGGGGAATTGTTTATTACAAAGTAAAGGGTTGTTGTGTATAGCCCTTTACACATGTCAGAATCACTGGCATTACTTTCAATATCTGAAGTTTGTTCAGAAAAAGATTCACAATCTGAACCACTGGTTGCCGTGAGAGTATTTTTGTCTTCACTCGAAGCCATCGTGTATGGAAATGACAGCACTATGCATAATTACACCACGCTGTTCAGCCGAGCGTATAGACCGAACAAGCTAAACCGGGCATACCCTATTCATCGCGAGCGAAGTCCCCACATAGTGTAATTAAAAGCACTGTGTTCAGAAAGCTCTTGAAAGCCCAATCTATTACATAACACTCTCATTCAAGAACAATATGGTTCAACAAACGATCAGCCTTCTTGAAGATTTCTAATCAAGGCGAAACCCCCAGCAACTGCAGCTGGATAATCAATTAATTCTGTGCGTGCTGGAATGCGGCTATACACGTCCACTGGCCCAGTGGCCTATCCGCAAGCCGCGGCTATGGCCGTCAGCCGTCGGCCGTCAGCCGTCCGCAAGGGGTTAAGTGATAATAGAACCTGGTGTGAGTGATAATTGGGCTAGGCCATTGTTTATAAATTAACAGGATGTCTGTAGCTTACACTAGTAATGTTCAGCATCTCAGTGCTACATTATCTTCATCATGTGGGTTCTGCCCTCATTTAATGATGTACAATAATATGAGACAAATATGTATCAGATTGTTCAGATGTAAAACATCAAATTTAAAGTCAAGGTTTTCAAAAGTTTAATTTAAACAGAAAATTCCATTGCCAGCTGCAGTACGTACACTTGCAAATTATACACATGTACAGTAGGCGTACACTGTAGAATATACATGTATTGCCCTCCCAAATATTAAAAAGGTACATGTATGCTCATATTTTGTGATCACAACATTTAAAATAAAAAATATGATGTACCCTATTCAATTGTACAGGGTACATCATAAAATAGATTTTCATAGTGTACATGTACTGTACATGTTAATGTCAATTTATGTCCAACACGTACACACGAATGTATGAAAACATACTTGAGACATTTTTTTAAATCAACTTGGACAGTAATGGGAACAAAAAAATTGCCAGCAATCAGTAACCCGAGCTGTACAACATATCAACAGTTAAGCAAAATTGGATTTGATCTCTGGGCGACATCTTCCTGGTTAGCTTGTCGCTGGCTGTTTGCTCTTCTTATATTCTATGTCCCAAAGGGTCATCCATCTTGTGAAAATTATGACGCACCCCTGGGAGCTCAAGATATTTGTTCTACATGTATTTCCCGCTGGCAAATGGAATATCATGTTAAATGGAAGGCACAACACTGGTATTTGGAACCCGAGTTTAAATTTAAAAAAATATATCATAAAACTAACCTGTGAAAGATTCATCACAATACATGTACAGGTACTCATATTTTTTGGTTAAAACAATCAAAATCTGTTGCATGTTTTTGTGATTTATGATTTATGATTTCTTTTAACAATTAATTTTTTCACAAAAGGCCAACAAAAAAAAGTCTCCGGTTTCTGGTCACCGATCGGCTTCAACATCGGTACGGTGACGCGCTTTTTTTTTGGCCACTTTTTTTGGCAACAGGGAAATACGTGATACATTGTATGTACGCGGGGACCAAATTTCCCATACACAAAGTATGGTGGCTAAGAGAGGCCTCCCATACACAAAGTATGGTGGCTAAGAGAGGCCTCCCATACACAAAGTATGGTGGCTAAGAGAGGCCTCACAAATCGGGAAAACGTTTGAACATACCCCTATGTGAAAAAGTCGTTTAAAGCACAGCATGGCAGAATTCTAAACGATCCAGCAATTTTGGCTGCAATTGGACATCGTTTCATAGCAACAAAAAAAAGAAATTTAAAAATATTGATGCGCGGGTCGGAGGTGATGTGCGCGGAGACCAGAAACAAGAGACTTGTTTTGTTGGCCTAAGGTGTAAGTACATCAGACAGAATATTTTCTCAAGAAGATTTATACTTGTACCAACCTAGAGAATATTTGGTTCATTTGATAACACTGGTCTACAGCCAAAATGCTTCCGAAACAAATGAAGTCAAACTTGACTAATTATGGGTCACTGAGAATGGAAATGATGCTTAAAATTGTTGATTGGCTCTAGTTTTCAAGATATGGTACCGTTTAATGACTACAAGAAGCGCAGAGTAGACAATGAATAAGGACTGAACTATGAACTGATACATAGTGTTACATAAACAGGGCAGGTGACATAATTATCAAGTAAAACAACCATAAACACATGAAAAGACCTACATACATTTAGGTTTACAATTCATGATTAAAAATCTGCTATGTACACCATATAGTATACATAGTACATGTATACATAAAATGTAAACTTAAATATCTTGGAAACAGTAGCCAATCAGCAATTTTAATTGTCATATTTGAATTCAGCACATCAAAATCCATAATAAATAGCACATTTTATCTCCGAAGCACACAACTTTAAAAAAATTGTTGACCAGTGTAATCTGTGCCAATGATTACTAATTGATGTACTTTCCCTTTAAAAGGAATGTTCAACTGATAAAACTGCTTCAACAAGTATGTACTCACTACTTTTGTGTCATACATTACAACCAACATGTGAAAGTAAAAGCTCAGGACTTTCTGTCATTAACCCTCCTACTGTTTGACCATTTGAAACCATTCAAAATTTCCACTTTCCAAAATGCCCATTGGTTTTGTACACACATGGTGATACCATTTGAACAGTGTTGGTAGCAAGCTTTACTACCATTCAAATCCATTCACATGCATAGAGGGTCCATTGATTCACCACTTAGAAGTATCCAAACAAGGTTTTGTATTAGCTGTACTACCATTTGGAAAGATCCAAACAAGGTTTTGTAATAGCTGACCTACCATTCAAAACCATTTGGGGGAATCAGTACTGTACACAGTTATTTCACCATTCAAAACCACAAAAGCGAATGGTTTCAAATGGAGGATCAACTTGTATGAAAAAGGTACCAGAAGTAGGAGGGTTAAAGGGGCAGTATCGTCACGATCAGAGCAGACTTTTGATGAACACAGTGACTGAAAAATAGTGTACTGGCTCATAAATGCAGCAGCAACAGTAATATGACCTTGAGTTTCTCAGTCAATGAGTTAATCTAAAACTAGCACTCTGATTCCATGCCCTGTTGATCATGACGATACTGCCCCTTTAAAAAGAAAATGCACCCAGTGAAAACGCATTCAAATTTTACGCATTCATTCTTCCATGGAATTATGGAAAGAGTTCTCATTCTGATTATTATTGGCAATAATTTCACTTAAATTCATTTCAAGGTTTGTTTTTTTTTTCTTTTTTTTTTCGTGTCACTTGGCTAAGTTTGCAATTCGTTAAATTAGTCATCAGAAATTAGGGTAATTGTCAAAAAAACTAGTTCACATGGGGGAATGTAAACACAGGTACAATACAGTGAAAATGTGTACTCACATACGGAATGTACATGAAAAAGAATTATTTCATTCAACTATTTTGCATCATAGGATCTTTTCCAGGCAGAAATATTTAATAATAATAATAATAAAGATTTGTAGCGCGTACATATCCACCCTGCTGGGCACTCAAGGCGCGGAAACAAAGAAAAAAACATGATTACAAACAATATACAATGATAGCATAGGGAAAAAATTATGTACTGATATACATGTACCTCCAATGCAATTACAAATATACATGTATCATCTTTGAAGAATTGTGACATAAGATGAGTTTTAAGCATCGACTTAAATCTAGTTATACTATGAAATCTAGTTATACTATTTGTGCGGATTGTGTACCTAATTGTAAATAGAGAATTAGCTGATTGCAAATTACCTGTAGTATAAATAGAGAATTAGCTGTTGCAAACTGCTTACCAACCTAAAGGATCTGTAGTATAAATAGAGAATTAGCTGTTGCAAACTGCTTACCAACCTAAAGGATCTGTAGTATAAATAGAGAATTAGCTGATTACCAACCTAAAGCAAACTGATTGCAAACTGCTTACCAACCTAAAGGATCTGTAGTATAAATAGAGAATTAGCTGATTGCAAACTGCTTACCAACCTAAAGGATCTAGTATAAATAGAGAATTAGCTGTTGCAAACTGCTTACCAACCTAAAGGATCTGTAAGTATAAATAGAGAATTAGCTGATTGCAAACTGCTTACCAACCTGAAGGATCTGTAGTATAAATAGAGAATTAGCTGTTGCAAACTGCTTACCAACCTAAAGGACCTGTAGTATAAATAGAGAATTAGCTGTTGCAAACTGCTTACCAACCTAAAGGACCTGTAGTATAAATAGAGAATTAGCTGTTGCAAACTGCTTACCAACCTGAAGGACCTGTAGTATAAATAGAGAATTAGCTGTTGCAAACTGCTTACCAACCTGAAGGACCTGTAGTATAAATAGAGAATTAGCTGTTGCAAACTGCTTACCAACCTGAAGGACCTGTAGTATAAATAGAGAATTAGCTGTTGCAAACTGCTTACCAACCTAAAGGACCTGTAGTATAAATAGAGAATTAGCTGTTGCAAACTGCTTACCAACCTAAAGGACCTGTAGTATAAATAGAGAATTAGCTGTTGCAAACTGCTTACCAACCTAAAGGACCTGTAGTATAAATAGAGAATTAGCTGTTGCAAACTGCTTACCAACCTAAAGGATCTGTAGTATAAATAGAGAATTAGCTGTTGCAAACTGCTTACCAACCTAAAGGATCTGTAGTATAAATAGAGAATTAGCTGTTGCAAACTGCTTACCAACCTAAAGGATCTGTAGTATAAATGCAATAGTTCTATACATGTAGATAACAAATCTTGAACCCTGATAGTACATTGTTTAATTTACAAGCAAAATTGTCTCTTTGTGCACTCCTTAATGGATACAACAATTTACGTACTTGGTTAGTTACACACATACAGTGTAGTGTATCAGCATTAATGGTGTTTGAATTACGTTACAATTTTCAAATTTAAATTTATTCAGTACAAACATACATGTACACCGAACGTAATGAAATCTTATACTTAACTACTGAACATTTCCCTCTAACATCTCCTGCATAATGCATTTGAACACATTAACGCAAGAACTAAATTGAGTACGACCGCTTAACGAAGATGAATCGATTTAATAATCTTGATTAGGAACATGGGAACACATTGGCAGAATGCAGACACGTCGCCAAATGCAGACGCCACTATCTGTGCCCTCAATACAGCAAGCACAATGGGAATAAATTGATTATTACACCACTATGCATGCCAGAAACTCCCTGTGAGCACTCGAGCAAGGAATGAAGACACAGGATTAATGCCGGTCAACTAATTTTGCCAGCAAAATGCTATATAAAATTCAAAGTGTGCCACTGAAAATTCATGATTTCCTAATCAAAATTAGCACTATATACATACTGTAAACATGTACTACAATATTGTTCCGCGTGATCGCTTGTGATGCCGTGTTCTGCCGATTGGTCTAGTGGCTGAGCGGTCTAGTGCATCGGACTCAAGTTCTGGTGTTGTCAGAATGTGGGTTCGAATCCCGGCCTGGCTGGTCACGGTGCTTGTGTCCTTGAGCAAGACACTTAACCATAATTGCTTTGTCCTTCGGATGGGACGTTAAGCCGTAGGCACTAGATTATTAAAGTAATGCACGTAAAAGAACCCAGAACACTTATCATTGAAGAGTAGGGGTTTACCCCGGTGTTACTGGTTCACATAACAAGCGCCCTTGTTTACAGGTTTCCGAGCTACAGTACTTAAGTGTGCTTTTGAGGCATCCTTGGTTTCATTACCAGAAATACAAGATTTTAATAAAAAAGCTGTTCTTTTTTCAGGTATGAAAAACAGCCACAAAAATTTTCACAAAATCTCCAAATGAAAATATTTTTGGAGAAACAAAATACAAGGAAGGCTGTCTGATCTATTTGTAAACCACTAGAAAATATTGAGTGAACCTTTAAGCCCACACGGGTGTCATATTATGCCACAGGCATTCTACTTAATGTACCCATGCCAGGGTGATCTCACCAAACTTCTTTTCACACTTCAGTTAACGCTCTGGGAAATGTTTTATCCCTGAGGTGAAAATCATACCTCATTAGTCTTGCTGAAAGACTTGATATTTTTTGGGTACCTGTAATACTTTGTAGGTTTACAGAGCAACTGAGGATCCACTATCATACAATCCACTCTCTTATGGGATCTGATGACTACTCAGTTGAGGAATTGACTCAATTATGCAACTGACAAGTTTTACAATGTAGTCCACTCACAACCTAAGGCTGTATCTGAAATACACTGTAATGGATATTTATGGCTTCAGTTATTGGGAGTGCGTGCGCCTATGGCTGTGACTACATCTGTTGCTACATATGATTGGGGCCTCATTGAATACATGTACATCAAGCCACATGAGATGTATGCAACTTGATTGTACAATAGCTAATCAAACAGTGACCAATTGCAGTTCATCAAACGAGAAGTTCAAATTGAATTTTTTTTTTTATGTTGGTACACAGAACACTTCTTTCCCCATTTTTATTTTTTAAAATACATGCATTTTAAACTGTAGTTTTTATTTTTTTTAAATACACAATAAATGGCTGGCAACTGTTTTTTCCCGTCCGAATAATTTTTCTATATATTCATTTTTCTATATTCCATGTACATGTCTCCAGCCACAGAGATGTATATAGTCAGTAGCTAAAATTGGATGCAGCTTTGCATTGTGTGGAACTGATTACAAATTATTTAACTACAAATTTGACAATAATCACGTCATTGTATGATCTAATCCTCCAGCCTAACCTTTGGACCAGCTTTATGTTTACTCTAGAGCTGGTTCATCACGTCGTCGTCGTTCGGTGTACAGGTTGGTAAGATGAGCTCACTTCACGACCCATCCCCAACATTTATAAACAACTGAAAATCCCAAAATAGTAATTTATGTTGTCATTGTGCACACCACAGTACCAGCACACCCTACACACAAACAAAGGATGACTTGTATTGTAACCACTTGTATGAAATTATATATATTTCAGTGAACTCAGTGTTAAATGGATCATTCCATGAACGTGGGACCCAAAGTGTGACATGGAAGTCAAAATTTCAAGTTCATTAAATAAAGGAAAAAAATATCAGTTTTGTTACCTTATTTATCATAGTTTTGTAGGTTGTCATCTTTTAAAATAATAGATGCAAACATTAAAACTAGTGTCATGTATTTACTTCCTGCTTCACCTGATATGAGGTTAACGATGTAACAAAATTACAAGGGGACACCGTGTCTTGTTACGTTGTGTAATATACTGACTAAAGTTAATGGATCAAAATAGGGGAGACCCAAGAAATTTTTGTTTGTTGTCATAGTAGGTCTGTATGAGATGCAACAATAGGTGAAAGTTATAATCATCAGCTCGTACGATGTAAGGAATAACACAGGCCCCAATATCTGAAATACATGGAAAACACAAGTGTCCGACGTTCATGGAATGACCCAAATACACCATGACCACAAACAAAAACTGAAACCTTAGCTTTAATCAAACACAGAGATGATGCATCCTTCAAATGACTGATTTCCTGATGTTAACAGAACTTTGTATCGATATAAACAGAGAACAACTAACGCCCATAAACCAACACACACGTACATGTAAACCAACAAGTACATACTACATGTGTATAATTTCTCTGTATTCACTAGGAAAGGTTGTCTTGACTAGCTTACGCTCTGAGTCACAAGTCAATTTCAAAAAGTCATTGGAGTGTTAAAATGTGGTTAAAGTGTCAAATAAGCAAAAAGGCATCATGGTCTACAGGTACTGTAGCTTAAAGGTGAGAGCTACGTGTACGTGTAATTCCAAAGAAAGCTTACAAGCCACTAAAAGGTCACTGTGTTTTTGTAAGCCACAATAAATAATATTGTTCCTTTATATACTCATGCATTGGTCATTTTTTTTTGTATGGAAAGGAATCAAGTACATGTACATTTTGTACTTAATCAACTCCATTCCCTTAAAAAGATAATTAAATTTAAACTACTTGTAGTACAAAATTAAAGAAACTCCCCATTTTAATCCCCCCTGTCTGACTCATTGCTTTTCACTAATCTCATAATCTCTTCCAGCCAAAAACTCCTGGGTGTACCATGGAGGAAGAAATGGGTGTACATGGTTTGTACTTCTATTCATGCGTAATTCCCCTTTTGTCCGATCCCAGGACCAATACATGACTCTGCTTTTTATATCTTCTTCTTTTGTGTTATTTCACACCTGACTAACGTTTGCTCACTCTTGTGTATGTTGTTTGTATTCTGTCTCATTTTGCCTTTGAGAAAGAACCTGCTAGGTTCGAAACGTAAGGCCAATAACTACTTTTTTGCATTTACACTACAGATCCTTTAGGTTGGCAAGCAGTTTACAACAACTACTGTAATTCTCTATTTATTAATCCTCCTGCTTTTGGGGGTTGTTCTTAAACCCCCTCGACCCCCACGACGTACGCTCATATAAACGAAGCACACGTACTCGCGGAATTCACTACCACCAGTGCAGTACGTATTTTGCAATGCCCATGCGCAAGCATGTCGCATGGCTGGCCGGCCTGCGCCAGAATCAAATTGTATCCCAAATGGGAACCTGTTTACGGCCTGAGTTCGAAAATGGCTAGCTCGCTAGCCTGTTGCGTCGTTTGCTGCATGACGACCTGTCGTCGCGAAATCAACGAATTTATAATGCTGCCACAAGCCAAATTATACCATTCCCGAGTAGATAATAACTAGAGGTTTGGCAATGAAATAGCGCCACGTTAGGTGACCACGAACTAACGTTAAGTTAACCTGAACTCACTGAAGTAATGTTGTATCTGAACGTTCCAGGCACTTCCCGTCACAATCTGCCAAGATTTTGACGTGATTTTCTTCGTTTATTGAAGAAAATTGGCCCAGTTTGGCACACGATGTTTGACAAAATTAGTTATGCCTACCTGTACTGTCAGAATATGTGACTCTTGCTGTCCATTCGATCCTCCGGAGCACTGTTTGTTCACATTCAGTAGTACGGGAGTGCAGCGGGCATTCTAATTGGGGCCGTATTCGAACACAGATTCCGATTTGGGATACGATATGATTCTGAGCACGCGTACATCGTGGGGGTCGAGGGGTCGTGGGTGTCGAGGGGGTTTAAGAACAACCCTACTTTTGGTACCTTTTTCATACGAGTTGATGCACCATTTGAAACCATTCGCTTAAATGTGGTTTTGAATGGTGAAATAACTGTGTACAGTATATTCCCCAAATGGTTTTGAATGGTAGGTCAGCTAATACAAAACCTTGTTTGGATCTTTCCAAATGGTAGTACAGCTAATACAAAACCTTGTTTGGATACTTCTAAGTGGTGAATCAATGGACCCTCTATGCATTTGAATGGATTTGAATGGTAGTAAAGCTTGCTACCAACACTGTTCAAATGGTATCACCATGTGTGTACAAAACCAATGGGCATTTTTGAAAGTGGAAATTTTGAATGGTTTCAAATGGTCAAACAGTAGGAGGGTTAAATAGTATAATGTTGATTGATGATATTCAACATTCTGATAAATTATTCTGTCTAATTTTCTATATAAAAAAATTCGGCATTAAAAAAAAACGATTCCCTCTGTTTACTAGATAATTTGGTTTCAGAAATGACTTAATTTTTCAGTCTGCTACCACCAAAAATATTTGCTGAGCAGAATTTGTTGGTTACCGGCCAAACTGTCATACATAATGTGTGTAAATTGACTGGTAGTCTGTTTTATATTGCTTAGCAACATTATTTGCTTTGCAACATTCTCTGCTTAGTAGCTCTATGGAATTGGATTGGACCCAGGTTCTAAACATACGTGTACTTTCCTGATATTCTATTGACCTCCGTATTCCAGACATATTGATCAATAGGTTTTCAATTCCTATCTGATTACATGCTTTCCATAGAATATTACGTGTACTTTCCATAGAGTTTCTCCCACATCTAAATCATTAACAAATTTAATCTTACTTCATGGTTGACACATTTTACAGTGTAAACATTGTGGTGTCTATAAGTCGGTTTTTATGAGCACAGTATTAGGTCTGGAATTTCACAGAGGCAATTCCTATCCGATTACATGCTTTCCATAGAATATTACGTGTACTTTCCATAGAGATTCTCCCACATCTAAATCGTTAACAAATTCATTATGAAATATGGGCCCAGTTCTGTAATTGAAAGCTAACGTCACCTGGGGCACATTTTCGCGACCCTGACCATAAACATGTTTGGGCTTCTGTCATTGGTTAAACGTTTTCGCGAGTTTTGTTGTGCTGCGATGACGTCATTGTTCTGACCAAACATGAACCGAAGTTTGTGATCGGTTATGCTTGGTTTCAAGATGGCGGATTGTAAAAAGTAACAAAAGTTTTGTTAATTATTTGTTAAAACATGATGGAATGATTGTTCGTATACAGGCATAATATTCCAAGTTTATTGCTAGCACTCACGAGTAAGTTCTATTTTGCCAAAATTTTAATTACATGGTACATGTATATTTGAGAAACGTTGATGATTGAACATGTCATAAACTGAAAACAATTTTCTGGTTACAGTGTATAGTATGCCGTATTGTTTCCGGTCAAGAATATGTGTTCGCCAAAACTCGTCCCAGGTTACAAAGATGTGAACAGTTAGTTCACTAACCTGCGATCAGGCCTCAGATCTTCTTCATCACAGACACTTTCCGTTCCCAAAACTCACCTGGCAACCTACGGGGACCGGGCCTTTTCCAGCTGTGCACCGCATCTCTGGAACTCCTTGCCAGATGAGTTAAGGGACACAACTGATCTGTCATCATTCAAACACCATCTTAAGACACATCTCTTCAATCTTTCATTTGACCTACATGTACACTGATTTTCAAGTGACCAGTGCCTTTGAATGGGTCTCCAGATACTGTGCGCCTTCTAAATTTAATATGCTCTGTTATTATTATTATTATTATTATTATTATTATTATTATTATTATTATTATTATTATTATTATTATTATTATTATTATTATTATTATTATTATTATTATTATTATTATTATTATTATTATTATTATTATTATTATTATTATTATTATTATTATTATTATTATTATTATTATTATTATTATTATTATTATTATTATTATTATTATTATTAACCGTTTAAACCAAAACTTTCATGATTGGTTAACCGGTTTAAAACAGAAAGTTGGTACATGTACCTTAGGGCCACACAAACTAGATTGTCAGCAAATTGTCACAGTACATGTATTTTTCAATCCAAAAGCATCAATAAAGTCTAGAACAACAAAATGGACGGCAAATTATTCCACAATTGTTGGGTTGTATTTTTTAAATATTGGTTTGGTTAGCCGGTTAGCAAATTTATAAACGGTTATTGCAGTTATGGTCAGTTAACCGGTTACATGTGCATGCATGCACAATGTGTGGATATGCCACAGTGACTATACAAATTGAGTACTACACAATGACTCCAGGTCAATATGTAATTCACAAACCCATTTTCTCCACTCGTAAGAATACTGTTGAACGACCGGCCGTGCAAAAAATATCATTCATTGAACAAGACTTGCAGATCAATACATTGCACAGTAGTAGTCATACAGGAAAAAGTATCGATATTATATTTCAGAAGGACCTGGAGGAAGTATATAATTTCTGAGCATCGTGAGAAGATATGAATTATTCTCACAGTCAGCTGTCATATTTAACTGTTTGAAAAATACATAATGTACATACAATGTATTTTAATGTATTTTAATTTTTGTTTTATTATTTGTTTATCATTTCACCAGAATAATTAAAAGTTCTCATGAACCCTAACTCCTAGGCCCATTTGCTTACACATAACCTGAATCCTTCCTAACTCCCTAGGCCCATTTGCTTACACATAACCTGAATCCTCCAAAATCCTTCAGTAGTAAAGCAAGCACATGATCATGACATGTATGCACACATGTGTTTCTAATCTGTGATACATGTACATGGCCAGGGACCCTCCTTGCGTGCATGGAGCAATAAACAGTGTCCACTGACCCAAGCACTGACCTTGCAATCACTACAACAAACATGGATGTACATGTACCATGGAAAGGCAAGTATGCCTAATAACCTCAATCCTTCAAAATCCTTCAAAATCCTTCACTTTAGCAAAGAGGATTTTGGAGGATTTGGGAAGGTTAGGGTTAATTTACTTAAAATTTGCAATAAGTTACGGTACATGTACATGTACGTATATGGTGAACACATGCTGTACGTATATGGTGAACACATGCTGTAAACTATATGAACATGTATTTGTACATTTTAGCAATTTTTTTGTTTGTTTGTTTGTTACAAAAAATACAGGTCTCGACTTTGAAGATTGAGAGGGCAGTCACTTTGGCCTTGGCTACATGTACATCAAAATTTCAAGGCCAACCAAAGGGGCATTATGGCCAACTTGGGTGGACATCACGGCAATGGCCGCAATTAAGAACAAGGCTTGAGAATATATCAACTTTGAATTTCACATTCATTTTCAATCTCATTGTATTTGATAGGTTAGATTAAGAGTCCCCCATTCTAGAGGAAGGGGGGGTCATGTAAATATTCCAGAGGTGTGATTTGACAAAAGAAAAAAAATCCTGAAAATGGGTAGCAGGCCTGGTTCTCCCTTTGGTCTAGAGGACAACACCCCATGACAGACTCTCCACATCCTCACAAACAAGAAACTAAAGGTTTGGACACAATACAGGCTACTTCTTTCTTTCCTTGGTGGCTACATGTACTTCTCTTCTTTCAAGAAAATTTTGAGGCAAATGAAGATTTGCAAAAATAAATCCTGAAATCAGGAAAATTCCTGAGAAATCACAGTCCTGATATTCACAGAATTCATCCACATGGTGTAAATATTTTTGAAAAGGACTTGTTTGTTAGACTTGCACTATGTCAAGAAAAAGGCTGAGGGTAAATATTCAAAGAATCCTCAGATGGTGTATTTTGTAAAAGGACTTGTTTGCCAGTCTAATATTAGGTCATGAAAAAAGGACGGAGGGAAAGGGGGGTGCTTGATGAACAGTTATTTGTCAGCGTGCAGCCAGGTGAAAACAACAAACTCAATCGCTCAAATGGAAAATGATTACTATCTTCATCATGTACACTTGCCTATGGGTATTCACCATCTCTCCCTGATGTTTTACAGCCTAGTGCGGAGGCTTCACACTCTGTACAACAGCACGCTGAAAAAGCAATCTTGAAATTTCACACATTACAGTCCAGAGAACATGGTATTATCTTGGGAATTGCTGGAAAACAAAATTGTAGGATCCTGCCTTTTGTGATCGAATCAGACTAGCAGAATGACTGAGGACAAAATAATGGCGACACAACGTTTTACCGTGCAGGGAAATGAAAAAAAAAAAAATTGAAATTGAATCGTACTTCATGGTTGACACATTTTACAGTGTAAACATTGTGGTGTCTATAAGTCGGTTTTTATGAGCACAGTATCAGGTCTGGAATTTCACAGAGGCAACACAGTCCATGGCTTCATGTTGCTCTGGTCTTGACCTTGGTGCCTAGCTAAGGCTATGCGTTTTCGGATACTCGGGTACCCGTAAATAATTTTGTAATTAAACATATAAATCATCATCATCGTTCAGCCGCTGTGCAGGCGACCACAAGTTTTTTTCCATATTGCTCCCAACCACAACAATCTACGAAAAAACAGACACCAAGCCTCTGATTCATCTACTCCAACAACAGCAACTACATTTCATCGGTCATGTCCTCTGTATGAACAAAGAGGAACCAGCCAGAGAATACTGCCTATCCACACCATCTCATGGCAAAAAAACATCGAGGTCGCCAACCAACAACATTCCTGAGCTACATCCAAAAACTGCTTGGAGATTTAGAATGGATGCTGACCCCAGCCATGACCTCAAAAACTGTACTCCCAAATGTATAAAATAACCAATATGAACAAGTTTCTCTTGTTTTATTACAGTCATAATAAATGTGGACTTACTGTAATAATTTCCCGCCTCTATATTAAAAATGACTTGTAGCATCCCCATTCCCCACACAAAAATGTTAACAAAAAAACAAAAAAAATCAGAGAATTCCATTTGTGTGGCTTACATGTTCAGTCAAAAATTTCAAAAGTCATTTACGGGTAATGATAGTTTCGGTCGGGTATCCGGGTACCCAGCACAGCCTTATTGGTACAGTGTATGTACCACTTTAAAACATTTTCATCTAGACATTATTCTGGTGTTCTTTATTTTTGATAAAGTGTCCTTGCCACTACAAGAATGAAAAATTCACAGCCCTGCATTATCAAATACATTCCTGTACAACTCACATTCATGTATACAGACATAAATTAACATTGTACAGTACATGTATGCACATGTAGAACTTGCAAGGCACTTACAAGGTGCTTACAGGAATGATACCTGCATTCCATACCGATTCCTGGTCTGAGAAATTCATCTCACGAAACGCGGACACCTACAAAATGTAAATTTACTCCATATGATACTTGATATGTGGCAGAGTGCACCCCCCCCCCTCCCATTGTGTCTTCATTGTGTTCCAGGAATCTAAGGAATTCTTTAGAGGATTTTGGGGGAGGGGGGTGGTCCGTTAACAATAGAACAGCAGTGTGTTGGTGTATAGGGACATTTGGGAGGGGGGTGTGGCACTCTGCCGCATATCGAGCATGGTATAAAATACTACATGTACAAGTATACATACATGTACATGTATAAGTTTTGAGGCTTTGCATGGTGGAATATCGATATCGTTTCGGTTTGCGGTAACACCATGTGTTTATCTCAACTAACGTGAAGCTGAGGTACAGGTTCTGAAAAGAACCGTATTGCACAACTCGTATCTCAACCTTCGTTAAGTGAGAAAGGTTCAAGGGAGAACCAATTTCGGGCAACTCGTTTTTCTCTACTGTCGCTAAGTGAGAAATATGGTTCAGGGAGAACCATGGGGACTTCACGGGTTATTCTCAACGTTTCGATTAGCCTGCTCTAATCTTCGTCAGGAGAATGTACATGTACATACATGTACATACATACATGTACATTGGTTGTGTGTTCTCCCCAGATAGACACATGCACAATGCACTGCCACAGCAACAACTAACTCATGCATACAGTTGCAAATGGTGACCTCATGTACATACATGTATGTAGACACAATGTATCATTCCATGTACATGTATGTAGATACAATGTACATGTATCATTACATGCATGTTCAAGTGATCTCACTCCCAGGAAATGAGCATGTTGTGAAACAAAGGCAGTATCAATTGAAACTGTACTTTGCACTTGACACATAATGTATGTATGTACAATGCTGCTTGTAATGTTTGCATTCACAATTGTTGTACTCATTCCAATGTGGAATTGTGGAAATGAGTAATTAAACTAATTATTCCTATCAAAACTGTACAATGTACCGGTGTTAAATTTCACTTTTCTTAAAAATGACAGCACCAAGTGAGTTTAACATTAAAATTTTATCCCAACATGCTCTGCAATACTGTGTCACAATGGCACGTTACATACGTATTATGTACATGCACATGTACATGTACACCGTGTACACATGCACATGTACACCGTGTACACATGCACATGTACACCGTGTACACATGCACATGTACACCGTGTACACATGCACGTGTACACATGCACATATGTACACCGTGTACACATGCACATGTACACCGTGTACACATGTACAGTACAATTGCAACTAGCCCATCCCTACGATACATGTACATACGTACGTACACACGCTGGTAATACATGCTGGTCAGAAAGTACATGCACTGAAAAGTGGGGAGCCTGATATTTTTTTTATGAACCTGCTCAAAAGAGCACCCCAGAAAACAAGCAAATACATTGTATCCCTAGGGATAACAAAAGCCAGTTTTTATCCAACCAAAACCCACAGTAAATACTTGAAACATTAAGAACCCCAACCTCCCCCCCCCCCCCCCCAAGCCCATTTGCTTACACATAACCTGAATCCTCCCTAACTCCCTAGGCCCATTTGCTTACACATAACCTGAATCCTTCCTAACTCCCTAGGCCCATTGGTTTACACATAACCTGAATCCTTCCTACCTGTAACTCCCTAGGCCCATTTGCTTACACATAACCTGAATCCTTCCTAACTCCCTAGGCCCATTTGCTTACACATAACCTGAATCCTTCCTAACTCCCTAGGCCCATTTGCTTACACATAACCTGAATCCTTCCTAACACCCTAGGCCCATTTGCTTACACATCACCTGAATCCTTCCTAACTCCCTAGGCCCATTTGCTTACACATAACCTGAATCCTCCAAAATCCTTCAGTCGTATAGCAAGCACATGACATGTATGCACACATGTGTTTCTAATCTGTGATACATGTACATGGCCAGGGACCCTCCCTGCATGCATGGAGCAATAAACATTGTCAACTGACCCAAGCACTGCCCTTGCAATCACTACAACAAACATGGATGTACATGTACCATGGAAAGGCAAGTATGCCTAATAACCTCAATCCTCCAAAATCCTTCACTTTAGCAAAGAGCATGTAGCATGTAACCTCAATCCTTCAAAATCCTTCACTTTAGCAAAGAGGATTTTGGAGGATTTGTGAAGGTTAGGGATAATAAAATACAAACAAGTTACATGTACAGGGCGTTGTCTTTCCTGCTAAAAAGTGATCAGAATCATGCTGTAATCATGAATCAAAGTGATCAGAATCATGCTGTAATCATGAATCAAAGTGATCGGAATCAAACTATAATCATGAATCAAAGTGATCGGAATCATGCTGTAATCATGAATCAAAGTGATCGGAATCATGCTGTAATCATGAATCAAAGTGATCGGAATCATGCTGTAATCATGAATCAAAGTGATCGGAATCATGCTGTAATCATGAATCAAAGTGATCAGAATCATGCTGTAATCATTCTTGCAAATGGGATACCACTGACCAATACACACATGAAAATGTTTTTTCTTTCTAAATGCACTATTTTTTTAACGTGGTATGGCAAAAAAAGGTTCCCCTTTGTTTGGCTGTGCCCTCCCAGCCCCCCCCCCTCGGCCCACTTCCCCCCTCCCCCACCAACTCCCCCTGGGTGTGGATGGCCCGTTTTAGGACAAAGTGCATGGCCTATTTGGTGTGGCACCCTTCTGTGCGTGCATCAAATATACCACATGAAATCAAACAGGAAATTAATATTTCTGGCCGTTTCCAATCCACTGTATAATCCCATCCGTTTTTCCCGCCATAAATCGCAAATTATCCACTTAGGGCACAAAAATCAATATTGTCTAACAGCAGTCGTTAGCGCAGGGTCTGTAAGACCATTTAGGGACACTGTGTTGATGATTTCTCAGTCTAAATAAGTACTTTATAGTTATATATGTAGGGTTCATCAATCATTACACATTGCTGTACATGATTAATGGTGCAATCAGACTAGCAAGGTAGTGTGTACACATCATACATGTAGGTACAGGAAGGTCTATAATCAGTGAAAAAATATAATAAAATAAAAAAAATATATAAAAATAAAAAAATGGGTAAACTGTTATCAGGGTTCAAGAAAAAAAAAATCACTAGCCCTTCAGGCAAACAGTTTATAAATCTGGTTGCCCAATATTTATTGGAATTTATTTCCTGAATTTAATTACCTGAATTCATTTCTAACTCAAAAAAATCCTGAGTCAAACAGAAGAAATTTATTTCAACTGACGAGTCGAATAGTGAAAATGCTTGTCAACAGGGCGAACTTTACGCATGGACGAAAAAAGATGGCCACCTCTACGGTAACGTTTGTAATCTTTAAAATGGTACCGTCACTAGAGCGTTTTTATTTGCCAACATCATGTATAAATCAAATTTACAACATGAAGAGATAAAAGGTTTGTTTACAGACAAAATACATAGTTTCCTGACGAGATTTTTGTTTAATCAGACAACCAATTTCGCGAGATCTGGTAATATGATTCTTGCTTGGTGTAGCACTGATGATGAAATCAATCTCCAGCAGTAATAATTTTTGTCTGAGGTGCTGTCAATTTTGAGAAAATAAATCTATAATTTCCACTTTGAATTTGCGAAAGAGTAAGTACTCTTAGAGTGAGTAATACAAACCTGCATGTATTTGTTTGACACAACGCAATATTCTGAATTTTTCGCAGGTCGGTTGTTTAGTAATTGTCTTGATTTAACCCTAACCCACTAGGTGTTCTGGCTACGAACCTTCCTGAATCCTCCAAAATCCATCAGTGCACTTTTGGAAACATGCCCTTATCTTCAAAATGCACCATGCATTTTCGTTGATCTTTCATATTCAGCACTTATGGCCTGCACTTCTTGCGCGGTAATAATATTGCCCCATTTCAAGTGGTGAAAGTACCAGTTTCTAACAGTAATGAATTTTTCCCCAAAAAGTGCCCCAATGGAGGATTTTGCAGGATTTGTGGTGGTGAGGGTTAAAGAAAGTCTACTACAATACAATACAATACAATGAAGGCATTTATATAGCGCTCTTACACAAACGGTATCACAGCGCTTTACAGTGAGATGCAAGTGCAATTTAAAAATACACAGTGCCTAAAATAAATGAGTCTTGAGAGATGTTTTAAATTGACTCAATGAAGAAGCATGATGGATACCAGATGGTAGTTCATTCCAAATGCTGGGTGCAGCAGTATAGAAACCCTTGTTAGCCGCAGTTAAATGTGTAGTTGGCTTTTTGAAGATCCGGGAATCAGAATTTGAACTAAAAATAAGCTCTGCTAACACTACCTTCTCTTTAAGAAAATATCATGCTTAAGTACATGTGTTAGACCTGGGATTGATATTTTTTGTAAAAAAAAATAACAATTTTTTTTTTTTAAATCAGATACTATAATCTTGTATCGTTTGTATTCACTTAAATGAATGTACAGGTCAGTGTGTTTTGATAGGAAGATCTTATTATACTTTTTCTGAATCCATTTTCTGGATTACACCCAAGGTCTCTGGATTGACTTTACATACCGTATGAATAATTTTTGATGAGTAGATACATGTACGTCTGTATACATTTATCTTGTTATAGACTTCTCCAGTGGATCAAGCAGACAGTTGTTATAATGAGAGTTCCGATGTCTGATTAAACTGCCTGTGGACATGGATGTTTGCAGTCGTGGTTAATTGGACACTATAATTTTGACTGCTAATGTAAACTATACCTGAAGTGAAGGTCAAACAACGATAAATTACTTTCAATAAAAAAACACACACTTACATGTGGGTCTTTCCACACTCATGGGTACAAACCTGTACATGTATGATAACTATTGGAGTGTGACATGGGAGGGTCAAATAAAGGTAACTATTTTGTTCCAATCTATTCCTGAACATTCCTTCGCATTTAATGATTGTGTATACCAAATAATAAGAAAATATTATTGGTAATTAAGAAATAGCAGGATCATCTTTAAGACATTATGTTTGTAACATGTATGTAACATGTATGTAACATTACGTACAGTGTACTGAGACGATCTGTTGAAAAAGAATTACATCTTGAAGTGGGTGGATTTTTTATGGAGAACTTAACAACGAGAATGGCTTTAACCAGTTCGGCTTTACCACAGGTGGCTCAACCGGGCATGCATACAAATATTCCGGAGTTTCCTCTGGCGTGTTTAGACGCTCTCCGATCCGTGGTGCAAAAAAAATTGCATGTATACACGGCCTCCGACGCGCCCTGGTTAAAGAAATAAATCTAGTCAAAGTCATACTTGGGTCAAACAACAGTTTTATCTACAGTTTCTGAAAAGAAAGAATGTATGGAAAATATATGTGTTAACAGCTGACTAATTTTTTTTTTTAAAGCAGAACACTTTTGCATTCTATTTATAGATGATGTGTGGGCGCAATCTGAAGATGGTTTAAGGGAAACTTAAACTTGCATGTAAATTTATTTACAATCTATTTATTTATTTGTTTGTTTTTCATTTTTTTTTTATTAAATTAAATGCCTTGATAATTTTTTTACTTACATGCACGACTAAATAATCTTAAAACACTGCAGTAATGTAATTATTACATGAAGGAAATATTTTTCTTAAATCCCGAGTTCAGTGAAGAATTTATTGTAATCTTTATCGGTTCATTTGCTTTGCTCTCTGCATTATGTACAGTACTTACTGTATCTCTATTACTGACATCATGTTTGCTATTTTTTGGCATGTCACTGTGCATACACACATGGAGGAAGACTCGTTTCATTAAATCGTTCAACACTATCCATGTACTCGTAAGGGTAAACACATTTTTGAAAAAGTAACTTTACTTTTTTTGGATCTGATTCGAGCGATTTAGTAATGTAGAAAGAATCTTTACCGATTGATTTAACGAGTTTATCCAGTGAAGCTAGCAAAAAATTAAGACTGTCGATAAATCGAAGTTGTCCAATAGAAAAAGAAAGGAATACATTTTAAATTTCCTCCAACTCGATTCACACCTTGCATGATGAGATGAGAGTCATATCCTTTTAAATTATGAAATACGACCGGAATATGCATGTTTGGTTTTATGCAGTTTTAAATTACATTTCCTATGCGCCGCGCCTCGAAATTTTCCGGTAATGTGACAATGATCTGACTTTTTCATATCCTCGTTTAAATTCTTCTACTTTTTTCTGACAATCATCTGTCTTGATCGTATTTTTCTTTTAATTTTTCTAAATTTTGCTGATGAGCTTCGCTGTCTTGATCGTATTTTTCTTTTAATTCTTCACTGTCTTGATAGTATTTTTCTTTTAATTTTCCTGATAATATAATTTGTTTTCATATAACCTTTAACCTTTTTTCAAATCAATTTCTTTTTTGAAATTTTTTTTCATAATTTTTTTTCAATAAAATATGAAAAAACATTTTTTCAGAAAAATGCTCGTACCCGCCGCTCCTACTATGTGTATTATAGTCATGTGTATTATACATCAATTTAATTTAACAATCGGATCATTGATGCCGCCAATGTCTCTTTGAAGCTTGCAATTCAAGCTCACTGTGTAGAGATTCCTAATTTATAAAATCATGGTAGATTATTTTTATTTCTTATAATTTATTTTAGGGAAAATCTGTCTGAAAATTTGAGGTAATCTATACAGCATACTACATGTACATGTAGATCAATGAAATGGATACTGTTAGTTTGTTACTTAAGTGTTCAAATGATAGTGGCTGTGCATATTTGCAGAGTGTGTGTCATATGAAAAATAGAAAATACATTACATGTACATGTACGTTGATTATTTACATGTAGATGACTGTGTACATGTGTACATACATGTGTACATGTGTACATACAGTTGTATACAGGTAGGTTTGGAGTTACCAAAACAAGTTGTACAGTGTAAGCCCAGATTTATAGAGGACAGAGTTGCAAAATTTCTTGCTTCCATCCAGGGCTGTATGCAATTGCTTAATTTTAGAAAAGATTCCAACGAGAAAGCGGAACGACAACGAGTATGGAGTGACCCGAGTATAAGCCAGGATTTAGATGTGTAGGGTGTCCAACATTCTCCAGAAGATGATTAACCCTAACCCTCCAGGGTATTTTGGCTAGAAACCCTGCCAGACGCATCAGATTGCATCGTTTGTCAAAGTGACTTGGCTGTCCAGTGCAGCAAGATCCATCTGGTCACAAATCTCAAGGCCGAACTGCCTCAGAGTCTGTGGTCACCAAACGCAGCAGGATACAACTCTGGCATTGTTCAATGGGACCAGCTCTCAATAGTCTCAGACTTGGCTGCTTATGCACTGGTGTAGACAGCCGAATGCATCAAAGTGCACCAGACTTTTCCACCTGATGCACTGTGCTGCGTCTGGTTGATTTAATTTTGCCCTACACCGACGTGTGTATAGCACTGCATACTCAGTGCTTTCTGAGTGTCTGTGAAAACACTTCACAGTTGACTCAGGTGGGATTTGAACCCACAACCTCCTGCTTATAACGGGCAAGCTCGGTGGTTGAGAGGTTAAGACGTCTGCAGGAGGTAAGCAGGAGGTCGTGGGTTCAAATCCCGCCCGAGTCATCTGTGAAGTTTTTCACAGACACTCGGAAAGCACTGAGTATGCAGTGCTATACACACGTCGGTGTATAGGGCAAAATTAAATCAATTGTTTATTACCCAACACTAGAATTAACCAACCTATATCGTGGAGCCCGCAGCTATATAGGATTCTAGCCGGCCAATCGTCATTGGGCAAGCTCGGTGGTCGAGAGGTTAAGCCGTCTGCAGGAGGTAGGGCTGTGCTGGGTATCCAGATACCCGACTGAAACGGTCATTACCCGGTTCCATTTGTCGGTTCCAATTACCCGTAAACGACTTTTTAAAATTCGGACTTAAAAATTTGAGCGGTGCAAACAGAAATCTGCGACTCTTGAACAATGCATTTGTACAGACAATTATCTTTAAATTCAAGAGATTACACTTCAATAAAGAAAGATCGATAGTATTGTATCCTCTGTATTATAAATGTTTTCAACAAAAATGAAAACGGGTATCCGAAGTTTCCTGATTAAGGGTGTCCAGTTCCAAAAATATTTGAAAACGCACAGCCCTAGCAGGAGGTAAGCAGGAGGTCGTGGGTTCGAATCCCGCCGAGTCGCCTGTGAAGTTTTTCACAGACACTCGGAAAACACTGAGTATGCAGTGCTATACACACGTTGGTGTATAGGGCAAAATTAAATCAATTGTTTATCACCCGACGCAAGACAATTCAGCAAACAAGGTTTTTGAAACACATTTGAAGGTATTGTTGGCAAACACTATCTGAACCTTTTAACTATCTAAGCCTCAAGTGCCATCTGTGTTCAAATGTAACTGTCACAATTTGACCTTTAGCAGTGTGAAAAATTCCTATTCCTTAATCTACATGTACAATAATACATGTATGTACTACATACATGTACATGTACAGTACATACATCATCATCATAATAATAATAATAATAATAATGTGTGGACTTATATAGCGCACGTATCCACCAACTGAGTGGTGCTCAAGGCGCATTATATTATTACCCCTGCTCATAAGGCTCATAAATCATTCCTGAAACCATCTCAGCTCCCTGGGGAGTATACAGCTCAATTGCTGCCATTACAGCGCATATAGGGCTAATCAACCAACTCTGCCCTCACAGGTACCCATTTAACCCCTGGGTGGAGAGAAGCAATTATGGTTAAGTGTCTTGCTCAAGGACACAAGTGTCACGGCCAGGATTCGAACCCACATTCTGCTGCTAACACCAGAACTTAAGTCCGGTAAGCTAGACCGCTCGGCCACGACACTCCTATCATGGTAGTTATTGTAATAATAATAATAAGTGTAATTAATAAAATTTTATCAATAGAAAACTGGGATGATTTCATAAAAACTGAAAGTACTTGGACAATTTTGCAAAAGTTACTATAACCTTATTTACACAGTATGTGTATGATCCGATTTCTTCCAATGGTACATGTACGTGTACATGTACAACAAGCAATTTACAGTACAATGAAATTGCAGAATACTGACTAGTCAGCACTTAACCCAACCACACATGGAGGCCACTCCGATCCACTAAATTTTCAATATGTTCTTCACCAACCTTTAGTACATGGGTCACTCCATGAAGTTGGGGCACATGGGTACATTGCTACCTTGTAGTTATTTAACCATGTTTAAGTTGTTGGTGTTAAATGTTTCAAGGTAATTATTTTTTTATAATGAAAGCTGGTATAGAAATGTAGCTTTTGAGGAAAAGGGAGATTTTTTTTTTCTTTTGTTTTATTTTATATGACCGAAAATTTGTCCGTGTCCAGTGCCATTTTTTATAAAAAATTGTGACATACAAAGTGTTCCAATTTTATCTCCGTATTTTCAAAGAAAATCTACTGCGAACCCACACAAACCATGCTTATCCGTTTTTTTACTTTTCAAATAGCATATAAATAATAAAATATTAGTTTAAAAATTTTCAGATTTCCAACGCCATATCGGTGAATTCACGCGTACCGACGCTACATGGGGTGTCCGCGTAAAATAAACACGTAGCATCGGTATTCCCCACTGCTCACGACTCGAAAGATATACTTTCATTGGGGGAATCTTGTTTCACGGCTTTAAAAACATCCATAAACCACAATGAGAAGTAAAAACTTGAAGTGTGATTGCAAATTTCCATGCGATTGGGAAATATACGATCGGTTGTTATTTGGGTGTCCGCGAGTGAAATGTAGCGTCGGTAACGAAAACGCTTCCGCATAAATAAAATACCACCCATTTTGAAATGGTACCGGCCATAGGTTGACCTCGGGAGGTCATGGCACTCGTTCAAACCAATACCTGTGGCAAAACCGCTTACATAAGCACAGTACGATTGACTGTGTGTGGGGTGTCCGCATGTAGCGTCGGTGTCCCGGAACTACCACGAGGATTGTTCCGTTCCCGTATCACTATTTACGGCATTCGGGAATGTCGAACGTAGTCCCGCTGGTTGCCTGCTTTCTGCACAACGTACATGTAATCACTACAACGGCAACCAACGAAACGATGACTCATCGCCTGCCACGCGTAACGAATTTTCCTATTGGCTCCTTCCATAGACTACGATATAACGAATTTTCCCATTGGCTCTCTGGTACACGCATGGCATAGACTACGATCTAAGTAGTGGATTCTGATGTCGCTGGCGCTAAACGTTGCAACAGTTTTTTCAGAAGTTTTGAATAAATCTGTGTGTATCGAGGTCCGCTCACTAAAACTGACAATGACCAGACCATTTTCGCTACGAACAATAAAGGTTTTTAGGTTTCTGTTTCTGTCTGTTTACCAACGATTTTTGCTTAGTTGTGCATTGTGTTTTGTTCTTCAAGATCATACCTCGGCGTATAAGCCGCAGGCAACTTTTACCGTGTCAAAATCAACGTATAAGCCGCGGCTTATATTCCGGAAATTACGGTACATTTTTTTTAAATTTATTTTTTACAGTTGACAGAATGTAGCATTTGTCCTCCTTAATCGAACGGAAACAAGTGGTAATTTCAACAGCAACAAAGGGTGATTTTGAGTGCAAAATTGACTTGGAGTTTTTAAGTATCGCTGATTTCAAAGTTCATCTCATATACTGTCATAGTTGTTTTCCTGGGTCCGGATTTTTCGTAGATCTAAACGATTTTTAGTTTAAATTAATCTTACTTTAGTTATTGTTCCAGATAGTCATTTATGACAGACATGGCGCATTATAAATGTACACCACTATTATTATTATAAACATGTTTTAACTAAAAAATAATTGTAAAACAATTGCACAAAAAATTAAAAATTATCTACTCTACATGGACATGGTTCATGGTGTCCATGTAGCATAGGTATTTGGGAAAAAAGGGTTAAGTCAAAATTTTAGTCTGATTAAGTCTAGCATTATATAACAATACATGACTAGTGTATGTTTTAACAAACTGATGTGATGCTATGATTAAACTTTTCTTTAAAGAGAGACAATTAGACAACATTTCAACAATGTATACTTACACTACATGGACACCGTGTCCATGTAGCATAGGTATTGGGAAAATGGTTTGCACAGATGTGTAATTTTAGTCAGAGTAAGTTTCTATAACCATAGAACATGACTAGTGTATATTTTAACAAACTGATGGGATGCTATGATTAAAACTTCTTTGAAGGGGGACAATAGACAAAGATTTCTACATTATATACCTATGCTACATGGACACGTTGTCCATGTAGCATAGGTATTTGGAAAAAGAGGTACTCATAATATCCGATTTTAGTCTGAGCAAGTCTTTATTGTTATATAACATGATAGTGTATGCTTTTAACAAACTGATGGGATTCTATGATTCACATTTTCTTTAACGAGGAACATGTAACAGAATTTCAAGTAATTATTGCCAAATTTTGTTAAAAACTATCAAAAAGCTCAATTGTCATGTCTTGTTAGGGTATTAAGTGGTCAATAATAGTAATGTTAGTTTTATGTTATTATTACACTCCCTGAAATGGTTATTAAACATTGGATAAAGTTGGAATATGATGAACTGTTTACAAAATAAAACACAAGAAATATGACAAAGGTGTCCATGTAGCATAGGTATTTTCACCAGCGTCAGTCTCTCATTGAACAAGGATCACTGATGATCAGGAAACAATCAGCAATAATGTGTTTTGATTTTTCTTAATTGAATATTTGGAGAAACTAAAAATGGTAAAATTATATAAATATATTGATTTTGAAAATTCAACCCTTATGTCACACTTTGTGCCCCAACTTCATGGAGTGACCCACATACAAGCCCACTGTCCTTTCCAAGTAATCTTCCAAAATCAACTGTGTGCCACCCAAGGCCACTGTAAATGTTTGAACATATCAGTATGGCCTGCAGTGTATCAATGGGAGACCACTTTACGGGTCCTACTAATTGCCGACCCCTGCCAACATCTACCGACAACTCTTAAAAACCTACCGACATCTCATTGGGTCCTACTAATTGCCGACCCCTGCCGACATCTACCGACAACTCTTAAAAACCTACCGACATCTCATTGGGTCCTACTAATTGCCGACCCCTGCCGACTTATTGTTCTCCTTGGTTACCATCACCCTCGTGTATAATGGTACAGTCCATGTCGTATCTAGAGCTCACAAGAGTTGTCGGTAGATGTCAGCAGGGGTCGGCAATTAGTAGGACCGCCACTTTACCCTGCAATCTCAGTGGTGTGACAGTGCACAGAAGGGTAACCATAGGAGGCCACTGGCAACAGCTAATGGCTTGAAGTGGCCTGAATGGGTTGTTTCAAAAATTGCACTGATTGTAGGAGGGTTTGAGCACGTCAGGTTGTCAATATTACATACTTGGTGAATGTTGGATTTTCAAGAAAATACAAGGATGTAATCCTAAATTACTGTTTGTCCTACATGTACAAATGTACATGATTTTCAAGTTAACTCGATACATGTACAAGAACTTCTAATAGTGTTAAGAGTTACTGGTTAGTTTACTAAATGTTTATTCAAAACTTTCAGTCAGTTAACTTGTTAACTGAAAGTCACCACCCGACAGCCACACACAAACTATGTAGACGGCAAATGGAACAATGTGTCAATTTTCAATCAAAAAGCATCAATACACTTCTTGCAATGACTGTTTTATAACAAAAGTCTAGAACAACATGGGTGGCAATTTCTTCCCAAATTTTATTTTTCTTCAAATATTGGTTTCAGTCAGCCGGTTAGCAAATTTCTTAATGGTTAGTGCAGTTTCGGTCAGTAAACTGGTTTACCGTTCCTGCACTAAAACTTGTACAATAATAAATTTAAATACATACATGTATATTAATATTTTGTACAGTAACTTTGTAAATTAACCAAGAAAACATGCCCCTACAAGAATGAGATTCCATACATGATTTAAGATTTCCATAAAAAGTACACAAATTATGTAAGTATCCCAGTAAAAAGCTTTTTTTCTCACTAAATCCTCTCCTTTCCTTCCATCTTTTATGATTTGATTTATAATTCATAATCTCTCCCTTCTTCTCCAGCTGCATTCCTCTTCTATCACTCAAGAAATTGTAATGAATGTACTCCACTGACATGCTGTACATGTATATTAAGATTGTAATGGATGTCTCTTGACAGTAAGATACAGTAAGTGTGGTGATCGCCATACATGTACCTCCAGCTTAAATTGTATCGCCAAATGATGGAGTTGATGTCAGATATCATCCTGATTTGAAGATATGTGTACATGCAAGTCCTTTTACATCTTGATTGGGGTAGAATGTCGTATCCGACCGCCACTTTTTCTCATTCAATATAACCAATAATGTAACATTACCTACCCAGTAAGGTGGAGAACACATGGATGATGATGGACATATACTTCAAATTATTCCAGGATATTTATTTCATGAAAAATCAGGCATTTTTGGTATACGATGACTTCCTCAGTCATGTCAGTCTGATCTTGTAAACTCCACAATTAGTGACCAACACAGTCATTGTACATGCACAGTGGCAACTATAATAGGATCCTTCTATTTTCTGAAGGCGAGGATTTTTTTAGAAGGGAAATAAAGTCCGAAAACCATCATAAAAGTGGATTTTAAAGATAGTTTTCGCTTTCTGTACCACCAAAAATCGATAGAATAATTTTTTAACTGGTTAGTGGTTGCAAAAAAATTCCAAAAAAGCCCTTAAAAAGTGGCGGTCGGATACGACATTCTTTCCAAAAATTCCAAAAATGCCCTTAAAAAGTGGTGGTCGGATACGACATTCTTTCCGATATGTGTACATGCAAGTCCTTTTACATATATCCTGATTGCATTGAAATCCTACTCTCCCGATGAGGATACCAATATCCCTTGGGTGACAACAATACCATCTTGATTGGGATATAATAATACAGCTTTGCCCCCTAGGTAATTTGGCTAAGAACCTTCCTGAATCCTGAATTTTCCAAAATCCATCAGTGCACTTTTGGAAACATGCCCTTATCTTCAAAATGCACCATGCATTTTCGTTGATCTTTCATATTCAGCATTTATGGCCTGTACTTCTTGCCTTGGGCAAGCTTACCTAATCACAAAATTTTAGATTGTAATAATTAGCGGAAAGAATGTCGTATTCGACCGCCACTTTTTAAGGGTTTTTGGAAAAATGTTTGCAACCACTAACCAGTTAAAAAATTATTCCATCGATTTTTGGGAGTACAGAAAGTGAAAACAATCTTTAAAATCCACTTTTATGATGGTTTTCGGACTTGATTTCCCTTCTAAAAAAATCCTCCCCTTCAGAAAATAGAAGGATCCTATTATAGTTGCCACTGCGCATGTACAATGACCGTGTCACTAACAGGGGAGTTGACAAGATCAAACTAACATGACTGAGGAAGTCATCATATACCAAAAATGCCTGATTTTTCATGAAATAAATATCCTGGAATAATTTGAAGTACATGTCCATCATCATCCATGATATGTTCTCCACCTTATTTTGTTGGTAAGATTACATTATTGGTTATATTTAATGAGAAAAAGTGGCGGTCAGACATGACATTCTACCCTAATTAGCAGAGGGAGTCCAGTGTAGCCCTGAACGGGGCTATAAGTTTATAAACATGTGATCATGGCCCATGTTAACCCTTCCTCGATCCTCTGTCCGAGTCCGAGACAGTAGACTTTAATCAAGCGCAATCTCCTTACAAAATAATGTTATTGATCATCACAATTACTCAATACCTACCTTCAGCGATCTACAAAAGCTTGTCCACGATATCTGCGCTCCAACAGGCAGCAAGTATTGCCAATTAATAAAACACACGCTTGTCAATGGTCGTAGCGCTGAGTGCTACACGAAAACAAAACAGGAAGAAACTCCCAACATGGCCGTCATCATCTCACAATTCACCGGAAATGTTGAAGAGTGCCCTCTGTTGGTTCATACGAACTCATATTATTTCCCCAATAAATAAAAAGTGAGGTCGAATTTATCGTAGACAATTTTGATATGTAATTGCGGTGACACCATGTGAAATTCTCTATTGAGTAGTAATTAGTTCTGAAAAGAATTGGAGGTTACAGCTCAATTTTAATATGATAAAATCTGTACCAGTATATCCTCAATTTACCCTAAATGACGCACCTAAGGTTATATAATCAACTGGAAGGTAACTTACAAATTAAATTAGCAGTTTGGTCTTTCAGTTTGTTTCAGTGAAGGATTCTCTTGTAAAATGCAGAATTTCAATGCATGATCATACGCGTGGACGTCTTGAGCGCCGTTTTTTGAGACGCACAGAATTGTAGTCATCAGAAAATTGATGTTGGTATAATGACTCACCCCCAAACTGTTAAAGTTCATGGGACACAGAAAATGTACCCAAGAAGAAAAACAGTTGAATCATGTTTCATCTTATTCCAGATGGTTGTAAAATTGTTATTAATCTTGAAAATAAAAATATTGTTTTCGATTGTTAAAATAAAATGGTATAATTTGGAGAAGCTCTCAAAACTTTTAATCAATATTCTTGAAAGACCAATAAAATGGAAGGTGGTTAAAATTAAGTTTGCCAAAAGTACTTTAAAACTTTGAAATGTGTAAAAATGCTGTCAACATTTTGTCAAATAAAAGATTTCTTTTCATAACCATGATATTGTTTCACTTTTCTCAATAATTTTCCACTACCGTCGAAATAAACACCAACGAATTAAGTAGTCTTCGTTCGCTTCTAAGGTATGTGTCCATTTTGAGGATCAGTATTTCTTTAAAAAATCATTGCATATGCAAAGCATTCATATATTTTGGTTTCCACAGACAACAGCTTGTTGACGGCATAGAACAATAAAATCACAGATGCTCGTGAAAAAAAAATGAGGTCATGTAATTCTCTTACTATTTGTATAGTAAAATCAGTGGTTAAACAACTTTTTCCACTTTCACAAGCACTAACTTTCCAGTAAATCATACAATTTCACTATAATTTTTATTTCTGTAACAAGCACGACTTAGATAAGTTTATGCAACCAGTATTACGCCATAGTTTTGTAAGTTTTCCGAGAAATGCTAAGCCAAAAGTAGGTGCGTCATTTCACGAGTGCGGCGAATTACGTACATGTACATGGACAATACTTAGTAGTAGTGGAGAAATAAGATTTACAGATGAGATTTCCCACTCGCAATATTTTATCTGCAGTAAAATAATGATTGCCATTATCTTATCAAAAGTTAAAATTAATAGAAAAAACACTTCTATAACAAATTCATGGGCAATGAACGGCATTGGGACGTTAAGCCGTAGGTCCCGTGTACTAGATTAAGTAATGCACGTAAAAGAACCCAGAACACTTATCGTGGAAGTGTAAGGGGTTTACCCCGGTGTTTCTGGTTCACATTGCAAGCGCCCTTGTTTACAGGTTTCCTCAGGCTTTCGAGCTTACAGTGCTTAAGTGCGCTTTTCTGAGGCATCCCTTGGTTTCATTACCAGAAATGATTAATAATAATAATAATAATAATAATGGTAGTCTAAGCATGGAGGAAGGAAAACAGTAAAGACTAATTGCGGTGACACCTAGTCTTGGTGCAAGACGTTACTCGTGATTTTATACGTACACGCGCGCGCCGCGGCCGATATCCACTGTGATTTGATAAACCACTCGCCGCTGCGGGCGCCATTCATTCCTGTCCACCACCACCAAAGCTAGCTAGCTAGCTAGAGAGTTGCCAACGTTTGCAAACAATTTCGAGTGGAACCAATTGTGCGCCGCCAACGTTGGCGAACGTAGTTTTGATGTGTTTGCGGTTGTGCGAATATTGCGCTCACAATCGTTTCCACTTTGACCCATCCGTCCCCAAACGTTCGCGCGAACGTTTGCGATACATTCGCGCAAGCGGAACGCAGCCCGGTCACGTGGTCTATGGGCGCCATTTTGGATCCTCAAAAAGTTTCTCCGCGACATCTATATCAGGAACGTAAGCCTCCGGTACAGTACGTGTATAGCGTTATAGTCCGAACATGGAGGTAAAAATAGACCTCCATGGTCCGAATTACCCCCCTGGAGATGATCCAGCGGCGTAGCCACGGGGGGCCTGGGGCACGTGTCCCCCCACAAATTTCCAGTGCCCCCCCAGGTGCCCCCCCCACTAAAAATCATCATAGTGCCCCAAAAAACAGAAAAGATAAAGAAAAGGGAAAAAACTCATACCCCCTGGGCCCCCCCCCCCCACTGAAAAGCAATGCCCCCTGTTCCCCCCCACTGAAAAAGTCCTGGCTACGCCGCTGAGATGATCCAAGATCAAACCCAGGTCTCCATGGTTGAAGCAATTCAAGCCAGTATACAGTTTTGGTAAAATGTCTATAAATGATCCATACTTTATGAGAATCAAGAGCGAGGTATAAAAACCAACATAATTATGAAAGTTTATTTCATCATGAAAATGCAACCAGATTGCCCTTATTCTTTCCAACAAATCCAGGATTGGGTCATGGTGGGGGGGGGGGGGAATGGGTTAGGGCTTAAAACAAACTACCTCTTTTTTATTTAGGGCTGTTTTTCTTGCACAATATAAACTGGAATGGAGAGTGCTGTAGGGGAATGAGGGGTGCTGTAGGGGAATGAGGGGTGCTGAAGGGGAATGAGGGGTGCTGTAGGGGAATGGGGAGCGCTGTAGGGGAACGAGAGGTGCTGTAGGGGAATGGGGGTGTGTTGTAGGGGAATGAGGGGTGCTGTAGGGGAATGAGGGGTGCTGTAGGGGAATGGGGGTGATGTAGGGGAATGGGGGTGCTGTAGGGGGAATGGGGGTGCTGTAGGGGAATGGGGGTGCTGTAGGGGGAATGGGGGTGCTGTAGGGGAATGGAGGTGCTGTAGGGGAATGGGGTGTGCTGTAGGGGAATGAGGGGTGCTGTAGGGGAATGGGGGTGCTGTAGGGGAATGGGGTGTGCTGTATGTGAGGAAGCACCACATTTGCCACTCTAGTACTCTAACTATTTACTATGATGTTAAGTAACTGAAAATGCCATGTAAGGCAATAAACTACAGACATGTATATGGTATGTGGATTTATTGATATTTACGTTATTCTTTTGATACATAATGTGAAGCAGTGTTTGTATGACATTTTGCAGGGTAGAAAGGACAACCCTCCGACGAGTGTGACCACCACATCAATGTGGCAGAAGTTATTTATTTCATTGTTTTTCCCAGAAAAAAAAGCCACACATGCCTGGGAGTCATTGATATCCTAAAGTGGACCATTCCACATATCTTAGAAGGGGTGTCAGTTCCCAGAGCTGTGTAGTTTTTTTTTCCTGGGCCGGAAAAGAAATTGCTGCCATATGTATGTGCACAAAACCAACCATCCATTGTGTACACATAAAGACCTACCCAGATCTAACCCTCTGATAAGTGGAACCATCTGTTTGGCATCTGTATGTGTTCTTTGATGTCTTGTGGCGTGCCAGTGCCTGGCATAACCCATCCAACCCCCCCAGACAGAGTGTCTGCATTCTGTTACACCATGGTTACACACTGAAGAGATATGGCTGAGAGATATGCTGCATAAGTATATGGCTGTTTGGTGTTTGCCAGGTCATACAGGAGAGAGCCACACTACACAGCCGTCGTGTGTCATCTGGGGTTGTAAATAATACTAGACCATAGCAGGGCATGTGTGGAAGTCATTTGGATGTAACAAATTAATTGGGAATGTATAGATAATACTTTTAATATCATTAATAGGGGTGCCACAGCAAAGTGGCCAGGTACCACGTTCGAATAAAGTGGTAGGTACCTCCCTCGTCGGAGTGTTAAAGGGTATTTGTGATGGAACCCAGGTGAGGTATAAGATTCCAAATGTTTTGTGGGAAGCTTAAATGTTTCTTTACTTGTAATTTTGTATTTATAATTTTGTATTTTTTTTTCATTTATTAATTTTTGTTGGGGGAATACAAAACTTGTTTTGGGGCTGAATTAGTATTTGTATTGTAGCTTCAAGACTTTTGTTGGTGGAGGTGTATGGGGGGTGGGGAGTTGAGTACTCAGCCCACTACAGCATTAAGATTGGTGACAATATAGGTAAACACTGTACTAGATTTACCCTATACCCACTCAGTCATGATATGGTCACGATTCAGTAACACCATCATATTCAATCATTAATTCCCTGGGTTTTACAAATTCTTATTGATTTTGGTAAATTGCTTGCAAAGCATAAATTTCTCCTTAAGAATTATGTTAGGAAAGGTACAACATTGGTAATTACCAGATTATCAAATGAAAAATAATTATCTGAAAAATGACTTGGTGTAATGTTGGTACATGTATCAATCATCTTGAAAAACTCTGTCTAAATTGCTTTCATCTTAGAGACAACAGGAATTGTCGAATTGTCGAATTTACAAAAGAGTTGTGATAAAACATAAAAACAGGAAAAACATGCAACAGATTTTCATTGTTTTCTCAAAAACGTTAGCATATTATTGTGATGACATTATTACAGGTTAATTTATCTGAAGGTTAGTTTATCTTAAGAAAACTTATATCTTAAGAAAACTATAAGGTAGAATTGTGGAAATTAAAATAATCAACGTTACCAAATATTAATGTTGTACCTTCCCTTTAATTTGGATCCACTGGTCATGTGATATTAATTATGATAACATAACTTCTCAAATCTTCTGTCAATTCGTTTGTGGGAAATATTAATATTAATATATGTATCTGCATTTTCTTGTTTATTAACATGCGTTTTTGTATTAAAATAATAATCCATAATTAAAATAAATCTGCAATCGATTTTCTTGTTTTAAATTATCTTAATGGTTAATGATTAGTGACTATACAGTTTAGTTCTGATCGATATGGGCCAGAGATGAACAACAGTTTGTAAAAGAAAAATTATAGTATATTTTAAATCTTATAACTATTATACACTATTTATATTGTCGCAAAGCTCTCTTTGAATGAAGCTATATACATTAAACAATCAATCTGTGATATGTTCAAATTATAACGTTATCGAGAGGGAAAAATTAAAATGTACCGTTTTGTTAATTCTAACTCGGCATTTTTGTCTCCGGAGGACAACAATTCAGAGATTGCTTCACTAATTTTGACCATATTTGAGAGCAACGTTTGACAAACTTAAACTTTACACAAAGTAATGTTCTTGTATAAACAGTGATAATTTATGTTTGTGGAAGTTAACAATAATTTACAGTGGCTTGTAATGGAAGATACAACAGGTTATTACCACATTATCAAATCAAGTATTATTATGTAAAACTTATGTAAAGACTGTTTGCGGTGACAACATGTGAAATTTTCAAATTGAGTAGTAATTAGTTCTGAAAAAAAACTGGAGGTTACAACTCAGAACCAATTACTACTCAATTTGAGAATTTCACATGATGTCACCGCAAACAGTCTTTACTTATCCTTTTCACCATTCAAAGCTACAAATATTACTTATCTAAAACTTAAGTTTTTGTCGTTTTCTCAAAAAACGTGAGCACATATTGTGATGAAAATTTCATATTTTTTATTATAAATAAACGTACGTTATCAAATACCAATGTTGTACCATCCCTTAAGTATAAATAATAGAACAATGTATCCTTTGACATAATATTAATATTAATACGCATCTATTACGAAAACAGAAAATACTAAAATATTAATTGTCTTGTAAGTGCACGTATTTATTATGTATACGCATATTTACTCATTATTACCAAAAGTTGTCGGTCTGGCGCGTAGCCAGAAATTTGTCAAGGGAGGGACGGCGACAAATTAACATACGGGGCATTCACATTATTTAATGAGTTAAACGACAAATCATTCCAGTTGAGAGAAATATTTTGTTATCACAGTTAAGATTGTAGCCATGATCCCTCCACTCCACACGGTACTTTACGTCTGAGGTGTCTGTCTCCAATGCACCCCAAACCCCATCCTCATCCATCCGTACCGTACAGACAATGGCCACGCGATAGAAAGTTTGGAATCTTGTAGAGAAGCCACGTGGATATTCCACATGGAATTGTTTTCGGCTGTTGAGTAAGGCATGGCTAGCGCGCTAAGAATCTTTCTGGTAATCTTTCTGGTAAGCGTGACAAAACGTTCTCAGGATGGTTGTTTATCTTGATGCTAAGAAAGTAAAAATTCTTGTAGAAGCAGTTTTGCCAACATTACCAATGAAGTACCTTCTTTTAAGGATCAATATATTGCAACTAACTTGTGTGAAAGTTTCAGTTCAATCTAGGAATTGCCGTATTTCAGTCAAATAAAATCAGACAATAAGGCCAGTATCGTCTCTATGTCCCGGTCCGGAACAGAAATTATACTACATGGTGCTTACTGTTCCATTTTTAAAGATGAGATCAACCTAATAGGAAATAAATTTACTTCATGTTTCCGTGACAACGTGAAATTTTGTATCCCCGCCATAATTACATCATACAACTAACTGGGTAAATAAAAAGCCTTTAAATATGATTTATATAAGGATATAGTCTCCTGACGATGACTAGAGCAGACTAGTCGAAATGTTGAAAACAAACGAACAGAGCCATTACGTTTTCCAAAAAGAAAAAGAGATGGTGTACCCGAAAGAACTCAATAACATGATTTATATTGGTATATTGCAGTCATTGAATGGCTATCCTTGGATTAATGGTCTCAGTCATTGTCGAATTAATTATTCATATCAACCTGATGAGGCTTCACTGGAAGTAATATGGTGTCATGGGCGGATCCAGAATATTTTTTAGGGGGGCTGAGAATCAAGAACGATTTTTCAGTACTACAAAAATTACAATGAAAATTAATCAAAGGGAGAGGAAAACAAAGCACAGTGAGGGGGAAATGAGGGGAAACATGAGGGGGAATACCTTACCATTTGTATATGATTTTTTTTTTCGATTTTAGGGGGGGGGGGGGCTACAGCCCCCTTAGTCCCGCCCTGTATCCGCCAATGGGTGTATATACGAACCCACTACAAATGGGAGACATTCTCAAGTCTCGACCCCTTTCAAAATCAGCAAAATCTTAATTTCTTCTAGGTATGATTCCCCCTCCTGTTGGAGGAAAAATACGAAGGCAAACTTTAATGACTTCATTTCGAAAACGGCCATTGATCACCCTCAAATCTAGAAAAAGTTTACACTAATTCCTTACGTTCATGCACACACATACCTTGCACACGTTCAGATAGATGCATGCGCGCGCATTATTAAATCACTTGATGGTCTCCCGGGAGGAACAGTCCACAATTACCATTGTACAATTACCCATATGCATCTGTATTCTAGAAATGATTTTTTAAAGTCATAATTATGAGAAATTACGTCGTGATTATGACTTATGCTGCGTTATATTATATTAAATCATAATTATAACTTACACCAAGTAATTTTTTACGATGTCCCTTTAACGCTTCCGTACGTTTAAGTGTGATGCGCAGCAAACGACCTGGGTATAAAGGCTATGAGAAACCGTATAATCTGCATCGCTATCATAATGTCTCATTCCTTTTAAACACGAGGGAGGAATAACTTGATACGACATCGCTCATTATATATTTTTGTCGTTGCTTGAAAAAGATAATTCTGGCAAAAGATTGAACTGATAGCTGTAGTACAGTACTCCTTTTTTCACTGTACAGTGGATGCATTTCGTCTTCTTACAGTCGTAATGTATCGCACAGCCGCGACACTTGTTATTTTCACTTGTGTTCTCTTCGTGTGGCTGGTATCAGTCAAAAGTGAACCAAGTGCCGTACGTTACGGAACTTGCCCTACAGGATGGCAAACATGGGAAGGTTCTTGCTATAAAAAACGTGTTATCTAACCCTCGAAGATACACTTGGCATGAAGCTAAAAGTCGCTGTCAAGAACTTGGGGGACACTTGGCCACGCCTAACTCAAGAGACGAACATGAATTCATGTGGAATATCTACGTGGCTTCGTTCGAAAGTTCGTCACCTGATGGCGGGTTGTGGATTGGCTGTATGGATGAAGATGGGGAAGGAGTTTTGGAATTGGAATGTATTGGAGACACATCGGAAGTGAAGTACCGTTGCGAGTGGTATTCCAGCGGACCTGGCTCAGATCGTAACTGTGTTGTCATGAGTACTAAACCTCTCAAATGGAATTATTGGGAATGTAACGTATTAAAGAATGTAATGTGTGAGCGCCCTATACCCCTTTATGTTACACGCTCTATGACTTGCTCTGCCGTTGCAAACAATCGTTGTCTGCTTGGTCACACCTTCAAAACTCTCCCTGTAAGAGGAAGATTGCAATGTTGTCAAGCTTGTCACAAAGACCAGCGTTGTATCTCATTTAACTTGAAGGGGAATCAGTGTGAGCTGAATGATGTATCTTATGATAATAACAACCTTATTGCTGGGAACTGTGTCCACTACGAACTTTAACATTACCAGCCGAATGGGCCGTCATGTCGATAGCAAAATAACATTCTGTAGCATTATGTTCATTCCTTGAAGTGAACTCGACCGATTTAGTAGTCTGACTGATGTAAAATAAGATAGTAATATTCCGATTTAGAATAATTAGGTGTTTTGGTTACTGCCCAAATACCGTGGGTTATGTATTGAATTTGTATCATAAAATAAGTATTAAAATCCAGCTAAGACGAGGTTCTGACTACGTGACTTCGTTTTAAAATCGCTGAACTGCTGCATGATTTCGCGATCCTAACTTTACATCATTGTGATCACTCCATTTATTAAATTAATTGTGACGTTTATTTTGCTCATAAACTCGGCTAGTTAGAACATAAAAGTATAACATCCCCTGATGCTAATGTATGCTACACTAAAAAATGTTGGGCAAACACGGTTGATATGTTGCTCAACACTGGTCAACTTATCAACAGGTTACACAATTGGTTTACTATTGCCCAATGTTGGAAAAAAAATTGCCAAAATATGTGAACAGTTGTGGTAAACACTGACCAATTCTGGGAGAAATAACCTTACCCAACCCCATGACATGGGCCCATGTTGCCCAATGTTTTTACAGTGTAATGTATGCTAATGGTGCTAATAAGGAGTACAACTTTCTAGCGAGATGGATCAAAACTTCTGGGTAAAAGGGAAGATACAACATAAGTTCTTCAAATCAAAATATAATTTGAATAACCAGCCTGTGAACATTTCTGCTTATTAAATATGCGTTTATATTGATATTGATAACGAGTAATATAGTAAAAACGCACCAGAATTTGTTGTATTTATTCTTACGCGCAATTTAAATAATTCAGCCGTTACACCAAATAAGTTTAAACATTTTTCCATTTGGTTATTTTTGAATTATCAATTTCACACCTTATCTTTAATATCAATATTGCTTATATTAATGGACAAACTGTAGTTATCTCACATTTCGATCCTTACAATATATAAATTTTAATAAAAACAGATATAGCAAGCTTTAGAAAAAAAAGAATTTCACCAATCTATATATATCGCAGAACCCGCTGCTATATAGGATTCTAGCCGGCCAATCGTCATCGGGCAAGCTCGGTGGTCGAGAGGTTAAGACGTCTGCACTAGTAAGCAGGAGGTCGTGGGTTCGAATCGCCTTGAGTCGCCTGTGTAGTTTTTCACAGACACTGGAAAGCACTGAGCATACAGTGCTATACACACGTCGGTGTAGGGCAAAATTCAATCAATTGTTTATCTCCCGACGCAAGAATTTCACCAATCTATAAGCTTTAGAATGTTCCTTGTACATTTATATATATTTATATATACATTTACATAATTTGAATAGCCAGGCTGTGAACATTTCTGCTTATTAAATATGCGTTTATATTGATATTGATAACTAGTAATATAGTGAAAACGCACCAGAATGTTTTGTATTTATTCTTACACGCAATTTAAATAATTCAGCCGTTACATCAAATAAGTTTAAACATTTGGTTATTTTTGAATTATCAATTTCACACCTTATCTTTAACATCAATATTGTTATATTAATGGACAAACTGTAGTTGGTTATCTCACATTTCGATCCTTACAATATATCAATTTTAATACAAAAACAGAGCAAGCTTTAGAATGTTCCTTGTACATTTATATGACAAAACACAATAAAGGGGCCATTTTCCTACCGTCACGTTAGCAGTTTTCTAATGGTTGTAATTTTTAAATATCTGAAACCACCCAAAAGAATTTTAACATTTGAATAGACATGCATGCTTATCCTAAACATAATTTGAGTTGATTATTACTATTATTTTTAATTACCCTAAAATTTCCATCAACAAATGGACGGAAAAGTGAGGTAACTTTTTCCGTCCAATTTTTATGGAAATTTGAGGGTAAAAAAAGATTTTTTTTTTTATTGTTTTTTTTAAAATAAATCAACTCAAATTAGTTCTAGTATAAGCCTGCATGTCCATTCACATGTTGAAACACTTTTTGGTCGCTTTCAGGTACTTAAAAATAAATAACAACCATTGAAAAAACTGCTAACGTGACGGATGCAAAGTGGCCCCCTTTATTGTGTTTTATGTCATATACATTAAACAATCAATCTGTGATATGTTCAGATTATAACGTTATCGAGAGGAAAATGAAAATGTACCGTTTTGTTTTTAAATTCTAACTCGGAATTTTGTCTCCGGAGGACAACAATTCAGAGATTGCTTCACTAATTTTGACCATATTTGAGAGCAAAGTTTGACAAACTTAAACTTTACACAAAGTAATGTTCTTGCATAAACAGTGATAATTTATGTTTGTGGAAGTTAACAATAATTTATAGTGGCTTGTAATGGAAGATACAACAGGTTATTACCACATTATCAAATAAAATAAGTATTATTATGTAAAACTTAAGTAAAGACTGTTTGCGGTGACAACATGTGAAATTTTCAAATTGAGTAGTAATTAGTTCTGAAAAAAACTGGAGGTTACAACTCAGAACCAATTACTACTGAATTTGAGAATTTCACATGATGTCACCGCAAACAGTCTTTACTTATCCTTTTCACCATGCAAAGCTACAAATATTACTTATCTAAAACTAACAGTTTTTGTCGTTTTCTCAAAAAACGTGAGCACATATTGTGATGAAAATTTCATATTTTTTATTATAAATAAACGTACGTTATCAAATACCAATGTTGTACCATCCCTTAAGTATAAATAATAGAACAATGTATCCTTTGACATAATATTAATATTAATACGCATCTATTACGAAAACAGAAAATACTAAAATATTAATTATCTTGTAAGTGCACGTATTTATTATGTATACGCATAATTATTTACTCATTATTACCAAAGTTGTCGGTCTGGCGCGTAGCCAGAAATTTGTCAAGGGAGGGACGGCGACAAATTAACATACGGGGCATTCACATTATTTAATGAGTTAAACGACAAATCATTCCAGTTGAGAGAAATATTTTGTTATCACAGTTAAGATTGTAGCCATGATCCCTCCACTCCACACGGTACTTTACGTCTGAGGTGTCTGTCTCCAATGCACCCCAAACCCCATCCTCATCCATCCGTACCGTACAGACAATGGCCACGCGATAGAAAGTTTGGAATCTTGTAGAGAAGCCACGTGGATATTCCACATGGAATTGTTTTCGGCTGTTGAGTAAGGCATGGCTAGCGCGCTAAGAATCTTTCTGGTAATCTTTCTGGTAAGCGTGACAAAACGTTCTCAGGATGGTTGTTTATCTTGATTCTAAGAAAGTAAAAATTCTTGTAGAAGCAGTTTTGCCAACATTACCAATGAAGTACCTTCTTTTAAGGATCAATATATTGCAACTAACTTGTGTGAAAGTTTCAGTTCAATCTAGGAATTGCCGTATTTCAGTCAAATAAAATCAGACAATAAGGCCAGTATCGTCTCTATGTCCCGGTCCGGAACAGAAATTATACTACATGGTGCTTACTGTTCCATTTTTAAAGATGAGATCAACCTAATAGGAAATAAATTTACTTCATGTTTCCGTGACAACGTGAAATTTTGTATCCCCGCCATAATTACATCATACAACTAACTGGGTAAATAAAAAGCCTTTAAATATGATTTATATGATATAGTCTCCTGACGATGACTAGAGCAGACTAGTCGAAATGTTGAAAACAAACGAACAGAGCCATTACGTTTTCCAAAAAGAAAAAGAGATGGTGTACCCGAAAGAACTCAATAACATGATTTATATTGGTATATTGCAGTCATTGAATGGCTATCCTTGGATTAATGGTCTCAGTCATTGTCGAATTAATTATTCATATCAACCTGATGAGGCTTCACTGGAAGTAATATGGTGTCATGGGCGGATCCAGAATATTTTTTAGGGGGGCTGAGAATCAAGAACGATTTTTCAGTACTACAAAAACTACAATGAAAATTAATCAAAGGGAGAGGAAAACAAAGCACAGTGAGGGGGAAATGAGGGGAAACATGAGGGGGAATACCTTACCATTTGTATCTGATTTTTTTTTTCGATTTTAGGGGGGGGGGGGGGCTACAGCCCCCTTAGTCCCGCCCTGTATCCGCCAATGGGTGTATATACGAACCCACTACAAATGGGAGACATTCTCAAGTCTCGACCCCTTTCAAAATCAGCAAAATCTTAATTTCTTCTAGGTATGATTCCCCCTCCTGTTGGAGGAAAAATATAAGACCTTAAAAAAACGAAGGCAAACTTTAATGACTTCATTTCGAAAACGGCCATTGAGCACCCTCAAATCTAGAAAAAGTTTACACTAATTCCTTACGTTCATGCACACACATACCTTGCACACGTTCAGATAGATGCATGCGCGCGCATTATTAAATCCCTTGATGGTCTCCCGGGAGGAACAGTCCACAATTATTACCATTGTACAATTACCCATATGCATCTGTATTCTAGAAATGATTTTTTAAAGTCATAATTATGAGAAATTACGTCGTGATTATGACTTATGCTGCGTTATATTATATTAAATCATAATTATAACTTACACCAAGTAATTTTTTACGATGTCCCTTTAACGCTTCCGTACGTTTAAGTGTGATGCGCAGCAAACGACCTGGGTATAAAGGCTATGAGAAACCGTATAATCTGCATCGCTATCATAATGTCTCATTCCTTTTTAAACACGAGGGAGAATAACTTGATACGACATCGCTCATTATATATTTTGTCGTTGCTTGAAAAAAGATAATTCTGGCAAAAGATTGAACTGATAGCTGTAGTACAGTACTCTCTTTTTCACTGTACAGTGGATGCATTTCGTCTTCTTACAGTCGTAATGTATCGCACAGCCGCGACACTTGTTATTTTCACTTGTGTTCTCTTCGTGTGGCTGGTATCAGTCAAAAGTGAACCAAGTGCCGTACGTTACGGAACTTGCCCTACAGGATGGCAAACATGGGAAGGTTCTTGCTATAAAAACGTGTTATCTAACCCTCGAAGATACACTTGGCATGAAGCTAAAAGTCGCTGTCAAGAACTTGGGGGACACTTGGCCACGCCTAACTCAAGAGACGAACATGAATTCATGTGGGATATCTATGTGGCTTCGTTCGAAAGTTCGTCACCTGATACCGGGTTGTGGATTGGCTGTATGGATGAAGATGGGGACGGAGTTTTGGAATTGGAATGTATTGGAGACACATCGGAAGTGAAGTACCGTTTCGGGTATTCCAGCGGACCTGGCTCAGATCGTAACTGTGTTGTCATGAGTACTGAACGTCTCAAATGGAATTATTGGGAATGTAACGTATTAAAGAATGTAATGTGTGAGCGCCCTATACCCCTTTATGTTACACGCTCTATGACTTGCTCTGCCGTTGCAAACAATCGATGTCTGCTTGGTCACACCTTCAAAACTCTCCCTGTAAGAGGAAGATTGCAATGTTGTCAAGCTTGTCACAAAGACCAGCGTTGTATGTCATTTAACTTGAAGGGGAATCAGTGTGAGCTGAATGATGTGTCTTATGATAATAACAACCTTATTGCTGGGAACTGTGTCCACTACGAACTTTAACATTACCAGCCGAATGGGCCGTCATGTCGATAGCAAAATAACATTCTGTAGCATTATGTTCATTCCTTGAAGTGAACTCGACCGATTTAATAGTCTGACTGATGTAAATATAAGATAGTAATATTCTGATTCAGAATAATTAGGTGTTTTGGTTACTGCCCAAATACCTCAGGTTGTTTATTGAATTTGTATCATAAAATAAGTATTAAAATCCAGCTAAGACGAGGTTCTGACTACGTGACTTCGTTTTAAAATCGCTGAACTGCTGCATGATTTCGCGATCCTCCTAACTTTCCATCATTGTGATCACTCCATTTATTAAATTAATTCTGAAGTTTTATTTTGCTCATAAACTCGGCTAGTTAGAACATAAAAGTATAACATCCCCTGATGCTAATGTATGCAACACTTAAAAATGTTGGGCAAACACGGTTAATATGTTGCTCAACACTGGTCAACTTATCAACAGGTTACACAGTTGGTTTACCATTGCCCAATGTGGGAAAAAATTTTGCCAAAATATGTGAACAGTTGTGGTAAACACTGACCAATTCTGGGAGAAATAACCTTACCCAACCCCATGACATGGGCCCATGTTGCCCAATGTTTTTACAGTGTAATGTATACTAATGGTGCTAATGTTAAGGACATAAGTACAACTTTCTCGCGAGATGGATCAAAACTTCGAGGTAAAAGGGAAGATACAACATAGTTCTTCAAATCAAAATATAATTTGAATAACCAGCCTGTGAACATTTCTGCTTATTAAATATGCGTTTATATTGATAACGAGTAATATAATGAAAACGCACCAGAATTTTGTGTATTTATTCTTACGCGCAATTTAAATAATTCAGCCGTTACACCAAATAAGTTTAAACATTTTTCCATTTGGTTATTTTTGAATTATCAATTTCACACCTTATCTTTAATATCAATATTGCTTATATTAACCCTAACTCCCTAGACAACAAAGCCAGTTGGAGGATTTTGAAGGATTTTATTGTTTTAATACAATGCCTAGGGAGTTAGGGTTAATGGACAAACGGTAGTTATCTCACATTTCGATCCTTACAATATATAAATTTTAATAAAAAACAGATATAGCAAGCTTTAGAATGTTCCTTGTACATTTATATATACTTATATATACATTTACATAATTTGAATAACCAGCCTGTGAACATTTCTGCTTATTAAATATGCGTTTATATTGATATTGATAACGAATAATATAGTGAAACGCACCAGAATTTTTTTGTATTTATTCTTACACGCAATTTAAATAATTCAGCCGTTACATCAAATAAGTTTAAACATTTTACCATTTGGTTATTTTTGAATTATCAATTTCACACCTTATCTTTAATATCAATATTGCTTATATTAATGGACAAACTAGTTATCTCACATTTCGATCCTTACAATTTTAATACAAAAACAGATAGAGCAAGCTTTAGAATGTTCCTTGTACATTTATATACATAACAGCAAAAGAAACGTCACCCCTAAAAATATTTATTATTTTCATTTTATAATTAACATAATTTGTTTAATGAAGAATATTATGAGTATGGAGTGTAACACAAACACAATGTGGCAAATTTGGTCGACCTCAAAATTCGTCATGCATGACGTCTGAGGACACATAAGCTAAACATGTTCTCAGACTTATCAAAATTTAGGGGGTGATGTTTCTTTTGCCGTTATATATATATATATAAGCTACATGGTTGTAAAACCGCATCATTTTGTCTTTTTGTACAGTAACCATTTCTGAGAAACCACTATAGGCCTAATTGAAAAACAGAGATGTCACTTATACAGACTCTTAAATTTAATTTCAAAACAATGACAACAAAGGTCATAGCTATTTTGTGAAATATCTCACATCTTAATGTTCCGATTGTATTAAAACAGAACAATTGTTGGTAAAATAAATTAAAAGCTCTTTATCCGTTTTAGATATGCTTACAATTTATGAAGTTTGTCTGCACGAGTCAGTAGAGTAGAAAAGGGTCCAAACAATGTTGGGGCACACGGCAGACAAGGGGAACACTGTCTAATACGGGGGAGGGGCACACTGTCTAATCAGGTGGAGGGGCATGCTGTCTTATAAGGGGAGTTGAAACAAAAACCTATATAGTAATTGTACCATACGATAAAAAGGAACCCCTTTGTATATTGCTGACGGAAAATGTCATTACTCATGGAACTGTGGGTGTATAAAAAAAGTGTTTTTGGCCTACCCCCATGGAGTAACATTTATAGGCTCAAACATTATTGGAAAATTTAAATAATTGTATTTATAATATATATCTACTGTCCTTTATGTTCGTCATAGAATTGTGTTCCTTTCTGCAGACTTTCGACGGGGCATGAAATCGATGTCCTAGTTTAAGATGAACACAGTGACTGAAAATTACTGGCTCATTTATGCAGAAGCAACAGTAATATGACCTTATCATGTGGGGTATAATTTGAGTCACTGAGTTAATCTAAAACTATCACTCTGATTCCACGCCCTATTGATCATGATGATATAGTCCCGTTAATCTAAAACTATCACTCTGATTCCATGCCCTGTTGATCATGATGATATAGTCCCGTTAATCTAAAACTATCACTCTGATTCCATGCCCTGTTGATCATGATGATATAGTCCCGTTAATCTAAAACTAGCACTCTGATTCCATGCACTGTTGATCATGATGATATAGTCCCGTTAATCTAAAACTAGCACTCTGATTCCATGCCCTGTTGATCATGATGATATAGTCCCGTTAATCTAAAACTATCACTCTGATTCCATGCCCTGTTGATCATGATGATATAGTCCCGTTAATCTAAAACTATCACTCTGATTCCATGCCCTGTTGATCATGATGATATAGTCCCGTTAATCTAAAACTATCACTCTGATTCCATGCCCTGTTGATCATGATGATATAGTCCCGTTAATCTAAAACTATCACTCTGATTCCATGCCCTGTTGATCATGATGATATAGTCCCGTTAATCTAAAACTATCACTCTGATTCCATGCCCTGTTGATCATGATGATATAGTCCCGTTAATCTAAAACTAGCACTCTGATTCCATGCCCTGTTGATCATGATGATATAGTCCCGTTAATCTAAAACTAGCACTCTGATTCCATGCCCTGTTGATCATGATGATATAGTCCCGTTAATCTAAAACTAGCACTCTGATTCCATGCCCTGTTGATCATGACGATATAGTCCCGTTAATCTAAAACTAGCACTCTGATTCCATGCCCTGTTGATCATGACGATATAGTCCCGTTAATCTAAAACTATCACTCTGATTCCATGCCCTGTTGATCATGACGATATAGTCCCTTTAATCTAAAACTATCACTCTGATTCCATGCACTGTTGATCATGATGATATAGGCCCTTTAATCTAAAACTATCACTCTGATTCCATGCCCTGTTGATCATGACGATATAGTCCCGTTAATCTAAAACTATCACTCTGATTCCATGCACTGTTGATCATGATGATATAGGCCCTTTAATCTAAAACTATCACTCTGATTCCATGCACTGTTGATCATGACGATATAGTCCCTTTAAATGTTCCTATTGATCCTTCTCTTCGTGACGTCATGACACAGAGTTGCTTGGTTACCTTAACAAACTTATTGACAGTGATGACTAGACACTCGTGGGAAAAACAGCTGACTATATTTGAAGGTTTGTCGCAATAAAACAAAATTATTAATTAATTTTTCTTCACCAACAGTTCTCAACATTTAATTACTCATCAAACCATCAGTTGTAAACAAAAACTGATGGCTCTCCGTGGGCTATTATTGGATCCATTTTGGGCAAAGGGGTGGGCTAGAGCGATAAGGGCGACGCCTTCAGCTCAGTCCTTTATCTGGTCGTGGCCACGCCCCAAACCGGTAATTTTATTTTTCCTGCAGAAAATACTGCGCCTTTTCACAAGATTATCGTTTCCTTGTAAATAAATTTGTTTTTGTCAATATATTGTGGATAAAAGTAATCGTTGTTCAACAGCAATGAACACAAATTAACACAAATTGTTAACAAATAAAAAACAAAAATATAACCAATAATAATAACAAGCAACCAACCAACCAAATACACCTGGCCAGCAAAGATATTTACCATTTGAGGCAGCCATTACAACCAACCCATATTTGGAACAAATTAATAATGAATTTATTGGAGCATAAATAATTTCAGCATTAGCAGTGAGATGGAGCAAAATCCATTGTTCCGCGTTTCAACTCTTTTGTTGTTAATGATTTATCGACACATCAAGTGTAGAATTGTGAAAATGTAGATCTTGTATTAATGGTTCTAAAGTACGGAAGCGCATTGCTGCCAAAATGAAGGGTAAAAAATTGTTTTGAGTCGTTCGAACGAGATACTAAGTCGATCAACGAAATAGTTGATCCACCGCTGTGGACTATCTATAAGTTGTCTACTACAGACAACCAAAACAAACAAACAATTAAACACCCAACAAACAAACAAACATGGAACCGAACACAAATAAGCGACTAAGGAACTTGAATGTTAAAGTTTCTGCAATAAATGTAATAGTGATAAAAAATTTTTTTTTTTTAAATCACCTGTGTCTCATTTTAATCTTGGTTGTTGAATACCTTCAGGATATCATCTAATACATATCGGGGGAAAATACTTTCAATAGTACATTGCAGCTTGATTTTTACATAAAATACTGGGATCTCATTCGATATTCTTTCAGGCATTACCCTCATTCGCAACTGTAAAAAGGGTATGGGTATTCAAATTCCTGAGCCAATTATTAGACATGTTAATCCATCAACTTATTATCTCGTTCGAACGACTTAGTATCTCGTTCAAACTACTTACAATTTTTTTTACCCTTCAATTTGGCAGCAATGCGCTTCCGTACATTAGTATGCAGCCATGGTAAATTAATCTTATGGCGTCCTGTTATGTAGTCCAGCTATGACAGTGCCAGATCGACCAATGACCAGGGGCATAAATCCCGGGGGTCCATAGGATCATTCCCCAGAATTTTCTATGCACTTATATATATATATATATATATATATATATATATATATATATATATATATATATATATATATATATATATATATATATATATATATATATATATATATATATATATATATATATATATATATAATGGTTGTAATGTACCCGCAAGATTCTGAATAGTTGTCAACTGCCCAAGAAGATTCTTTCAGGGGGAATGGAAGCCCTCGCCAAATGCCAAGATGGCGTTCCCGACTGGCTGGCACACCTCAATGTCGAAATCTAGGCCTTAGTCAAATGAGAGAAGAAGGTGCATTGAATTGTATGAACAACCAAGGTTATCTAATTGTATATAAATTATGAATCTGAAATGACATGCTAATAAAACAAACAAATTCAAGTTGATGACCAGTTTCCATCATTTTGTCCATGACACTTTGTTGAATATTGTAAATCTTAAACTTGTCCATGTGCGGGTCTGTCTTTGTGTGTGTTGTCATGTTTACTTTTAGAAATAGGTTTTAAATCCAATTTGATACAGAATTACAATGTACATGTAGGTATTTATTAAGTCAATATTTTGAAAACCCCACTACACATTATTTCAAATAAAAACACAATCATGTTACATAATTCAAAGTAAACATTTAAACAAAGCAATGTGCAAATATATTTTTCTATATTATTTAACTGAATTGTTTTCATACAAAACTCTGCTTTTTTCATAATGCTTTTAAGGAAACAAGTAAACAATACTTTTCTCTTCAACAATGATCGACTGTAACCACCTGTGGCAAAGGAAATATCTTAGTAATATGTGCATGATTTCATTACAATTTATTTTATTAACTTCATTTCTGGGTTGTTTTCAGATAGTACTTACATACTTACATTATTTGTTATTTGCATGGTGGAAGCAAAAGTCAGAGCCCCGAGGGCTAGCCAATCGGCATGGTTGACCTAACTTGGTCAAACCACTGCACGGACGTTTAGCTGGTGTGCTGGGTCTGGAACTAAGACAGAATTACAGAACAGGTGTAAGGCCACAGCAAATAATAAATGTGTTTCTTAGGCCTGAATGACCCCCAGAAAACATTAAATCAATATTAAATGTTAACAGGGGTGTGACTTGACAAAAGTAAAAAATCCTGAAAAATTGGTAGCGGGTCTGGGTCTCCCTTTGGTCTAAAGGACAAAGCTCCCTGAACCTCCTGGATGTTTAATTTTGGAGGATTTAAAGACTCTCCACATCCCCACAAACAAGAAACTAGGGGGGCTAACTCGCTACTTTCAAGAACATTTTGAGGCAAAGGGAGATTTCTATATATATATAAAAAAATTAAAAAAATAAGGAAAAATCATAGGCTTGTACTAGACACAAGTTTGAAAAAGCCAACTATGTGTACCTCTCTTTTTTCATGATACTAACAAGGACGGGGAAGGGGATAAGGACAGGGTGGTCATACCCAATTAAGTTTGGTTTCATTACTATGTGTTAAATGTTTTGAAAAGGGAACCCCTGGATATATGTTGGGAGGGTCCAACTCTTATTTACCTGGTACTGTTGGGTGTTCCTTCTCTTGATCTCCAAGGTGATGGTGTTTCCCTGGGCAACTCCTCCAGGGCTGAGGCAAGATGCCTCTTGGCTGGGTTGGCCCGATGGCTCACGTCTCCAAACCCAAGGGCCGAGGCGGATGAAGGCATAGGGGTCTTAGAGTTGAAGCTGAGTGTATTGATGGCTGGAACATCTTTGCTGAAAAGTGGAACAGTTAACATATTGAGATTTTGCATGTTGAAAAGAGAGACAGTTTCTGGTTACACTGAATAAAAAATTGTTACATTTCTTGTAAAGTAAAGACTGCAGTGACACCATGTGAAATCTTTAATCGAGTAGTATTTAGTTCTGAAAAGAACTGGAGTTACAACTTGACTTGATCAGTATGCTCCGATCGTCTTCAGGAGAATGGTAGCTCAATTGGGATATTTATTCCTCCCAGTAAAATCCTGTGTGGGCACAAGATCATTACGCTTTCCACATTTCAGTATAATAAAAATAAATAAAACTCACTTTTTTACAGAATCATTTTTACTGAATGTCGTCACATCAAGATCCCTCAGCCCTGCAGTCAAGGTAATGTCATGCATGAATGCACTAGAGTCGGACATGTCACTGTTATATGTGTATGAAGACATTTCCCCTGTAATGGGTGAGAGGTCAGAGGGCAAGGTGTAGTCTTCATCATCAGAGTAGTCTCCAAGACCTCTCCTGCAAAGATACAGGATATAGGATGAGCCCATACAGAAACTGAAAAAACAGTCCTTGAAATGGTTTGTGGCTGATACAATGGAATTTTTTTATTTTTTATTATTTAAAACCATCTTTAACAAGGGTAACTCATACAGCATATAGCTGATAATTTGGGGCCTTCATATTATATAAAAACTATTACAGATTTATAATAAGTCGTTTATTTATTACTTAACCTTGGAAGACCTTTCAGTGAAATGTGACGTTAAGCGGGAGGCTTGTACTACAAACATCAGTGCATGCAAGAACCCATAATAATACTTATCATGCAAGAGTAAGGGTTTATCCCAGTGTCTCTGGTAGGTAATTGATGGCCCATTGAAAATCATCTATAGCTGACATGGTTACCATCAATAAATAAAGCTCTTACAGGGCTTCAAGTGGTCTCTTGCAAAAAAAAAATAGGGATAAATATAGGGCATTTTTTTCTCTAAAATATAGGGCCAATATAGGGCTTCACAAGAAAATTATAAGAAAAAAAATAGGAATTTTACAAATACAACAGCTGCACAACAACAGTGCTCATTCGATTTTTAACACCATTTTCCGTATGCAATTTTAATAACAAACGTAATGGCCTCCTCCATTCCCCTCATAGCCATTCCTATCCATCACTCATGTATACAAGAAGTCAAATCCAATACAATGAACCTCATTACACACCAGGGCAAGTCCAAGCTAATGCATATACGTTACATATGGGATATTTTTTTGGACTTGCCCACCATCTGAATTTTGCCTATAATTGTCCATTGCATTTGTGACATGATAAGATCCACTCAGACCAAAGATGGCAATTTTGGAAATTGATGTATGCCATAATTAGCTTGTTCAAAGAGAATGACCCTTGTGTGTGAATATCTAGCACACTTGGTTATAAATCAAATAGAAGGCATTTTCTTGTACTGTATTTGTTTTTGCTACTTACTAATACTTTTGCCTTAATCTCAATTTCAAAATTCCTGCCTTTGGATTGAATGGATCAGATCTAATTTCAAAACATACAAAGTGCCTTAACCCTAACCTTCCCAAATCCTCCAAAATCCTCTTTGCTAAAGTGAAGGATTTTGAAGGATTGAGGTTACATGCTACATGCTCTTTGCTAAAGTGAAGGATTTTGGAGGATTGAGGTTATTAGGCATACTTGTCCTTCCATGGTACATGTACATCCATGTTTGTTGTAGTGATTGCAAGGTCAGTGCTTGGGTCAGAGGACACTGTTTATTGCTCCATGCATGCAGGGAGGGTCCCTGGCCATGTACATGTATCACATATTAGAAACACATGTGTGCATACATGTCATGTGCTTGCTTTACTACTGAAGGATTTTGGAGGATTCAGGTTATGTGTAAGGAAATGGGCCTAGGGAGTTAGGGTTAATGTTGCCTTGAAATTTTGTTGAAGCATGCGGCATTATGCTTCGACGGTGAACTCCTATGCTATACTATACCTACATGTACAGGAAACATTTTATTTGAATACTCAACACAATTTGATGCTACAATCAGAGACACAATAGGGCAACCAATATCTGTCAATCAGAACACATGTACTACTACATGTAATTAGATGAAATGAAATGCACAGGGAATGGTGTCAAAAGGCAGCACTGACCACCGTCCCATCCAGATTATTTATGGTTAAGGTAAGGATTTGGGTTAAGATTTCCAAGAGAAAAACTACAGGATAAAATAATATCAGATGAAACTGGTGTTAACCCCTAACCTAATCTCATCCAATCAAGTTACTGTGTACATGTGAAAATTAATAATAATAATAATAAAGATTTTTAGCGCGCACATATCCACATATAACAGAAAGTAGTTCATGAATCCCTCCATTCTGTCTCTGACCGTAGCATCATATGCTCAAACCATGTACACAACATGTTTTACTATTATTTTCATACTTACCTGATAATTTTTAAAGTATGAAATGGGATAGTTTTTTTTTTTTTTAACAAAGTGTCGGCAATTATGATTTCTCCCCCAATGACAACAAATGAAATCCAATCCAAGTTTAATGGTGATAGAATCTTATAATAATTTTTTTTTATACCACATGTACTTTTGGAGTAGGTCCTACAGACTAATTCATAATCAGTACTGCCATACTGCAATGTCACACCGATTTTGCATTTAGTCTCACACAACTGTGCACTTTGATACCAAAGATTCATGTGAAAATGAAAATCAATGAGGCACTGCAGTACCCAGTCAAAGTGGAATGATTCAGTCCATAAAACATAAACTGGCAATAGGTCTATGGTGCTACTTTTGAAGCCAAAACAAAAGAGCACCTTGCAATTGTCCATCAGTATTCTTCATTGGGACACAATCTTCTTAAATGGGAAAAATTAGGTTTTATCAAAAAAGGTTTTGTAGCATATGTGATTTCCCCTTTTTTCTTCTCTTTTTTTCTTTTTCTTTTACATTTCGGTAAAAATATAGGGATTATAGGGCATTTTTAAAAAGAATATAGGGAAATCAAAAAAAAAAATATAGGGACGCTTGAAACGTTGCAACTGCAACTGCAACAACAGCAACAACAGCAACAGCAGCAACTATTTTTAAAGGTTCCCAAGAGTAAAAAAGTTCAAACTGCACAAAACATAGAACAAATCTTTAAATATCAATAATTATAATCAAGTCCAATTTAAATTGTACAGTACAGCAGTCAAGATAATGCAACTTCAATCACAAGATCTTGAGGAAGTTTTGTCTGTACCAACAGTCTTAGGTAGACCACTGTACATCAATCAGCCAGGTGATGTACCACTGATTTTTTTTATGAAAGGTTGCCAAGGCACAAGGCTCTTAAATGCCACTCAAAGTGGAGGCTAAAACTAAAGGATGGGAAGAATAAAAAAAAAATAAATAAGACCTACCCCATGAGAGACCGGTTGACAGCTGGTGGCAAGGCAAATCTAGGAGTGATACTTTTGCATTTGCATCCATCCTGTCTTTGGGACTTAGAGTAAATGGATAACTTCTTGTTGTGACGATACTTCAAGATGAGAATTACAAACCAATTGGCTGTAGTGTAAAGTAATCAAGGTTCATCATAGTGAGTTTATAGAAATTGTAATTTAATGGTCTTTATATCAACAAATTCTGTATATACTTTCATGCGCAATTGTACAATGATTTAAAACAATGATACAATAGTCTGCATAAATTTACATTAATTTCAAGTGATTATGTTATGGTGGTTATTGATTTATGATCAGAACAAATAATAATAATGTGTGGACTTATATAGTGCACGTATCCACCAACTAAGTGGTGCTCAAGGCGCATTATATTATACCCCTGCTCATAAGTGGAGTGGCCATTGGCCTTGTGTGGGGCGAATTGCGTAAAAAAATAAAAAAATAAAAAAAGGCTCGTAAGGCTCATAAATCATTCCTGAAAGCATCTCAGCTCCCTGGGGAGTATACAGCTCAATTGCTGCCATTACAGCGCATATAGGGCTAATCAACCAACTCTGTCCTCACAGGTACCCATTTAACCCCTGGGTGGAGAGAAGCAATTATGGTTAAGTGTCTTGCTCAAGGACACAAGTGTCACGGCCAGGATTCGAACCCACATTCTGTTGCTAACACCAGAACTTGAGTCCGGTAAGCTAGATCGCTCGGCCACGACACTCCACTTCATAATGATGATATAGTACATAAATTGGCAAATAAATAAGGTCTCCATGCATAAAACAAACTGACAAAATGAACAAAACATGTACACTGAAGAAAGCATCAAACAACTGACAAATTTAGAAATATACACAGGACAATGAGGTGCCTGCTCCTAGATAAAAAAGAATACATGTTTGTGATGTATTCTCAAAAGAGAAATGATCCAAGCACTTATGCACCTGTCAATTGTTCCCCCACCCACCCAATCCAAACCTGAGGTCTGACATGGGCATTTGGTCAAAATTATGAAGCTCTAGAGTGGGAATTTATGTCATGTTAAAATATCCACTATGGCCATATTCCATGCCCACCCTAAGGAATGATGAACATTTGGTCACGTCACCTGCATAAAAGACAAATGTTTGACTGACGTAGTAACAGTTGGCATGGAAAGGCTTCATCCTATTGTTTTATCCATGATGTTTAACTGATAGATTGGTGTTTACGAGTAGATACATGTGCATGGTATTGGTAGTATGAAATGAGTGAGGGAACAATATAATTAATAGAGGCCTTACCAAAAACTACCCCGATGATGAGGATAGTAAGACCAGAGAAGTCGAGACACACTCCATGCTTTATATTAGAGATGGCATTCAAAGGTACCAGGAGAAGAAGAATGATGCGGGAGAGCGTTGGAGTATGGTGGAACGCCACACAGAGAGATGCAAGCAAGAAGTACATAACATGGGATACACAGGTTGATATTAGTGTCATATTATCACCTGAAAATAAAAGTCAACTAAGTCAATTCTTATTTTGGTTAAAATTTTACACTTGAAACAATGATTCATGCAATATTACTTCACATACCTACATATACACCACCTAAAAAGGCAGTTTTAATAAACCATGTTTAATAAATATATAAAAGTCATGAACCCTTCTATGACTGCAAGGGTAAAAATCAGTCAAAATGTTGATATACTTGCCAAGGTATATCTAGTGAGTCAGTAATTTTTAGTTACTGTATTCACCATAAACTAGGACACCGATTCCATGCCCTTTTGAAAGTCTGCACCAGCTGATCATGGTGATATTGTCCCTTTAAACTACATCATCAGGACAAGGTTTGCTGGATGTAAATTCTATTGCATTACAAAGGCAATTGAACACAGACGTGACATGACATCACATCTTTCTTTAACAGCGCCCTCTACTGAACATTGGCAGGCTCATAAAAAAAGTAATGTTTTCATAAATAATAAATGTACATATTGAAATACTTTGCAGTTTTGATCAGTTAGATCTGTCTTGTGGTCAAGTTTACCTGTGACTCCTTGAGTATTTCTTGTTTGTTGAGTACTTCTTTCTGTCCGTCAGCCATTATTTGTAAAGTGTCTGTTGCAACACTCTGCAATGTATCCTGGCCCTCCTAAAGTCAAAAACAAAGATTTAAGTGGGATGCATAAAGATGAACTTGAGTTAACAGGGGTCGAAATTGCCGGTAGCCCGCTAGCCCGGGAGTAGTGGATTTACAGCCGGGCTACTATTTTTTCCAGTTTGATATCCCTGCGGGCTAGTGGAAAAATAAAGTAAAAATGCAGCATCACAAATAATAATAAACTGTCTGACAATAAGGTTCGGTTCTTTACTTTGTAATCAGTAGTGAAACATTTGTTGTCAACTCGACGTTGCATCAAAACATGCTAGAGATGCATTATATCGGCCATGGATTCCTTTGATCGTACAGCGGTCCCACACGGCGCAGCATGCACTAGCACTGCGATGGAGTCACATAAAATACTGCTCACCTAAAAATTTGCTTCCCTACTGTAGAGTGTGCGCAGCGGAATATTCGGTCCTGTGCACGTGCACAATTTCACGGTGTCTATATCTAATGACACAACCGGCTTTGTATACCGAACTGGTTCCCGCACTCGTTCAGCAGGTAATCAGATTGCTGTGGTGAAAACTAGGCACAGTGTAGCCTTTAGTCAAGGCGCGCGTGGCACCCCGGATACAGACGACATGAAAGACAACCACAGCGCTGTGGTGGACTTTCGTGTCGTCTGTACGCCAGTATCCGGTGCCACGCGCCTGATAAAAACTGCCAGGCACAATCGGACGAAGAACATGCCGCGTTATAATTATTATCTGCGCACTATACTATACTGAATCAGTTTACCTGATTAGTGATTGATTGAAAGTTTGGGGCCGGCCGGCTTCGCTCGCTAACTGATATCAACAGTACAGATGCATGTGGCGCTTTTTGCAAGGAGTGAAACCTCCCGCGAAAAAACAAAAAGTGGCCGAGGATGACAAGGCAACAAGTCGATCCTATGAACAACAACAAAAAACACGGAAATTCCTGAGGGCAGGGCAGGGCAGAATGACCGTAAGTGGTTGAACTACGATGATAAAAACAATGTGATGTATTGCAAGTGGTGTGTAAAATTTGCATATAATTCCGAGGATAAGAACAGAGGTGTTTTTTCCTTAGTTTTGTACATTTATCTATACTTAATACTCTCACGGTGATAGGGCCTACAATACATGAAATAAATGTATAGGCCTAAACAAAGAATAAAGAATTACAGATTTAAAGCTCTTTTTTGGGCTACTGAAATCTAATCAGGGCTACTAGAAAATTTGTGTTACTAGCCCTGCTACCATGAAAATCCATTTAATTTCGACCCCTGTTAACTTCAATAATCTTACTCATTTGTGTTCACTAACAAACCCAACTTGTGCTTTGTTAGTAAATATAGAACACATTTTTTTTAAATTTAACACAATTTTAGAAGCTAAGCTTGGACAAAAAAAACTCAACATTTGTGAGACATGACCATTTACCAATGATGAATTGCTGCCACAATTCACAGAGCGTAGATTCAAAAGGCATGGATTAACCAATGAATTTTAGCCTTTTACATGACAACTGTTATTAGGTCAAGCACTTGGCTTGATAATTTTCCCTAAGCCAATTTTCCCTACCAGCAAACTTTGCTTGTCATAGTCACTAATCATAAATCATCTGAGCTTACTCTTAGATTGTGCATAACATTCAACTGGTCTGATGCAGTCGCAGCAAGTTGGTTAACAGCAAAGCGAGTCTGTCATTGAAACTGTTGTTGTCTCACTCCATAACACACAGAGCGTGAACGATCACTGATGATATGATAAGTATTCCATGTTGTGGCATCCATTTCTTTGGTGCATTCAGCTAATGTCTGAAAAAATGTAAATTGTAGCAGAAATGAATGGTTTATTTTTCTAAGTAAACCAAAGTGAAAACAATAAATGTCACTTCCCAAAGGTTCTCAATGATTCAAGTCAGGAGACCTGGTTTACAGAAACTACATGTGTAACATGCCCTGAAGCAATGCTTTATACTGCAACTTTTTTTCAGCTGAATTTTCATTCAAATCACTGTCAATTTTGCATGATTGAATTTCAACCATTTCATTACGAGCTGTAGAACATGTCATTCTGTCATTTGCTTTTGAATTTTTAAAATTCATACAATACATGTTGAGATATTCTTTAAAAATTAGGGGAACTTAGAAGTTGTGATGGGTGTTTGTATTCAGTAGTGAAATAGTTTTCCTTGCTACCCAAAGATCTGAAAAAAAACATCCTGTCTCTTCAACACATTTCCCATTTTGACCAGTTGGTCATTTTGGTACCTTAAACAAAAGGTCTACTATCTCCACAAACGTTATTGTTAAACTGACAAACAACGGAAATAGTCAGATACAGACCCACATCATTTTGTACTTTAAATACATTGAAAAACACGTCAACAAAGATGAAGTGTCACTGAATGGGTTGCACCACCATTTTTCACTCATATGACTTCCCACTTTACCATTTCTTTAGTGCAAGTATAGGTGGGACGTCCTTCAGACATTGATTGACAGTTCAGTAGTGCCACGCCCAGTTTCCCAAGCTCCTCCTCTGTGATGTCATTACAAGATGTCTCCAATTCAGCTATAACCTAAAACAAAATTTAAACATACTTTTTAATATTTAGCAATTTCATTTGTTTTTGCTTCCATTGCTATTGCGCATGTTGGGAATGAAGGGAATTTTCATGTCAAATGTCTGAATTTAAAATACAACCATTTTATTAAAAACATATAGGCAACCTGTCACATCAATTAGAATTAAGATAAAATATTAAAACAACAAAAGTATTCTAAATATATTTTACACAAATAATATGTACAGTAGAAATACAATAAACCCTTTCACAGTAATATGCGCCATGTTTTTGACGGGGTAAAATTGTTTATTTGGGCAATTCCACGGTAACGGAGTGACACCAAAACACATTTTTCAGATTTTAAACATTTATCACAAAGAGTTTATTGATTAATCCTGAAAGTTTGGTAACATTTAACTACCTACAGTGTTGTAGTACTTGTACACATGTATCTGTCAGTGTGTATTTTTTTATTTTATTTTCCACTTCCATTAATTAATTATGAATATTTATTTCCCTGGTAATGGAGTGACGATGAATGGACATGGGTTTTTTGCTCATTAACTCACTATGAAAACCCTGTGAAATGAAATGGTTTCAGAGTTGACCTATGGTGTCAATATTAAAGTACAAAGCATAAGCTTTAAAATGATACCCCACTTAAAAAAATTGATTGGCTAAAAAAAATTATACAATATCCTTAACGATTTTGTGTCTGGTAACGGAGTGACGGTAACGGAGTGACAAAATGTACTACCATATACAATGATATACAAAACAATAATATGTGCTGCCAAACAATTTACGTAATACCTAAAGTCCATGTTTTATTGAAGTGAGTTATTAAAAGTAATATTTGATAAGTAATATAATGAGGGATGTGGGGTAATTAATAGAAGAAAAAAAAAGTCGACCTTTGATACTATTTTACTTTATACTGTAATGTACATGTACATGTACCTGCATTTATGCCAAGTCGTTACAAAGTTGGAACTAGTACATGTACATGTATGCACATTTCTATGTAGCAGTGGCCCTTCTTGCTTTCTTACATTCTATCTTTCAACAAGTATTCATCTTTCTTGCTTTTCATGATTCTTTCCCTATATCTATGCTGTTTTTCGACACTCGATAAAGGCATACTGAGGACATGAATGTGAAGAATCAATAACACACCTTTGCAAAATAGGCCTATTTTAATACAGAATACTTGCAAAAAATTGCTTTTGTATGTGTACATGTCTTGGGTATTAATACTTGTAAAATACAATGTGTGTGGTATTACAATTAATAAACGGAAGTACTTTTATGTAACTACACGTGTACATGTACAATTAAATTTAAAAAAATACTCATGTTTCCATAGGTTATTCTACCATTAAAAGTTTGGCTAGACAAAGCCAGGACAGCAGAGATAAGACTAAAGTTTGAATAAAAAACATCTTGTAACTTAAAATGTTTCTTATAAAATCGCAAATAACACTCATTTTGTTTTCCAAGCACTGAAATTATGAACAAAGTGTACTCACTTACTGTATCTGTAACTTTTCACCGTGGTTAGCCATAATAATGAACAGCATACAATGCCTTAATCCATGACGCTCAAACAATTTAACTTCCCACCAATTTCTTAAAAAATGAATATTCATTCCAAAAGCATTGTTTTGATTGGCCTAATATATGCATGACATATTTAATTATGCACTCGGCTTCTATAATAAAATGTTCCAATCATGTACAGTCCACATGCAACCCCATTTATTTCACACATGATAGTCACATGAATGCATAGGTAGAAATTCTGAATACACAGCAGCAGAAAATGTAAGATGTGTGTATTATGCAATGGGATGTCACTCCGCTACCGTCACTCCGTTACCGAATGGTAACGGAGTGACCTAATTAATATGATTTTAATTACTAAACAAATGTTACACAGATTTCCTAATTAAGTGCTTTTATTAGGCTTATGTTAAGTTGATTTGGCCAGAAAATTTCATTGATCTCATACTTTGATTTTTTTTAATTATTCAAAAAAATTGCATTTTTTCGGTAACGGAGTGACAATTTATTAATTATGCGATTAATCCCAATTTATTATGCCAAAAAATTCAGATTGTGAAAATTTTAATTTTATTAATTTAATCTATACTTCATCCTCACATCATTAAATTTAGTTTCTAATGTCTTATTTAAGGAATAATTTGAACAATAATTAATTTAAGTGTTTTTACAATTTTTTTACAATTTTGCAATAATAATCACAAAAAATGAAATTTCAGGTATTTAATGTTCAAAATTTGATACTAATTTTGTTGAAGTCCTGTAAGTTTGAAAGTTTTGATGTTTTGTCCCATTTGGCGTGGAACTGCCTATTTCTAACATTCATTGATGTCTGCGACCCAGTGCTGGAACTTAACGCACGTGTCTGGAATGTACGTGAAGTTCGAGCGCTGGGTTGCAGACGGCAACGAGTGTTCGAAATAAACAATTTTGCCTGTCAAAGACATGGCGCATATTACCGTGAAAGGGTTTATTAACAAAGAATGAGTTACAAATCATTTTGATTAATAGTCAGATAGGCCTAGTATAATTTATGATTTTAATTATGTAACAATATTTATCATAAATTATGTATGATGATTCATGCAGGTTGTTCTTTTGAATTTTATATAATTTATTTAAGTTCATTTATATTTTAAATATTAAATTTTTGAATTTTTAAAAAAATAAACCAAAAATAAACCAAACATAAATTGGAATTTGTTTGCAACCACTAACCAATTAAAAAATTATTCTATCGATTTTTGGTGGTACAGAAAGCGAAAACTATCTTTAAAATCCACTTTTATGATGGTTTTCCGACTTTATTATTATATAAAACATCGTCCCCTTCACTAAATATTAGTAACTAATAGTAGAACTAGAACTTAGAAGGATCTATTAAAACTTAAAGTATTATAGTTGCCACACTGCGCATGTACAATGTGTGTCAATGACTGTGTTGGTCACTAAGTAACAGGGGAGTTGACAAGATCAAATTTAAAACAACTGTGCATAAATCTTACCCTGTGGTGGCAAGTGTCTAGTAGTACAGACAGGCCTGCCATGTAATCTTCGCCTGCTTTTAAAAACCTCTGCTCCGCTGATTTCATCTCGAATGGCACCCGACCAAGACTCGCCGCCGAGGCTTTCGTCGATGTCCCCCCGTCATCGGAACTCTTTTCCGTCTGAATTCTGGCCAAACATCCACGAGAAAAACGACCCAGCCACTCCCGTGGTGAGTATCAGCAACACTCCAATATAAAGAAGCAATTTCATTGTTACAGGAATTTAATTATGGGTGAAATTTGAGTAAATCTAATGAATAATTTTTTCCTGTAATCCTGAAAGCGTGCACCGCTGTCTGCAGCTGCACGTTGAACTTGAATGTCGAAATGTCTGCAGCAGTACTGTGCGCGAAACGCTTTTTAATCAAAATATGGCGCCGTAGACAACCAATTCAATAATGCAGTTTCTCATTGGACGAATCCCAAGATTTATTTGTAAAGCTGTTGCTGATTGGTCAAAGCGTGCATATTATTTACGACCTTTAATACAGTCTAGTACCCTTTCCACATGTCAATAGTAGTATGTTTTTAGAGACAAGGATACCAGTCTTTACCAGGCTGAAGTCAGCACCGAATTTGGTGCTAGCACGAAATTTGGTGCTGGCACCGAATTTCAAATACCGCAAAAGACCGTCAATATACGTCGTTGAGTATGGAATTCCATACCTGCCATTCTAAACGTCGCCCGTCGCCCTTCTAAACGGCGCCCGTCGCCCTTCTAACGGCGCCCGTCGCCCTTCTAAACGGCGCCCGTCGCCCTTCTAAACGGCGCCCGTCGCCCTTCCAAACGGCGCCCGTCGCCCTTCTAAACGGCGCCCGTCGCCCTTCCAAACGGCGCCCTTCTAAACGGCGCCCGTCGCCCTTTCAAACGGCGCCCGTCGCCCTTCCAAACGGCGCCTTTCTAAACGGCGCCCATCGCCCTTCCAAACGGCGCCCGTCGCCCTTCCAAACGGCGCCCTTCTAAACGGCGCCCGTCGCCCTTCTATATGGAACGCCACAGCTGCCTTCGGTGCCCATATCGCTCCATTCGGCCGATTCACCATTTTATTCGGCCTTTTCACCATTTCATTCTGCTATATCACCATTTCATTCGGCTACTCATCATTTCATTTGCCCAATCATCATTTCATTCGGCTAGTCTTCATTTCGTTCGCCTTTTCATCATTTCATTCGGCTATTCACCATTTCATTTGCCCATATCATCATTTCATTCGGCTAGTCTTCATTTCGTTCGGTTGTTCATCATTTCATTGACCCAATCATCATTCTGCTCGGCAAACCATCATTCGCTGCAGAACATCGATCACCGCGCGCTGCAGCCACCGGTTTAGGGCTCCACTGGTTTAGCCCTAAACCGATTAATATTGTACACGGGTTTGTTATAACGGCAAGCATAGTTTTGGAGGCTGGTGTAAGGAGACTATACTTGACCGTGGCCTCGATCTAGTAAACAACGGACTGTCACCATATGTGGATGCTCACGATCACATGTGCTCAAAAATTACACTACTGGGAAAAGTGGAAACTCATTTTCAAGACCTCTCCCCAAATTTCAAGAGTTGGTGGGAAGAATTGCCACGAATACTGGTCATCTCGCCCCCTAGCAAGCTCGCCCCCAACAAAGTCGCCCCCAAACAAGCTCGCTCTGGCTTGTTACAATCTCGCCCCCAAACAATGTCGCCCCCAAGCAAAGTCGCCCCCTGGATATCAATACGCAAACACGCTAAAATGAAACAATAAATTAATTTTCAAAGTCATGGAACATTATAAAAGCATTAAAAATAGATAAAATACACTTTTTTCATTAAACATTTATTCTTTTTCTTGTTTTCTGACACATGTTTCCTCTGTGTTTATATACAATTGGAAGAAAAGAAAAGGTAATTTTTGCACTGAAAACCCGGAAAGATCATGACATTTTATAAATTATATTCTGGGAATGTAGTAAAAAAAAATCATTTATTTTAAATTAATGTTTTGTTGATTTGATTGTATATTTTTGGCTTATAAAGTTTCATAGATGAATGGATAAAGTTCAAAAGTGTAACTGTAAATCAAAATATTCAAGGATGAAATATTTTAAAAAAGCAATTGTGCTTTCATGTTTTCCTAGGCAATTTGGTGGAGCTGGAGGCCGATCTCTTTATAATTATTTATTGGGGGCGACTTTGCTAGGGGCGAGATGACCAGTATTCGTGGCAATTCTTCCCACCAACTCTTGAAATTTGGGGAGAGGTCTTGAAAATGAGTTTCCACTTTTCCCAGTAGTGTAATTTTTGAGCACATGTGATCGTGAGCATCCACATATGGTGACAGTCCGTTGTTTACTAGATCGAGGCCACTGTCAAGTATAGTCTCCTTACACCAGCCTCCAAAACTATGCTTGCCGTTATAACAAACCCGTGTACAATATTAATCGGTTTAGGGCTAAACCAGTGGAGCCCTAAACCGGTGGCTGCAGCGCGCGGTGATCGATGTTCTGCAGCGAATGATGGTTTGCCGAGCAGAATGATGATTGGGTCAATGAAATGATGAACAACCGAACGAAATGAAGACTAGCCGAATGAAATGATGATTGGGCAAATGAAATGATGAGTAGCCGAATGAAATGGTGAAAAGGCCGAATGAAATGGTGAATCGGCCGAATGGAGCGATATGGGCACCGAAGGCAGCTGTGGCGTTCCATATAGAAGGGCGACAGGCGCCGTTTAGAAGGGCGCCGTTTGGAAGGGCGACGGGCGCCGTTTAGAAGTGCGACGGGCGCCGTTTGGAAGGGCGACGGGCGCCGTTTAGAAGGGCGACGGGCGCCGTTTAGAAGGGCGCCGTTTGGAAGGGCGACGGGCGCCGTTTAGAAGGGCGACGGGCGCCGTTTAGAAGGGCGACGGGCGACGGGCGACGGGCGCCGTTTAGAAGGGCGACGGGCGCCGTTTAGAAGGGCGACGCGCGACGTTTAGAAGGGCGACGGGCGACGTTTAGAATGGCAGGTATGGAATTCCATACGTTGAGTGTAAACGTACAGTACCATAGTAAAATACACAGTGATGATTCGCACAATTTTGACGAGAAGTGTTCCATCGTAAAATAGCAAAATTGTAATTTTTTTTTCATGGATGTGTTCATGACATCTCTAGCTATAATCTATTAGCGCCCCAATTAATCGATCCACTAATTATAGCCCAGCCTAACTAATTAAAATTGCATACAATTATTCAATCGGGATAGGCCTATGTATATGTATACAATGTACAAACGGAATGCTTTGATCTTTGATGGAAAGTGTTCCATCGTAAAATAGCAAAATTGTAATTTTTTTCATAAACTGTGTCCATGACATCTCTAACTATAATCTATTAGTGCCCCGAATTAATCAATCCACTAATTAGCCCACCCCAGCTAATTAAAAATTGCATACAATTATTCACTCGGGATATTCCACATGGAATTGTTTTCGGCTGTTGAGTAAGGCATGGCTAGCGGGCTAAGAATCTTTCTGGTAATCTTTCTGGTAAGCGTGATAAAACGTTCTCAGGATGGTTGTTTATCTTGATTCTAAGAAAGTAAAAATTCTTGTAGAAGCAGTTTTGCCAACATTACCAATGAAGTACCTTCTTTTAAGGATCAATATATTGCAACTAACTTGTGTGAAAGTTTCAGTTCAATCGAGGAATTGCCGTATTTCAATCACATAAAATCAGACAACGAGGGCAGTATAGTGTCTATGTCCCGGTCCGGAACAGAAATTATACTAATGGTGCTTACTGTTCCATTTTAAAGATGAGATCAACCTAATAGGAAAATAAATTTACTTCATGTTTCCGTGACAACGTGAAATTTTGTATCCCCGCCATAATTACATCATACAAGTCACTAACTGGGTAAATAAAAAGCCTTTAGATATGACTTATATGATACAGTCTCCTGACGATAAGAGCAGACTAATCGAAACGTTGAGAACAAACGAACAGAGCCATTACTTTTTCCAAAAAGAAAAAGAGATAACATGATTTATATTGGTATATTGGAGTCATTTAATGGCTATCCTTGGATTAATGGTCTCAGTCATTGTCGAATTATTTGTTCATATCAACCTGATGAGGCTTCACTGGAAGTCTGTACATTTTCCGTGACCATTAATTTTGATAATAAAAATTGCTGATAAATGCTGACAGGACTTTATTAGAAAACCAGACAAACGTTCACGATTCCCTCTTTTAAAGTAGTATGGTGTCATGGGCGGATCCAGAATTTTTTTTTGGGGGGGGGGCTGAGAATCAAGAACGATTTTTCAGTACTACAAAAATTACAATGAAAATTAATAATCAAAGGGAGAGAAAAACAAAGCACAGTGAGGGGGAAATGAGGGGAAACATGAGGGGGAATACCTTACCATTTGTATCTGATTCTGTTTTTTTTATTTTTGTTTTTTATTTTACGATTTTAGGGGGGCTACAGCCCCCTTAGCCCCGCCCTGTATCCGCCAATGGGTGTATATACGAACCCACTACGAATGGGAGACATTCTCCAGTCTTGACCCCTTTCAAAATCAGCAAAATCTTAATTTCTTCTAGGTATGATGCCCCCTCCTGTTGGAGGAAAAATATAAGACCTTAAAAAAAACGAAGGCAAACTTTAATGACTTCATTTCGAAAACGGCCATTGATCACCCTCAAATCTAGAAAAAGTTTACACTAATTCCTTACGTTCATGCACACACATACCTTGCACACGTTCAGATAGATGCATGCGCGCGCATTATTAAATCACTTGATGGTCTCCCGGGAGGAACAGTCCACAATTATTACCATTGTACAATTACCCATATGCATCTGTATTCTAGAAATGATTTTTTCAAGTCATAATTATGAGAAATTGCGTCATATTATATTAAATCATAATTATAACTTATACACCAAGTAATTTTTACGATGTCCCTTTAACGCTTCCGTACGTTTAAGTGTGATGCGCAGCAAACGACCTGGGTATAAAGGCTATGAGAAACCGTATAATTTGCATCGCTATCATAATGTCTCATTCCTTTTAAACACGACGGAGGAATAACTTGATACGACATCGCTCATTATATATTTTTGTCGTTGCTTGAAAAAGATAATTCTGGCAAAAGATTGAACTGATAGCTGTAGTACAGTACTCCTTTTTTCACTGTACAGTGGATGCATTTCGTCTTCTTACAGTCGTAATGCATCGCACAGCCGCGACACTTGTTATTTTCACTTGTGTTCTCTTCGTGTGGCTGGTATCAGTCCAAAGTGAACCAAGTGCCGTACGTTACGGAACTTGCCCTACAGGATGGCAAACATGGGAAGGTTCTTGCTATAAAAACGTGTTATCTAACCCTCGAAGATACACTTGGCATGAAGCTAAAAGTCGCTGTCAAGAACATGGGGGACACTTGGCCACGCCTAACTCAAAAGACGAACATGAATTCATGTGGAATATCTATGTGGCTTCGTTCGAAAGTTCGTCACCTGATGGCGGGTTGTGGATTGGCTGTATGGATGAAGATGGGGAAGGAGTTTTGGAATTGGAATGTATTGGAGACACATCGGAAGTGAAGTACCGTTTCGAGTGGCATTCCAGCGGACCTGGCTCAGATCGTAACTGTGTTGTCATGAGTACTAGTCCTCTCAAATGGAATTATTGGGAATGTAACGTATTAAAGAATGTAATGTGTGAGCGCCCTATACCCCTTTATGTTACACGCTCTATGACTTGCTCTGCCGTTGCAAACAATCGTTGTCTGCTTGGTCACACCTTCAAAACTCTCCCTGTAAGAGGAAGATTGCAATGTTGTCAAGCTTGTCACAAAGACCAGCGTTGTATCTCATTTAACTTGAAGGGGAATCAGTGTGAGCTGAATGATGTATCTTATGATAATAACAACCTTATTGCTGGGAACTGTGTCCACTACGAACTTTAACATTACCAGCCGAATGGGCCGTCATGTCGATAGCAAAATAACATTCTGTAGCATTATGTTCATTCCTTGAAGTGAACTCGACCGATTTAGTAGTCTGACTGATGTAAAATAAGATAGTAATATTCCGATTTAGAATAATTAGGTGTTTTGGTTACTGCCCAAATACCGTGGGTTATGTATTGAATTTGTATCATAAAATAAGTATTAAAATCCAGCTAAGACGAGGTTCTGACTACGTGACTTCGTTTTAAAATCGCTGAACTGCTGCATGATTTCGCGATCCTAACTTTCCATCATTGTGATCACTCCATTTATTAAATTAATTCTGACGTTTATTTTGCTCATAAACTCGGCTAGTTAGAACATAAAAGTATAACATCCCCTGATGCTAATGTATGCTACACTAAAAAATGTTGGGCAAACACGGTTGATATGTTGCTCAACACTGGTCAACTTATCAACAGGTTACACAATTGGTTTACTATTGCCCAATGTTGGAAAAAAAATTGCCAAAATATGTGAACAGTTGTGGTAAACACTGACCAATTCTGGGAGAAATAACCTTACCCAACCCCATGACATGGGCCCATGTTGCCCAATGTTTTTACAGTGTAATGTATGCTAATGGTGCTAATAAGGAGTACAACTTTCTAGCGAGATGGATCAAAACTTCTGGGTAAAAGGGAAGATACAACATAAGTTCTTCAAATCAAAATATAATTTGAATAACCAGCCTGTGAACATTTCTGCTTATTAAATATGCGTTTATATTGATATTGATAACGAGTAATATAGTAAAAACGCACCAGAATTTGTTGTATTTATTCTTACGCGCAATTTAAATAATTCAGCCGTTACACCAAATAAGTTTAAACATTTTTCCATTTGGTTATTTTTGAATTATCAATTTCACACCTTATCTTTAATATCAATATTGCTTATATTAATGGACAAACTGTAGTTATCTCACATTTCGATCCTTACAATATATAAATTTTAATAAAAACAGATATAGCAAGCTTTAGAAAAAAAAGAATTTCACCAATCTATATATATCGCAGAACCCGCTGCTATATAGGATTCTAGCCGGCCAATCGTCATCGGGCAAGCTCGGTGGTCGAGAGGTTAAGACGTCTGCACTAGTAAGCAGGAGGTCGTGGGTTCGAATCCCGCCCGAGTCGCCTGTGTAGTTTTTTCACAGACACTCGGAAAGCACTGAGCATACAGTGCTATACACACGTCGGTGTAGGGCAAAATTCAATCAATTGTTTATCTCCCGACGCAAGAATTTCACCAATCTATAAGCTTTAGAATGTTCCTTGTACATTTATATATATTTATATATACATTTAAATAATTTGAATAGCCAGGCTGTGAACATTTCTGCTTATTAAATATGCGTTTATATTGATATTGATAACTAGTAATATAGTGAAAACGCACCAGAATTTTGTGTATTTATTCTTACACGCAATTTAAATAATTCAGCCGTTACATCAAATAAGTTTAAACATTTGGTTATTTTTGAATTATCAATTTCACACCTTATCTTTAACATCAATATTGTTATATTAATGGACAAACTGTAGTTGGTTATCTCACATTTCGATCCTTACAATATATCAATTTTAATACAAAAACAGAGCAAGCTTTAGAATGTTCCTTGTACATTTATATATGACAAAACACAATAAAGGGGGCCATTTTCCTACCGTCACGTTAGCAGTTTTTCTAATGGTTGTAATTTTTTTAAATATCTGAAACCACCCAAAAAGAATTTTAACATTTGAATAGACATGCATGCTTATCCTAAAGATAATTTGAGTTGATTATTACTATTATTTTTTTAATTACCCTAAAATTTCCATCAACAAATGGACGGAAAAGTGAGGTAACTTTTTCCGTCCAATTTTTATGGAAATTTGAGGGTAAAAAAAAAGATTTTTTTTTTTATTGTTTTTTTTAAAATAAATCAACTCAAATTAGTTCTAGTATAAGCCTGCATGTCCATTCACATGTTGAAACACTTTTTGGTCGCTTTCAGGTACTTAAAAATAAATAACAACCATTGAAAAAACTGCTAACGTGACGGATGCAAAGTGGCCCCCTTTATTGTGTTTTATGTCATATACATTAAACAATCAATCTGTGATATGTTCAGATTATAACGTTATCGAGAGGGAAAAATGAAAATGTACCGTTTTGTTTTAATTCTAACTCGGAATTTTTGTCTCCGGAGGACAACAATTCAGAGATTGCTTCACTAATTTTGACCATATTTGAGAGCAAAGTTTGACAAACTTAAACTTTACACAAAGTAATGTTCTTGTATAAACAGTGATAATTTATGTTTGTGGAAGTTAACAATAATTTATAGTGGCTTGTAATGGAAGATACAACAGGTTATTACCACATTATCAAATAAAATAAGTATTATTATGTAAAACTTAAGTAAAGACTGTTTGCGGTGACAACATGTGAAATTTTCAAATTGAGTAGTAATTAGTTCTGAAAAAAACTGGAGGTTACAACTCAGAACCAATTACTACTCAATTTGAGAATTTCACATGATGTCACCGCAAACAGTCTTTACTTATCCTTTTCACCATGCAAAGCTACAAATATTACTTATCTAAAACTAACAGTTTTTGTCGTTTTCTCAAAAAACGTGAGCACATATTGTGATGAAAATTTCATATTTTTTATTATAAATAAACGTACGTTATCAAATACCAATGTTGTACCATCCCTTAAGTATAAATAATAGAACAATGTATCCTTTGACATAATATTAATATTAATACGCATCTATTACGAAAACAGAAAATACTAAAATATTAATTGTCTTGTAAGTGCACGTATTTATTATGTATACGCATATTTACTCATTATTACCAAAAGTTGTAGGTCTGGCGCGTAGCCAGGAATTTGTCAAGGGAGGGACGGCGACAAATTAACATACGGCGTTCACACATTACATTATTTAATGAGTTAAACGACAAATTATTCCAGTTGAGAGAAATATTTTGTTATCACAGTTAAGATTGTAGCCATGATCCCTCCACTCCACACGGTACTTTACGTCTGAGGTGTCTCCAATGCACCCCAAACCCCATCCTCATCCATCCGTACCGTACAGACAATGGCCACGCGATAGAAAGTTTGGAATCTTGTAGAGAAGCCACGTGGATATTCCACATGGAATTGTTTTTGGCTGTTGAGTAAGGCATGGCTAGCGCGCTAAGAATCTTTATGGTAATCTTTCTGGTAAGCGTGATAAAACGTTCTCAGGATGGTTGTTTATCTTGATTCTAAGAAAGTAAAAATTCTTGTAGAAGCAGTTTTGCCAACATTACCAATGAAGTACCTTCTTTTAAGGATCAATATATTGCAACTAACTTGTGTGAAAGTTTCAGTTCAATCTAGGAATTGCCGTATTTCAGTCAAATAAAGTCAGACAATAAGGCCAGTATCGTCTCTATGTCCCGGTCCGGAACAGAAATTATACTACATGGTGCTTACTGTTCCATTTTTAAAGATGAGATCAACCTAACAGGAAATAAATTTACTTCATGTTTCCGTGACAACGTGAAATTTTGTATCCCCGCCATAATTACATCATACAACTAACTGGGTAAATAAAAAGCCTTTAAATATGATTTATATGATATAGTCTCCTGACGATGACTAGAGCAGACTAGTCGAAATGTTGAAAACAAACGAACAGAGCCATTACGTTTTCCAAAAAGAAAAAGAGATGGTGTACCCGAAAGAACTCAATAACATGATTTATATTGGTATATTGCAGTCATTGAATGGCTATCCTTGGATTAATGGTCTCGGTCATTGTCGAATTAATTATTCATATCAACCTGATGAGGCTTCACTGGAAGTAATATGGTGTCATGGGCGGATCCAGAATATTTTTTAGGGGGGCTGAGAATCAAGAACGATTTTTCAGTACTACAAAAATTACAATGAAAATTAATCAAAGGGAGAGGAAAACAAAGCACAGTGAGGGGGAAATGAGGGGAAACATGAGGGGGAATACCTTACCATTTGTATCTGATTTTTTTTCTTTTCGATTTTAGGGGGGGGGGGGCTACAGCCCCCTTAGTCCCGCCCTGTATCCGCCAATGGGTATTATACGAACCCACTACAAATGGGAGACATTCTCAAGTCTCGACCCCTTTCAAAATCAGCAAAATCTTAATTTCTTCTAGGTATGATTCCCCCTCCTGTTGGAGGAAAAATATAAGACCTTAAAAAAACGAAGGCAAACTTTAATGACTTCATTTCGAAAACGGCCATTGAGCACCCTCAAATCTAGAAAAAGTTTACACTAATTCCTTACGTTCATGCACACACATACCTTGCACACGTTCAGATAGATGCATGCGCGCGCATTTTTAAATCCCTTGATGGTCTCCCGGGAGGAACAGTCCACAATTACCATTGTACAATTACCCATATGCATCTGTATTCTAGAAATGATTTTTTAAAGTCATAATTATGAGAAATTACGTCGTGATTATGACTTATGCTGCATTATATTAAATCATAATTATAACTTACACCAAGTAATTTTTTACGATGTCCCTTTAACGCTTCCGTACGTTTAACCCTTTCGATCCCACGGGCTCTAAAAAGAGCCTTTGTTGTGATACGCTTCCTTCCCGTGGGCTCTAAAAGGTGCCGGGAATCGGCATGCCCTTGACGAGCACGGCGACTTAAATCACCACCTGAAAATGCTTGAGTGGTTTTGGGGGTTGGCGCCCTCTATTGACAGGAATGAAGTGTATAAAAGTTTATGAAAAGAAAAGTGCGTCACTTTGCGGTTCCCGGTGCTAGCGTCCACTCGCTTCCACAACGGTCAGTTTAATTTAGTTGCAATCATGATGGAAACGGACATAAATGATGGCATTTTGGCTGAGATTCTAGCAGACAGTGGCTCAGAATCAGATGACGAAGTAACGGATGACGACAGCACATTAGAAGTACAAATTCCAGCGGAATTCGTTGAACTTGAAGAGGTATAGGCCAAAATCACAGTAAAAATGAATAACTAATAACAGTTAACGTTACTCTTCCTGGCCCAATGCAAATTAACGTAATTCACTTATTTTCCTAGGCTATAGCGTAAATAGCGTTACAACTGTTGGAGTTGAGTAATGTAAATTTAGAAAATGGATCCCTTTAATAGGATTGACCAAATCCCCACCCCCTGGACTGGGTCAAAAAAGTCAAGTGAAAATGTACAATTATTAGTAGTTTGTTGGGAATGTTGGGGTAATATTTGTATTCATTGAAACAGCAAGTTGATGTATAGATATAGCATAGAAATTTTAACATTCACCCATAGCCGGTCGTGCTGTTTAGCGTTAACAGGCTGAAAATGCACTCTTAGTCTCAAGCTTCCAAAAGAATAGCCTTGTATTCGAAAGGCCCTCATAAGTCGTATTATGCAAGAAGTTGGGGGAATTCACATTCACAATCCCACATTAAAACGAAAATTTATCGACAACGAGTTTTGGAGAGTGGATGGAATCTGCCATATTTTTTTCTCAGCACAATATTCATTTTGCGCATGACCCCCTGTGGCCTGTGCACATGCAGCATTGAGATATTGTATTTACAAAGGACCGAGATTAATCCTCCTTTGCCTTGTTTTTCTGTTGCAGCCTACCTACCAAGGTGACAGCCGACCGAGATCAAGGAGGACGACAGGAAAGTTAGATTTCCGATCCGGTTGGGAACGACGAGACCATTACGAGTGTGGGACTGTGCAGTTCAATGGAAATTCTGGCCCCACCGGCGACTTTGCCACACTGTCGGCAGTGGAGATCTTCAAGCTGTATTTTTGTCAACTCGTGTGGGATATGCTCGTCGATGAGACTAATCGCTATGCGCAGCAAACAATAGACTCAAATCCTGGTCAACAATTCTCCTGGCACCCAACCAACATTCCAGAAATGATGGCATTTGTGGCACTTCTCATTGCTATGGGCATAAACAAATCCTCTCAATACAAGATGTACTGGTCAACATCTGAAGTTCTTCGCATCCCATTCTACCCGTCGATCATGTCCCGAAATCGGTTCAGTTCAATTCTTCGGTTTCTCCACATCTCAAATAACCAAATTCCTCGTAGAGCCTTGGCTAAACGGGACAAACTTTCCAAAGTTCGGCCCTTGATAGAAGTCCTCGTCCCGAAGTTTCTCAACCTGTATAACCCTGCGCAGAATCTGTCTCCAGATGAGAGTATGTTGAAATTCAAGGGACGCTTAAGTTTTGTTCAGTACATGCCTAAAAAACCTATCAAACGGGGTATTAAAGCATTCTCCCTGAACGAGTCCAAAACAGGATACACGTGTGCTTGGAAACTGTACACAGGAGCCGACGACACCCAAACTGTTTATGATGCAGACATACATGTAGATACCAAGTCAGACTGCCATCCACCAAACCTAACAGTTGCAGGAAAAGTCGTCATTGAACTGGTCCATGGACTTGAGAATAAGGGACATGTAATATATTGTGATAATTACTATACTAGCCCAGCTCTTTTAGCTAAACTTGCTAAACTAGGATTCAGATGTTGTGGAACTGTTCGTTACACTACACGGGGAATACCCCAGGCAGCAAACCCAAAAAACCATAAAATGAAGAAAGGAGATGACCCATTTTTTTGGGTGAAAGGTGGGCAATTGTGTATCGTTTGGCAAGACAAAAAATCTGTAACACTTTTAACTAATGTAGGCAACACCGATTTGTCCAAAAAGCAAATTCGGTATAATAAGAGCACAAGTGGATTTTGTGATGTTATGAAGCCCAATTGTATTGATGATTACAACAAAAACATGGGTGGAACTGATCTTGCCGACCAATGTTTTCAGTACTACTACAATCATACACACAGAAGCTTGAAATGGTGGAAAAGAGTTTTTTTTTCCATATGCTGAATATCTGTGTTGTCAATAGCAGAGTAATATTTACCAGCATAGCAGGGAACAAAAATGTCAGTAACCTTGATTTTCGTATAGGGATTGTACAGGGCTTGCTGTTGGGTTGGGAACGTAACGCAACAAGTCAGTTCAGATACCATATTCCTATCGAGTTGACAGGGCAACAGCACTATCCTGGCAAAAACCCCAATGGAAAGAAACACGACTGCATTGTTTGCAGTAACCGCGAATTAGGCAGGCGAAAACAAACGAAGATGATCTGTAAACAATGTACACAACCTATGTGCATAGTTCCTTGCTTTGAGAAATACCACATCAATTGATTGTAAATCTGTACTATTTGCCTTCAACCCCCCCCCCCCCAATTCAATGTTGGGAATGGTCGGACAAGCCGCAGATTACAGTCCAAACCAACATTGAATTGGGGGGGGGGGTGAGGAGTTGTTAGCATGGATTGTGATGTATGTACACAGAATGGTTCATTTCCAAGTAGAAAACAAACAAAAAATCCCCAAAAATCTCATCCAAGTTATTGTTTTTCACATGGAAAAGAAATCTTATACATGTACCGTATTTGCATGAAATATCACCCATTTGTATTACTTTTCTTCAGTGTAAATACTGATCTAAATATTTCATTGTTTTGCTTTTACACTTAAAAATCTGCACAATATTTTCCTCCCTTTGTATACTCATTTTTACCATCAGTTTAACATACAAATATATTTGAGCCATTTGGTATGTACAGTACACATGTAAAAAAAGTGTCTATTACTGCAGAGTGAGGGCGCACTTCAATGAAATTGTGAAAAACCCACTGGTGCTGAAGTGACATTGGGCTCCTAATTACTGTGGTAAAGAAGGGTACTCTCTTACATAACTGGCTGGTAATGAAAGGGTTAAGTGTGATGCGCAGCAAACGACCTGGGTATAAAGGCTATGAGAAACCGTATAATTTGCATCGCTATCATAATGTCTCATTCCTTTTAAACACGAGGGAGGAATAACTTGATACGACATCGCTCATTATATATTTTTGTCGTTGCTTGAAAAAGATAATTCTGGCAAAAGATTGAACTGATAGCTATAGTACAGTACTGCAGTACAGTCTTCTTACAGTCGTAATGTATCGCACAGCCGTGACACTTGTTATTTTCACTTGTGTTCTCTTCGTGTGGCTGGTATCAGTCCAAAGTGAACCAAGTGCCGTACGTTACGGAACTTGCCCTACAGGATGGCAAACATGGGAAGGGTCTTGCTATAAAAACGTGTTATCTAACCCTCGAAGATACACTTGGCATGAAGCTAAAAGTCGCTGTCAAGAACTTGGGGGACACTTGGCCACGCCTAACTCAAAAGATGAACATGAATTCATGTGGGATATCTATGTGGCTTCGTTCGAAAGTTCGTCACCTGATACCGGGTTGTGGATTGGCTGTATGGATGAAGATGGGGAAGGAGTTTTGGAATTGGAATGTATTGGAGACACATCGGAAGTGAAGTACCGTTTCGGGTGGCAATACAGCGGACCTGGCTCAGATCGTAACTGTGTTGTCATGAGTACTGAACCTCTCAAATGGAATTATTTTGAATGTAACGTATTAAAGAATGTAATGTGTGAGCGCCCTATACCCCTTTATGTTACACGCTCTATGACTTGCTCTGCCGTTGCAAACAATCGTTGTCTGCTTGGTCACACCTTCAAAACTCTCCCTGTAAGAGGAAGATTGCAATGTTGTCAAGCTTGTCACAAAGACCAGCGTTGTATCTCATTTAACTTGAAGGGGAATCAGTGTGAGCTGAATGATGTATCTTATGATAATAACAACCTTATTGCTGGGAACTGTGTCCACTACGAACTTTAACATTACCAGCCGAATGGGCCGTCATGTCGATAGCAAAATAACATTCTGTAGCATTATGTTCATTCCTTGAAGTGAACTCGACCGATTTAGTAGTCTGACTGATGTAAAATAAGATAGTAATATTCCGATTTAGAATAATTAGGTGTTTTGGTTACTGCCCAAATACCGTGGGTTATGTATTGAATTTGTATCATAAAATAAGTATTAAAATCCAGCTAAGACGAGGTTCTGACTTCGTGACTTCGTTTTAAAATCGCTGAACTGCTGCATGATTTCGCGATCCTAACTTTCCATCATTGTGATCACTCCATTTATTAAATTAATTCTGAAGTTTTATTTTGCTCATAAACTCGGCTAGTTAGAACATAAAAGTATAACATCCCCTGATACTAATGTATGCTACACTAAAAAATGTTGGGCAAACACGGTTGACAGGTTGCTCAACACTGGTCAACTTATCAACAGGTTACACAATTGGTTTACTATTGCCCAATGTTGGAAAAATGTTTGCCAAAATATGTGAACAGTTGTGGTAAACACTGACCAATTCTGGGAGAAATAACCTTACCCAACCCCATGACATGGGCCCATGTTGCCCAATGTTTTTACAGTGTAATGTATGCTAATGGTGCTAATAAGGAGTACAACTTTCTCGCGAGATGGATCAAAACTTCTGGGTAAAAGGGAAGATACAACATAAGTTCTTCAAATCAAAATATAATTTGAATAACCAGCCTGTGAACATTTCTGCTTATTAAATATGCGTTTATATTGATATTGATAACGAGTAATATAGTGAAAACGCACCAGAATTTGTTGTATTTATTCTTACGCGCAATTTAAATAATTCAGCCGTTACACCAAATAAGTTTAAACATTTTTCCATTTGGTTATTTTTGAATTATCAATTTCACACCTTATCTTTAATATCAATATTGCTTATATTAATGGACAAACTGTAGTTATCTCACATTTCGATCCTTACAATATATAAATTTTAATAAAAACAGATATAGCAAGCTTTAGAAAAAAAAGAATTTCACCAATCCACATATATCGCAGAACCCGCTGCTATATAGGATTCTAGCCGGCCAATCGTCATCGGGCAAGCTCGGTGGTCGAGAGGTTAAGACGTCTGCACTAGTAAGCAGGAGGTCGTGGGTTCGAATCCCGCCCGAGTCGCCTGTGTAGTTTTTTCACAGACACTCGGAAAGCACTGAGCATACAGTGCTATACACACGTCGGTGTAGGGCAAAATTCAATCAATTGTTTATCTCCCGACGCAAGAATTTCACCAATCTATAAGCTTTAGAATGTTCCTTGTACATTTATATATATTTATATATACATTTACATAATTTGAATAGCCAGCCTGTGAACATTTCTGCTTATTAAATATGCGTTTATATTGATATTGATAACTAGTAATATAGTGAAAACGCACCAGAATGTTTTGTATTTATTCTTACACGCAATTTAAATAATTCAGCCGTTACATCAAATAAGTTTAAACAGTTGGTTATTTTTGAATTATCAATTTCACACCTTATCTTTAACATCAATATTGTTATATTAATGGACAAACTGTAGTTGGTTATCTCACATTTCGATCCTTACAATATATCAATTTTAATACAAAAACAGAGCAAGCTTTAGAATGTTCCTTGTACATTTATATATGACAAAACACAATAAAGGGGGCCATTTTCCTACCGTCACGTTAGCAGTTTTTCTAATGGTTGTAATTTTTTTAAATATCTGAAACCACCCAAAAAGAATTTTAACATTTGAATAGACATGCATGCTTATCCTAAAGATAATTTGAGTTGATTATTACTATTATTTTTTAATTACCCTAAAATTTCCATCAACAAATGGACGGAAAAGTGAGGTAACTTTCCGTCCAATTTTTATGGAAATTTGAGGGTAAAAAAATAAAAATAAAATAAATCAAATCAAATTAGTTCTAGTAATAAGCCTGCATGTCCATTCACATGTTGAAACATTTGTTTGGTCGGTTTCAGGTACTTAAAAATAAATAACCATTGGAAAAACTGCTAACGTGACGGATGCAAAGTGGCCCCCTTTGTGTTTTATGTCATATATAAGCTACATGGTTGTAGAACCGCATCATTTTGTCTTTTTGTCCAGTAACACCATTTCTGAGAAACCACTATAGGCCTAATTGAAAAACAGAGATGTCACTTATACAGACTCTTAAATTTAATGACAAATAAAATGACAAATAAAAAACAATGACAACAAAGGTCATAGCTATTTTTTGAAATATCTCACATCTTTATGTTCCGATTGTATTAAAACAGAACAATTGTTGGTAAAATAAAATAAAGCAAATGCTCTTTATCTGTTTTAGATATGCTTACAATTTATGAACTTTATTGTCTGCACGAGTCAGTAGAGTAGAAAAAGGGTCCAAACAATGTTGGGGCACACGGCAGACAAGGGTGAACATTGTCTATTAAGGGGAGGGGTACAATGTCTATTCAGGGGAGGGACACTGTCTAATATGGGGGAGGGCACACTGTCTAATATGGGGAGGGGCACACTGTCTATAATAAGGGGAGGGGGACACTGTCTATAATAAGGGGAGGGGCACACTATGCATAATAAGGGGAGAGGGACACTGTCTATAATAAGGGGAGGGGCACACTGTCTATAATAAGGGGAGGGGCACACTGTCTATAATAAGGGGAGGGGCACACTGTCTATAATAAGGGGAGGGGCACACTGTCTATAATAAGGGGAGGGGTGCACACTGTCTAATAAGGGGAAGGCACACTGTCTAATAAGGGGAGGGGCACACTGTCTATAATAAGGGGAGGGGGACACTGTCTATAATAATGGGAGGGGCACACTGTCTATAATAAGGGGTGGGGCACACTGTCTAATCAGGTGGAGGGGCATGTTGTCTATTAAGGGGAGGGGCACGCTGTCTTAAAAGGGGAGTTGAAACAAAAACCTATAGTAATAGTATCGTATTGCTGACGGAAAATGTCATTACTCATGGAACTGTGGGCGTATAACAAGTGTTTTTGGCCTACCCCCATGGAGTAACATGTATAGGCTCAAACATTGGAAAATTTTAATAATTGTATTTATAATATATATCTACTGTCCTTTATGTTCGTCATAGAATTGTGTTCCTTTCTGCACCCTCATGATCAGAGCAGACTTTCAACAGGGCATGGAATCGATGTCCTAGTTTAAGATGAACACAGTGACTGAAAATTACTGTCTCATTTATGCAGAAGCAACGGTAATATGACCTTATCATGTGGGGTATAATTTGAGTCACTGAGTTAATCTAAAACTATCACTCTGATTCCATGCCCTGTTGATCATGACGATATAGTCCCTTTAATCTAAAACTATCACTCTGATTCCATGCCCTGTTGACCATGACGATATAGTCCCTTTAAATGTTCCTATTGATCCTTCTCTTCGTGACGTCATGACACGGAGTTGCTTGGTTACCTTAACGAACTTATTGACAGTGATGACTAGACACTCGTGGGAAAAACAGCTGACTATTTGAAGGTTTGTCGCGATAAAACAAAATTATTAATTAATTTTTCTTCACCAACAGTTCTCAACATTTAATTACTCATCAAACCGTCAGTTGTAAACAAAAACTGATGGCTCTCCGTGGGGTATTATTGGATCCATTTTGGGCAAACGGGTGGGCTAGAGCGATAAAGGACGTCGCCTTCAGCTCGGTCCTTTATCTGGTCGTGGTCACACCCCAAACCGGTAATTTTTCCTGCAGAAAATACTGCGCCTTATAAATAAATTTGTTTTTGTCAATATATTGTGGATAAAAGTAATCGTTGTTCAACAGCAATGAACACAAATTATTAACACAAATTGTTAACAAATAAAAAATAAAAATATAACCAATAACCAATAACAAGCAACCAACCAACCAAACGACCACAACGGAAACAAACACCTGGCCAGCAAAGATATTTACCATTTGAGGCAGCCATTACAACCAACCCATATTTGGAACAAATTAATAATGAATTTATTGGAGCATAAATAATTGCCTTTCAGCATTAGCAGTGAAGATGGAGCGAAATCCATTTTTCCGCGTTTCGACTCTTAATGATTTATCGACAAATCAAGTGTAGAATTGTGAAAGTGTAGATCTTGTATTAAGAGTCTGTATAAGTGACATCTCTGTTTTTCAATTAGGCCTATAGTGGTTTCTCAGAAATGGTGTTACTGTACAAAAAGACAAAATGATGCGGTTCTACAACCATGTAGCTTATATATGACATAAAACACAAAGGGGGCCACTTTGCATCCGTCACGTTAGCAGTTTTTCCAATGGTTATTTATTTTTAAGTACCTGAAACCGACCAAAAAAATGTTTCAACATGTGAATGGACATGCAGGCTTATTACTAGAACTAATTTGATTTGATTTATTTGATTGATTGATTTATTTTTTTACCCTCAAATTCCCTCACTTTTCCGTCCATTTGTTGATGGAAATTTTAGGGTAATTAAAAAATAATAGTAATAATCAACTCAAATTATCTTTAGGATAAGCATGCATGTCTATTCAAATGTTAAAATTCTTTTTGGGTGGTTTCAGATATTTAAAAAAATTACAACCATTAGAAAAACTGCTAATGCCCCAGTCACATTTGCCAAGGCGGCCGTAGGGTCTATAATATCTACGGCCAGTAGCAATTATCGGGCCGCCGCAGCATTCCCACGGTGTCATACACTAGCAGTCACATATGTAAAGGTAGCCGCACGGCGTATTTAGAATTTTTGGAGACAGAAAACCTGCGGCTGCCGTACGGCCTTTTAAGTGATGACGCACGGTTGCCTCAAGGCGACCCTGCGGCGGCCGTAGGGTTTTGACAAATAGCAAGGCAGACCCACGGTCGCCGTACGGTCGCCGCAGGGAGACCCTACGGCGAGCGTACGGCGACAAGATAATATACATATCAAAAACACCTGTTATATATACCCCCTCCACGCACGGAGCAGACTGCCGCGGGGGCCGTACGGATGGCGCGCGGCGGCCGTACGCATGCCGCGCGTAAGCCTTGCGTTGGCCGCAGGGTTTGCTACATACCGCAAGGCCACCGTACGGGTACCGTAGGGCCGCCTTGAGGCTGCCCTATGGTGGCCGTGGGATTCCTGCGACCGCCGCAATATTTTGGGGGTCCACAAAAGTAATAACAGCCTAGGGCAAGCGTACGGCAAACGCAAGGCCACCGTACGGCCAACGTATGGTCGACGTGGAACCGCCTACGGCATGGCTACGGCGTGTCTAATTGCTACGGCGAACCTGGAAAAGAAAAAAGTTATAACGCCGCGCTATAATCTCACGGCGACCCCTACGGTCCGTAAAAGATAGGGATACGCCCTAAGGCCACCCTGAGGCCCCCGCAAATCCTCTGCGGCCGCCGCAGGTATCTCTCCATTTTGGGGGTCTACGGATGCCGTATCCTAGCCGTAGGGCAAATGTGACTGGGGCATTACGTGACGGTAGGAAAATGGCCCCCTTTATTGTGTTTTGTCATATATAAATGTACAAGGAACATTCTAAAGCTTGCTCTGTTTTTGTATTAAAATTGATATATTGTAAGGATCGAAATGTGAGATAACCAACTACAGTTTGTCCATTAATATAAGCAATATTGATATTAAAGATAAAGTGTGAAATTGATAATTCAAAAATAACCAAATGGTAAAATGTTTAAACTTATTTGATTTGAATTCTGGTGCGTTTTCACTATATTACTCGTTATCAATATAAACGCATATTTAATAAGCAGAAATGTTCACAGGCTGGTTATTCAAATTATATTTTGATTTGAAGAACTTATGTTGTATCTTCCCTTTTACCCAGAAGTTTTGATCCATCTCGCGAGAAAGTTGTACTCCTTATTAGCACCATTAGCATACATTACACTGTAAAAACATTGGGCAACATGGGCCCATGTCATGGGGTTGGGTAAGGTTATTTCTCCCAGAATTGGTCAGTGTTTACCACAACTGTTCACATATTTTGGCAAAAAAATATCCAACATTGGGCAATAGTAAACCAACTGTGTAACCTGTTGATAAGTTGACCAGTGTTGAGCAACATATCAACCGTGTTTGCCCAACATTTTTTAGTGTAGCATACATTAGCAACAGGGGATGTTATACTTTTATGTTCTAACTAGCCGAGTTTATGAGCAAAATAAAACTTCAGAATTAATTTAATAAATGGAGTGATCACAATGATGGGAAAGTTGGGAGGATCGCGAAATCATGCAGCAGTTCAGCGATTTTAAAACGAAGTCACGTAGTCAGAACCTCGTCTTAGCTGGATTTTAATACTTATTTTATGATACAAATTCAATAAATAACCTGAGGTATTTGGGCAGTAACCAAAACACCTAATTATTCTGAATCAGAATATTACTATCTTATTTTACATCAGTCAGACTACTAAATCGGTCGAGTTCACTTCAAGGAATGAACATAATGCTACAGAATGTTATTTTGCTATCGACATGACGGCCCATTCGGCTGGTAATGTTAAAGTTCGTAGTGGACACAGTTCCCAGCAATAAGGTTGTTATTATCATAAGACACATCATTCAGCTCACACTGATTCCCCTTCAAGTTAAATGAGATACAACGCTGGTCTTTGTGACAAGCTTGACAACATTGCAATCTTCCTCTTACAGGGAGAGTTTTGAAGGTGTGACCAAGCAGACAACGATTGTTTGCAACGGCAGAGCAAGTCATAGAGCGTGTAACATAAAGGGGTATAGGGCGCTCACACATTACATTCTTTAATACGTTACATTCCCAATAATTCCATTTGGGAGGACTAGTACTCATGACAACACAGTTACGATCTGAGCCAGGTCCGCTGGAATGCCACTCGAAACGGTATTCCACTTCCGATGTGTCTCCAATACATTCCAATTCCAAAACTCCTTCCCCATCTTCATCCATACAGCCAATCCACAACCCGGTATCAGGTGACGAACTTTCGAACGAAGCCACATAGATATCCCACATGAATTCATGTTCGTCTTTTGAGTTAGGCGTGGCCAAGTGTCCCCCAAGTTCTTGACAGCAACATTTAGCTTCATGCCAAGCGTATCTTCGAGGGTTAGATAACCTTCCCATGTTTGCCATCCTGTAGGGCAAGTTCCGTAACGTACGGCACTTGGTTCACTTTGGACTGATACCAGCCACACGAAGAGAACACAAGTGAAAATAACAAGTGTCACGGCTGTGCGATACATTACGACTGTAAGAAGACTGTACTGCAGTACTGTAAGGAGTACTGTACTATAGCTATCAGTTCAATCTTTTGCCAGAATTATCTTTTTCAAGCAACGACAAAAATATATAATGAGCGATGTCGTATCAAGTTATTCCTCCCTCGTGTTTAAAAGAAATGAGACATTTAAAACAGAACGAGTTATAGAAGAACTTGTTCAAATTTTAAATAATAATAAAACGATACAATTGTTAGCTTTTTTAGATAAATTAAAAAAATATAATAAAAGCTATTTAATAATAAACGGAAGACCTTCACAAACTATTAAACGAAAATCCACCCGTGTTAAGCTCACCATCAGATGATAAAAGTGACAACGTGCTGCTGTTGCTAAAGCGAAAGCGTCTTTTCTCCGTTCCTGATGTATTATTTAACATTACTTATTGGCTACTCTCTGTTGTTCAAGATTTTACTGATTTTTTCTATAAATACTTATAATAAATGGAAGAACTTCACAAAATAATAACCGAAAATCCACCCGTGTTAAGCCCACCATCCATGGATGTTAATACGAGTGACAGCTTGCTGCTTCAGCAACAGCAACGAAATAAACGACTTTTGGCTGTTGTAGCGGGAGGAGATTCAAAAAAAAATTTAGGAAAAGAGTATTCCGTCAGTGACATTGAAGCTTTGTCTACGGAAGAGCGAGATGTATTATTCACGCAATACGAAACTAAATTAGGCCGTGATATAACGCGATTAATAAATTAGCTAAAGAAACTAAGGTGAATAAAAAATTAGTTTCTCAGTGGATAAAAAAGCAAGCGCTATGGCAAATTTATTTACCCTATCCTAAATATATTCCTAGACCGACTAGTTCAAATAGTACGTTGGAAAAACCAAATGAGGTTCATCAAGCAGATTTATTGTTTCTTCCGTACGATAGTATAGGTAAAAAGATGTACAAGTACGCGTTAACCGTTGCGGATGAGGCCAGCAGATATAAAGAAGCTGAACCGTTAACCGATAAAACTGCCCCTCAAGTCGTTAACGCGTTTGAAAAAATGTATAAACGTTCGCCACTCACTTGGCAAAAATTTTAAAAAGTCGATCCTGGAAAAGAATTTATGTCGACCGTTGGTGTATTAATGAGTAAACACGATGTAAAAATCCAAAGAAGCGAAGCAAGTCAACATAGAGCTCAGGGTATAGTAGAGCGATTCAATAGAACTTTGGGTGAAAGATTATTTTCTCATCAATACGCTAAAGAAATAGCAACGGATACAAGAAATAGAGAATGGGTTAAAAGATTACCGCTAGTCGTAAAAGCATTAAACAACGAAACGACCAGACTCATCAATTTAAAACCTAAAGATGCGATTAAATTGCGCGTCGTCGAGCAAAATCCAGCCGCACCGGCTATTGCTAAAAAGAAAGAAAAAAGAATCCCAACTAGCAGTTTGGTTCGGTATTTATACGCACCCGGTGAAGCTGAAAAAGATACGAGACGTCGTGCAACCGATCCTATATGGAGTATAAAAATTTATAGATTAGCTAAAACGATGAAAGCTGCGAATCAACCCATCTTGTATTATTTAGATGCAAGCCCCGCTCGTAGTTTTGTAAGAGAAGAATTACAAATTGTACCGCCAGATACGGAAAATCCTCCGATTAAACAATTATAATTCTTTAGGTTATTGATGCGCTATAATGACCGTAAGCGAGAGTATGTATTTCATCCTCTAAAATATATCTCTTTGTGTCTAAAGGAGATAGTGATATTTTTTTTTACTCGCGTTGTAAATAATCTATGGTTTTCATTTCTAATAAAATTCATAGGTTGATGTAATGGTTCTAAATCGTCTAAAACTTGTTTATATAGCTCGTGTTCTAAAACTTGTTTTATAACGCCCTTGGCTTTTCTTATTTCTTTCGAGAAGAAACCTTTTTTTATTTCTATTTCTTTTTGTAAAAGTATCGAATACATTTTTGGTCTTAAACCGACAATTTCGGAGATTAGCGTGCCTGCAGTCTCGTCTTTCATTTTACCGATCACTTTTTTATTTTTTTTCCAGAATATAAAAATGTTGTTTTTCTTTTCTTTTATTGTAATAATTACTAAAATCGTATAAATGCTTGTCTTCTTCCATATCTTTATAAACGTCTTCCGTTTGAATCTCGAGTAATAAGCTATCTGTATCCGTGTAAAGTAAATTACACCTCTCGTCGTATTTCTTTTTTAAATGATTGTAATAAAAATCGTACATTAAATGTTTAGATAATTCAAGTATGCTCATTCCAACATAGACTGGGTGGTTGAGTACGAGTTTTATTGTGTGCATGTGAATTGCCACTAGATCGTGATCTTCAAACATTTTAGCTTCGGCAAAATTTGGTTTTGCGAATAATTTAAGCATTTGCTTTTGTTCGTTTTCATCGTTTAATCGCTTCAAATTCACAGTAACACGATTTCGTACATTTTCCATCGTTTTTCCAAAAACTTAATTATTCATGAGTTTGTACAAATCTTGCTCAAATTTTGACGATGCATTTTTTCTTAATTGAGTGTTTAAATTAATGTACGATTCCATCCACGGAGATTGATTAAATTTTAAAACGCGATGAATTTTAGTCAGTTTCATACCGAGTTCTAAATACAATTGTAAATTGCGATAATAAAGTACGTATTTTGATTTGTTGTTTAAATTTGGAGCTAATTTTGTAACGTTTGGAGCCGGTTTGTTGTTTAATAACTTTTGTTGGTATTCAGACATCCATTCTTTTGGTACTACCAACGACTCTGGCGCGAGTGGAAACGCGTTGTGAGAATCGTGTAATTTTTGTGAATATTCTAAATCCACTTCTAAAATGTAGCCTTTGCTCAATTCTGATGAAATTGATTTTATATCTAGTTTGTCAATTTCATCTTTAGTTAACCATTTAAAATTTCCAGTTGGTAAATATTGACTCATCGCATACCCATATAAATTATTTGCATCTAAATATTGTATATAATTCGTAGGTTTCGTTTTATCGTAATCGCACAATTATTTATTGTTTGCTTTTGCGTATCTTTTGCTTACCATACACGTTCCTCCTCTCAAACCTTTTTCTATAAATAAATGCATGTTGTAATCCGTTAACAAATCTAAAGTTTGTTTCGAATGTTTAAACAGAGCGTCCCAGCTCAATCCTGGACTAGTATAATAATGAGCCGGATCTAACCCGTATTGTTTTATACAAGTGTTACGAAAATTTTCAAACACGTCTGCCAATAAGCAAGTATCCGTACGCACGTACAAATCGTGATAATCTTCTAAATGTTTACATTCAAAGGTTTTCCAAACGTCAATTGCATGCTCGTATTGTTCTTTAGTAATACGAGCGTTGTTCAAACTACTATTAAATTTTTCTATCGGAGGAAGTTTTTTTTCTTCAAACTTGGCAAAACTATCCATGTACTCGTAAGGATAAATACCCTTTTGTAATAAAAGTTGTACTTTTTCTAAATCGGGTTCGTGTAATTTCGTGATACGAAAATATTTACTCGATTCTACGAGTTGTTCCAACTTTGCTGAACTTGACTCGCTATTACCTCCAAAAAATCCCTTTTCGCATATCCAACACTTTTTAGCAGAGTTGAAATCTTCTACATTTTCTCTTTTCATAAACATTTTTTTAGGATTTTTAAATATCTCGTTGATGTTTTTTACGTCTTTTTCTAATTCGTTTAAAAATGCTTCGCGGCATCTTCTCCTCGGTATACAACGGGAGAACAAGTTTCACCGTCGCACCGAACGATAACGTAACGAATAACCACAAACGACGTGTTCTTGCAGTTTTTTTTAGTATTGGTCGTATTCACATCGTTAATCTTGTTAATAATACTTTCAAAATCGGCGTATATAACGAAAGGAACTTTCATCTTTTTATGAAAATTTATAAACTTTAACGCGTCGTTTTTACCCTTTTCTGGCATTGTATTCGCTGTTGGTCTGCCGTTAACTCCCTCACACATTTCTACGTGATCTTTAAGATACGCTTCTTTATGAATTAATAATACATTTATACGATCTATAGTTTTAGGTTCGCTGAGCTGGTAAACTACAAACATATTTGAATCATAACCAAAAACGTTTATCGCCAAGTTATGTTGTTTCTCTACTTTTTTTATTTGATCGATAGGAGTCGGAAAATGGATTCCGTTAAAATTTAAACCGTCTTCCTTTGGATACACGGAAGTTCTTTTTGGATGAATTTTCACGGGAAAAAGAGCGCTTCGAAGCGCCCATCGAAAACATTCGTTGTCTTTATTGTTTACGTTAATGCACGCTTGTTTGTTTTTTATGTAGTCGCATAGCTCGATATAAGAGCGACCGTGAAAAGTTTGATATCTCTTGTAAATAATACTCATTTCTACGATACGATTCACGATCCATCCGGAACCATTGTGCGTCCACTTTTCTAAAGACTCTTGAATTTGTGAAAAAACAGTTTCGAGTACATTTTCAATTTCATTCAAATTAAATAAAACAATTTCCCCATTATTATGAAATCTTGGCTCGGCCCAATCCATATAACCCTCTCCTCTATCTTTTTGTAATCTAATACGTATATATATCATAAACTTAAATGACCTAAAATCTTGCAAGTCTATACCAAACTTGGCTATAATCTTGGGCTTTACCGCTTCCCAAAATATATTTAAATCTTCTTCTTTGCTATGACCATACGGTACATACATCCATCGCTCGCGTAAACATCTTCCACCGTCAATCGGTGGTTCGTCAAATCTCAACTCGGGTTCTAAACCGCGAAACCTTTTAATAGCGACGATATACCCTTCTTTAGGTAAAACTTGTAGCTTTGCATGGTGAGGATGATAAGTAAGACTAATTGCGGTGACACCATGTGGAATCTCAATTGAGTCATCGGTCAACCGTACCCTCGTACAACGCGCCTACAACATTTGTGACAAGGACAGCCTTCCCAAGGAACTACAGCACATCCGAACTACCCTCAAACGCAACGGTTACAACCCCAGCAAGATCAGCACAGCGAAGCCGGTTCCAAACTCCGAAAGCAAGGTAAGTAATCTAACCCTCTCTGCTTGTCTCCCCTATCTAGGTTCGACGTCTCACAAACTACAGCGCATCCTCCGACGAGCAGGCATCGATGTGTTCCACTCAGCCCCCAGCAAACTCCAAGGACTTCTACACACCCACAAGGACAAACCGGACCCAAACAACAGAGCGGGAGTCTACCGGATCCCCTGTGAGTGCGGTAAGGTGTACATCGGTGAAACAGGGCGCAACCTCCCCATCAGATTGAAGGAACACCGAGCACACGGCCGCAGAGGAGATTTCGAGAAGTCCGCTATCGTCAAGCACTCACACATCAAGGACCACCAAATCGACTGGCAGGCAGCCCAACTCATCACACCCATCTACACATGGCACCCCAGACGCATCAGAGAGGCCATCGAGATCGTCAAACACGACACTGTGCCACAGGACATCGGCTTCTACATCAGCGACATTTGGCGACCACTACTACGGACTGAAGGATCTTCTATATCCGAAGTCCATAACCCACTCCAGACTGAGGGATCTCCTATATCCTAAGTCCATAACCCACCCCAGACTGAGGGATCTCCTATATCCTAAGTCAACCACCCTCCATCCCCCTGTGCTTGTCAACAACTGATTCAGTTCAGTGAGCACACACTCCTCTCCCGCAACCCCTAGGATCCTAGTCTCAACAGTTCCCGCCTGCGCGCCTCAACGAACTAATCCTCCAGCATCCATTCAGGGGATGATCCTCCAGCAGTCTACTTAAGCAGCAGCATTTTCCAGAGTCCGGCATTCTCCTGAGGACGATCAGAGCATACTGATCGAAACGTCGAGTTGTACCTCCAGTTCTTTTCAGAACTAATTACTACTCAATTGAGATTCCACATGGTGTCACCGCAATTAGTCTTACATACCCTTCTTTAGTGAGTTCTCTTCTCCCGTGGTAACGTTCTGGTAAAACAATATTATTTATTCTTACGTACTCGCCAAGTTCGGCTAAATTTAATTTATACAATGGTTTTGGTTTACGACGACGAAAATATCTGTTTACCGCTTCGTAATAAGACCGTTTTAAAAATTTACCCGTTCTTTCGTCTCGCAATATATAAATTGGTTTATGCTCTCTGGTAAAATTTTTCAATTCTCTCAATGTCCATTTCGATAAATATCTTCTTCTTTCTTCCATACTCTCTTTACTATTCATCTAGATAATATGGAATCGTTATTTCAATTTTTAGCGACTAAAACCAATATCTTTTTTCAACGATAAAAAAAAAGACTTTTTTTTCTACGACCCACCTCGGTCTTTAACAAATCTTACCTATACCTACCTTCTCATGACGTCATCAAAAAATGATGACGTCATCAACAACCCCTCCTTTTTTTAAATCTCATCATCAACCACACCCAAAAAAGGGTAACTGTCCTCCTCTTTTTTAATCTCATCATCAACCACGCCCACAAAAAGGGTAACTGGCCTCCTCTTTTTTAATCTCATCATCAACCACACCCAAAAAAGGGTAACTGTCCTCCTCTTTTTTAATCTCATCATCAACCACACCCAAAAAGGGTCAACTGTCCTCGGACGCCCATCTACCATACTACTGAACGACTTAATTATCTCGTTCGAACGACTTATTATCTCGTTCGAACGACTTATTATCTCGTTCGAACGACTTACTATGTCGTTCGAACGACTTAAAAAATAATTTTTACCCTTCAATTTGGCAGCAATGCGCTTCAGTACATATGCATAGCCATCTGTATTCTAGAAATTATTTTTTAAAGTCATAATTATGAGAAATTACGTCGTGATTATGACTTATGCTGCGTTATATTAAATCATAATTATAACTTACAGCAAGTAATTTTTTACGATGTCCCTTTAACGCTTAAGTGTGATGCGCAGCAAACGACCTGGGTATAAAGGCTATGAGAAACCGTATAATCTGCATCGCCATCATAATGTCTCATTCCTTTTAAACACGAGGGAGGAATAACTTGATACGACATCGCTCATTATATATTTTTGTCGTTGCTTGAAAAAGATAATTCTGGCAAAAGATTGAACTGATAGCTATAGTACAGTACTGCAGTACAGTCTTCTTACAGTGGTAATGTATCGCACAGCCGTGACACTTGTTATTTTCACTTGTGTTCTCTTCGTGTGGCTGGTATCAGTCCAAAGTGAACCAAGTGCCGTACGTTACGGAACTTGCCCTACAGGATGGCAAACATGGGAAGGTTCTTGCTACAAAAACGTGTTATCTAACCCTCGAAGATACACTTGGCATGAAGCTAAATGTTGCTGTCAAGAACTTGGGGGACACTTGGCCACGCCTAACTCAAAAGACGAACATGAATTCATGTGGGATATCTATGTGGCTTCGTTCGAAAGTTCGTCACCTGATACCGGGTTGTGGATTGGCTGTATGGATGAAGATGGGGAAGGAGTTTTGGAATTGGAATGTATTGGAGACACATCGGAAGTGAAGTACCGTTTCGGGTGGCATTCCAGCGGACCTGGCTCAGATCGTAACTGTGTTGTCATGAGTACTAAACCTCTCAAATGGAATTATTGGGAATGTAACGTATTAAAGAATGTAATGTGTGAGCGCCCTATACCCCTTTATGTTACACGCTCTATGACTTGCTCTGCCGTTGCAAACAATCGTTGTCTGCTTGGTCACACCTTCAAAACTCTCCCTGTAAGAGGAAGATTGCAATGTTGTCAAGCTTGTCACAAAGACCAGCGTTGTATCTCATTCAGTGTGAGCTGAATGATGTATCTTATGATAATAACAACCTTATTGCTGGGAACTGTGTCCACTACGAACTTTAACATTACCAGCCGAATGGGCCGTCATGTCGATAGCAAAATAACATTCTGTAGCATTATGTTCATTCCTTGAAGTGAACTCGACCGATTTAGTAGTCTGACTGATGTAAAATAAGATAGTAATATTCTGATTCAGAATAATTAGGTGTTTTGGTTACTGCCCAAATACCTCAGGTTGTTTATTGAATTTGTATCATAAAATAAGTATTAAAATCCAGCTAAGACGAGGTTCTGACTACGTGACTTCGTTTTAAAATCGCTGAACTGCTGCATGATTTCGCGATCCTCCTAACTTTCCATCATTGTGATCACTCCATTTATTAAATTAATTCTGAAGTTTTATTTTGCTCATAAACTCGGCTAGTTAGAACATAAAAGTATAACATCCCCTGATGCTAATGTATGCTAATGTTGCAACACTTAAAAATGTTGGGCAAACACGGTTGATATGTTGCTCAACACTGGTCAACTTAACAGGTTACACAGTTGGTTTACTATTGCCCAATGTTGGATAATTTTTTGCCAAAATATGTGAACGGTTGTGGTAAACACTGACCAATTCTGGGAGAAATAACCTTACCCAACCCCATGACATGGGCCCATGTTGCCCAATGTTTTGACAGTGTAATGTATGCTAATGGTGCTAATGTTAAGGACTACATAAGTACAACTTTCTCGCGAGATGGATCAAAACTTCGAGGTAAAAGGGAAGATACAACATAGTTCTTCAAATCAAAATATAATTTGAATAACCAGCCTGTGAACATTTCTGCTTATTAAATATGCATTTATATTGATAACGAGTAATATAGTGAAAACGCACCAGAATTTTTTGTATTTATTCTTACGCGCAATTTAAATAATTCAGCCGTTACACCAAATAAGTTTAAACATTTGGTTATTTTTGAATTATCAATTTCACACCTTATCTTTAATATCAATATTGCTTATATTAATGGACAAACTGTAGTTATCTCACATTTCGATCCTTACAATATATAAATGTTAATAAAAAACATATAGCAAAGCTTTAGAATGTTCCTTGTACATTTATATATACTTATATATACATTTACATAATTTGAATAACCAGCCTGTGAACATTTCTGCTTATTAAATATGCGTTTATATTGATATTGATATTGATAACGAATAATAGTGAAAACGCACCAGAATTTTTTTGTATTTATTCTTACACGCAATTTAAATAATTCAGCCGTTACATCAAATAAGTTTAAACATTTTACCATTTGGTTATTTTTGAATTATCAATTTCACACCTTATCTTTAATATCAATATTGCTTATATTAATGGACAAACTAGTTATCTCACATTTCGATCCTTACAATATATAAATTTTAATACAAAAACAGATATAGCAAGCTTTAGAATGTTCCTTGTACATTTATATATATTTATATATACATTTACATAATTTGAATAACCAGCCTGTGAACATTTCTGCTTATAAAATATGCGTTTATATTGATATTGATAACGAGTAATAGTGAAAACGCACCAGAATTTGTTTGTATTTATTCTTACACGCAATTTAAATAATTCAGCCGTTACACCAAATAAGTTTAAACATTTGGTTATTTTTGAATTATCAATTTCACACCTTATCTTTAATATCAATATTGCTTATATTAATGGACAAATTGTAGTTAGTTATCTCACATTTCGATCCTTACAATATATAAATTTTAATACAAAAACAGATAGAGCAAGCTTTAGAATGTTCCTTGTACATTTATATATATATATATATATATATATATATATATATATATATATATACATAACAGCAAAAGAAACGTCACCCCTAAAAATATTTATTATTTTCATTTTATAATTAATATAATTTGTTTAATGAAGAATATTATGAGTATGGAGTGTAACACGAACACAATGTGGCAAATTTGGTTGACCTCAAAATTCGTCATGCATGACGTCTGAGGACACATAAGCTAAACACGTTCTCAGACTTATCAAAATTTAGGGGGTGATGTTTCTTTTGCTGTTATATATATAAGCTACATGGTTGTAGAACCGCATCTTTTTGTCTAGTAACACCATTTCTGAGAAACCACTATAGGCCTAATTGAAAAACAGATGTCACTTATACAGACTCTTAAATTTAATTTCAAAACATTAACAAAGGCCATAGCTATTTTGTGAAATATCTCACATCTTAATGTTCCGATTGTATTAAAACAGAACAATTGTTGGTAAAATAAAATAAAAGCTCTTTATCCGTTTTAGATATGCTTACAATTTATGAAGTTTGTCTGCACGAGTCAGTAGAGTATAAAAGGGTCCAAACAATGTTGGGGCACACGGCAGACAAGGGGAACACTGTCTAATACGGGGGAGGGGCACACTGTCTAATAAGGGGAGGGGCACACTGTCTCATAAGGGGGAGGGGCACACTGTCTCATAAGGGGGAGGGGCACACTGTCTAATAAGGGGTGGGGCACACTGTCTAATCAGGGGGAGGGGCACACTGTCTAATCAGGTGGAGGGGCATGCTGTCTAATAAGGGGAGGGGCATGTTGTCTTATAAGGGGGAGTTGAAACAAAAACCTACATAGTAATTGTACCATACGATAAAAAGGAACCCCTTTGTATATTGCTGACGGAAAATGTCATTACTCATGGAACTGTGGGTGTATAAAAAAAGTATTTTTGGCCTACCCTCATGGAGTAACATGTATAGGCTCAAACATTGGAAAATTTAAATAATTGTATTTATAATATATATCTACTGTCCTTTATGTCGTCATAGAATTGTGTTCCTTTCTGCACCCTCACGATCAGAGCAGACTTTCGACGGGGCATGAAATCGATGTCCTAGTTTAAGATGAACACAGTGACTGAAAATTACTGGCGCATGTATGCAGAAGCAACGGTAATATGACCTTATCATGTGGGGGTATTATGGTAGTCACTGAGTTAATCTAAAACTATCACTCTGATTCCATGCCCTGTTGATCTAAAACTATCACTCTGATTCCATGCCCTGTTGATCATGATGATAGTGTCCCTTTAAATGTTCCTATTGATCCTTCTCTTCGTGACATCATGACACAGAGTTGCTTGGTTACCTTAACAAACTTATTGACAGTGATGACTAGACACTCGTGGGAAAAACAGCTGACTATATTTGAAGGTTTGTCGCAATAAAACAAAATGATTAATTAATTTTTCTTCACCAACAGTTCTCAACATTTAATTACTCATCAAACCATCAGTTGTAAACAAAAACTGATGGCTCTCCGTGGGGGTATTATTGGATCCATTTTGGGCAAAGGGGTGGGCTAGAGCGATAAAGGACGTCGCCTTCAGCTCGGTCCTTTATCTGGTCGTGGCCACGCCCCAAACCGGTAATTTTTCCTGCAGAAAATACTGCGCCTTTTCACAAGATTATCGTTTCCTTGTAAATAAATTTGTTTTTGTCAATATATTGTGGATAAAAGTAATCGTTGTTCAACAGCAATGAACACAAATTATTAACACAAATTGTTAACAAATAAAAAATAAAAATATAACCAATAACCAATAACAAGCAACCAACCAAACGACCACAACGGAAACACACCTGGCCAGCAAAGATATTTACCATTTGAGGCAGCCATTACAACCAACCCATATTTGTAACAAATTAATAATGAATTTATTGGAGCATAAATAATGCCTTTCAGCATTAGCAGTGAGATGGAGCGAAATCCATTTTTCCGCGTTTCAACTCTTTTGTTAATGATTTATCGACAAATCAAGTGTAGAATTGTGAAAATGTAGATCTTGTATTAATGGTTCTAAAGTACGGAAGCGCATTGCTGCCAAATTGAAGGGTAAAAAATTGTTTTAAGTCGTTCGAACGAGATACTAAGTCGATCAACGAAATAGTTGATCCACCGCTGTGGACTATCTATAAGTTGTCTACTACAGACAACCAAAACAAACAAACAATTAAACACCCCAACAAACAAACAAACAAACATACAGGGAACCGAACACAAATAAGCGACTAAGGAACTTGAATGTTAAAGTTTCTGCAATAAATGTAATAAATAGTGATAACAATTTTTTTTTTTTTTAAATCACCCGTGTCTCATTTTAATCTTGGTTGTTGAATACCTTCAGGATATCATCTAATACAAATCGGGGGGAAAATACTTTCAATAGTACATTGCAGCTTGATTTTTACATATAATACTGGGATCTCATTCATTATTCTTTCAGGCATTACCCTCATTCGCAACTGTAAAAAGGGTATGGGTATTCAAATTCCTGAGCCAATTATTAGACATGTTAATCCATCAACTTATTATCTCGTTCAAACGACTTAGTATCTCATTCGAACTACTTACAAATTTTTTTACCCTTCAATTTGGCAGCAATGCGCTTCCGTACATTAGTATGCAGCCATGGTAAATTAATCTTATGGCGTCCTGTTATGTAGTCCAGCTATGACCGTGCCAGATCGACCAATGACCACGGGCATAAATCCTGGGGATGGGGGTCCATAGGATCATTCCCCAGAATTTTCCATGCACTGATATATTAATAAAATATATATATATATAATGGCTGTACTGTACCCGCAAGATTCTGAATAGTTGTCAACTGCCCAAGAAGATTCTTTCAGGGGGAATGGAAGCCCTCGCCAAATGCCAAGATGGCGTTCCCGACTGGCTGGCACACCTCGATGTCGAAACCTAGGCCTTAGTCAAACGAGAGAAGAAGAAGAAGGTGCATTGAATTGTATGAACAACCAAGGTTATCTAATTGTATATAAATTATGAATCTGAAATCACATGCTAATAAAACAAATAAATTCAAATTGATGACCAGTTTCCATCATTTTGTCCATGACACTTTGTTGAATACTGTAAATCTTAAACTTGTCCATGTGCGGGTCTGTCTTTGTGTGTGTTGTCATGTTTACTTTTAGAAACAGGTTTTAAATCCAATTTGATACAGAATTACAATGTACATGTAGGTATTTATTAAGTCAATATTTTGAAAACCCCAGTACACATTATTTCAAATAAAAACACAATCATGTTACATAATTCAAAGTAAACATTTAAACAAAGCAATGTGCAAATAAATTTTTCTATTTTATTTATAAACTGAATTGTTTTCATGCAAAACTCTTTCAGAATGCTTTTAAGGAAACAAGTAAACAATACTTTTCTCTTCAACAATGATCGACGGTAAACACCTGTGGCAAAGGAATTATCATAGTAATATGTGCATGATTTCATTACAATTTATTTTATTAACTTCATTTCTGGGTTGTTTTCAGGTAGTACTTACATACTTACATTATTTGTTATTTGCGTGGTGGAAGCAAAAATCAGAGCCCTGAGGGCTAGCCAATCGGCATGGTTGACCTAACTTGGTCAAACCACTGCACGGACGTTTAGCTGGTGTGCTGGGTCTGGAACTAAGACAGAATTACAGAACAGGTGTAAGGCCACAGCAAATAATAAATGTGTTTCTTAGGCCTGAATGACCCCCAGAAAACATTAAATCAATATTAAATGTTAGCAGGGGTGTGATTTGACAAAAGTAAAAAATCCTGAAAAATTGGTACCAGGGTCTGGGTCTCCCTTTGGTCTAGAGGACAAAGCCCCCTGAACCTCCTGGATGTTTAATTTTTGAGGATTTAAAGACTCTCCACATCCCCACAAACAAGAAACTAGGGGGCTAACTTGCTACTTTCAAGAACATTTTGAGGCAAAGGGAGATTTCTATAAAAAACAAATCTTGAAAAAATCCCGAGAAATCAGGCTTGTACTAGACACAAGGGGTTTGAAAAAGCTAACTATGTGTACCTCTTTTTTTTCATGATACTAACAAGGACGGGGAAGGGGATAAGGACAGGGTGGTCATACCCAATTAAGTTTTGTTTCATTACTATGTGTTAAATGTTTTGAAAAGGGAACCCCTGGATATATGTTGGGAGGGTCCAACTCTTATTTACCTGGTACTGTTGGGTGTTCCTTCTCTTGATCTCCAAGGTGATGGTGTTTCCCTGGGCAACTCCTCCAGGGCCGAGGCAAGATGCCTCTTGGCTGGGTTGGCCCGATGGCTCACGTCTCCAAACCCAAGGGCCGAGGCAGATGAAGGCATGGGGGTCTTAGAGTTGAAGCTGAGTGTATTAATGGCTGGAACATCTTTGCTGAAAAGTGGAACAGTTATATTCTTTAAACATATTGAGATTTTGCATGTTGAAAAGAGAGACAGTTTCTGGTTACACTTTGGTGTGTTTCGATGAAGAAAAACAAGTCACACCATTTTTTGTGTTCGGAGATAAACCTTTATTCTGACTGGAGATCAACAGTAATACATATGAACTTTTACATGGTAAAAATAAGGAGACAGCGTTTGTGGAGTTGTTTGCTGTGTGTTTGAAAACCAGAGTCCTCTAACTTGACATATGGTAATACTTGTAGGGCTGACTATCCCCAAAGTAATAAAACTATAGACAAGAAGTCTGAGAGCAAAGCTTAAAATGAGGTGATGACATGTGGTGAAGGTAGATCAAAGCAATAAAAGTGGACCTTGAAGTGGTTATCAATTACGAAGCTTGGCAATACAGGGTCAAATAGTACAACAAACACTGAGAATACTGTATGGGAAAGTATACAATGGATTAGAATTACAAATGTTTCTATGTTTACATGGAAGAAAACACTACAACACTATGTGAATAAAAATCCTTACATTTCTTGTAAAGTAAAGACTGCAGTGACACCATGTGAAATTCTTAATCGAGTAGTATTTAGTTCTGAAAAGAACTGGAGTTACAACTTGACTTGATCAGTATGCTCCGATCGTCTTCAGGAGAATGATAGCTCAATTAATTGGGACATTTATTCCTCCCCCAGTAAAATCCTGTGTGGGCACAAGATCATTACGCTTTCCACATTTCAGTATAATAAAAATAAATAAAGCTCACTTTTTTACGGAATCATTTTTACTGAATGTCGTCACATCAAGATCCCTCAGCCCTGCACCAGTCAAGGTAATGTCATGCATGAATGCACTAGTGTCGGACATGTCACTGTTATATGTGTATGAAGACATTTCCCCTGTAATGGGTGAGAGGTCAGAGGGCAAGGTGTAGTCTTCATCATCAGAGTAGTCTCCAAGACCTCTCCTGCAAAGATACAGGATGAGCCCATACAGAAACTGAAAAAACAGTCCTTGAAATGGTTTGTGGCTAATACAATGGAATTTTTTTTTTTTTTAAATTATTTAAAACCCATCTTTAACAAGGGTAACCCATACAGCATAGCTGATAATTTGGGGCCTTCATATTATATAAAAACTATTACAGATTTATAATAAGTCGTTTATTTATTACTTAACCTTGGAAGACCTTTCAGTGAAATGTGACGTTAAGCGGGAGGCTTGTACTACAAACATCAGTGCATGCAAGAACCCATAATAACACTTATGCAAGAGTAAGGGTTTATCCCAGTGTCTCTGGTAGGTAATTGATGGCCCATTGAAAATCATCTATAGCTGACATGGTTACCATCAATAAATAAAGCTCTTACAGGGCTTCAAGTGGTCTCTTGCAAAAAAATATAGGGCATTTTTTCTAAAATATAGGGCCAATATAGGGCTTCACAAGAAAATTATAGGAAAAATATAGTAATTTTACAAATACAACAGCTGCACAACAACAGTGCTCATTCGATTTTTAACACCATTTTCCGTATTCAATTTTAACTCTTTCTGGACAGCGTGCCCTTTTAGAAGCCCATATGCGCGTCGTACACGAATGGTGCGCCACTTTAGAAGCCCGACACGCACACGACATAGGCCCGACGTCATCACCTGACAACATCGTGTTTTGACTTGTTTTGACAACAGAATACGCAACTAACCAATAAGAATTCGAGGTCATGTACCTTCAATGCAAATTAGCTAATAAATATTGATTATTGATGATGTTTATGACTACGAGAACTGACGAAACATTCCGATCCGAGCTCAGATTGTGTCAAGTTTTTGTTTACGTTAATTACACATGACCCTATGCGGTTTACCACACACGTTGAATTAAAAAATGGCGGCCTCCATGGAACTCACAACAAGATGCGAAACACATGAAATTTTCATGGAATTATGAAGTGGGAAGTGCTGATGAAGGTGATTATGCTGACGATGTTGACTTTGAACACCCTGACAGTGATGGAAGTTTTGATTTTTAGGGAAAAACGACCGTAAAAGCTGTTAATCTGAGGTCATATGTACCAAGTACAATAGCGATACGGTATGTTGTATCAATGTTGTAAATTATGATGTTAAACAGTGGGTTTCAAACCATTATGGGTAATTTTATTATGCCTTGACATATTAATAATAATAATGTGTGGATTTATATAGCGCACGTATCCACCAACTAAGTGGTGCTCAAGGCGCATTATATTATTATCCCTGCTCATAAGGCTCATAAATCATTCCCGAAACCATCTCAGCTCCCTGGGGAGTATACAGCTCAATTGCTGCCATTTCTAGCGCATATAGAGCAAACCAACTCTGCCTTCACAGGTACCCATTTAACCCCTGGGTGGAGAGAAGCAATTATGATTAAGTGTCTTGCTCAAGGACACAAGTGTCACGGCCGTGATTCGAACCCACATTCTGTTGCTAACACCAGAACTTGAATCCGGTAAGCTAGACCGCTCGGCCACGACACCCCATATTCTAACATAAACAAACCACTTTTGTTTATTATACAATGCATATTTCCAATACCTTGTAGATTTATTGACATTTATTCTATGGAACGATAAACATAAGTTTATATTTGGATGGCTGCAATGCATTATGGGTATCCCCAACATGACCCCCATCTCAATAGTCACACTCAGTAAGTCATAACCTTTATTTTGATACCTTACTCTCTTCAATTGGCAAAAGATCATTTTTTTTAAAATAATTTCCACACTTGACCTTGATGTTTAGAGTATCAAATTACAGTATCAAATTACACTAATTACATTAATTCCGTCCATACATGTAAAATAACTCCGGGTAGAAAGAGTTAATAAACGTAATGGCCTCCTCCATTCCCCTCATAGCCATTGCTATCCATCACTCATTACACACCAGGGCAAGTCCAAGCTAATGCATATACGTTACATATGGGATATTTTGGACTTGCCCACCATCTGAATTTTGCCTATAATTGTCCATAGCATTTGTGACATGATAAGATCCACTCAGACCAAAGATGGCAATTTTGGAAATTGATGTATGCCATAATTAGCTTGTTCAAAGAGAATGACCCTTGTGTGTGAATATCTAGCACACTTGGTTATCAAATAGAAGGCATTTTCTTGTACTGTATTTGTTTTTGCTACTTACTAATACTTTTGCCTTAATGTCAATTTCAAAATTCCTGCCTTTGGATTGAATGGATCAGATCTAATTTCAAAACATACAAAGTGCCTTAATGTTGCCTTGAAATTGTGTTGAACCATGTGGCATTATGCTTTGACGGTGAACTCCTATGCTATACCTACATGTACAGGAAAGAACAATTTATTTGAATACTCAACACAATTTGATGCTACAATCAGAGACACAATAGGGCAACCAATATCTGTCAATCAGAACACATGTACTACTACATGTAATTAGATGAAATGAAATGCACAGGGAATGGTGTCAAAAGGCAGCATTGACCACCGTCCCATCTAGATTATTTATGGTTAAGGTAAGGATTTGGGTTAAGATTTCCAAGAGAGAAAAACTACAGGATAAAATAATATCACATGAAACTGGTGTTAACCCCTAACCTAATCTCATCCAATCAAGTTACTGTGTACATGTGAAAATTAACAGAAAGTAGTTCATGAATCCCTCCATTCTGTCTCCGACCGTAGCATCATATGCTCAAACCATGTACACCCTTACATGTTTTACTATTATTTTCATACTTACCTGATAATTTTTTAAGTATGAAATGGGATAGTTTTTTTGTTTTAACAAAGTGTCAGCAATTATGATTTCTCCCCCAATGACAACAAATGAAATCCAAGGAAGTTTAATGGTGATAGAATCTTATAATAATTTGTTTTATACCACATGTACTTTTGGAGTAGGTCCTACAGACTAATTCATCCAGCCACGACTGCACTTTGATATCAAAGATTCACGTGAAAATGAAAATCAATGAGGCACTGCAGTACAGCAATGCCCAGTCAAAGTGGAATGATTCAGTCCATAAAACATAAACTGGCAATAGGTCTATGGTGCTACTATTTTGAAGCCAAAACAAAAGAGCACCTTGCAATTGTCCCTCAGTATTCTTCATTGGGACACAATCTTAAATGGGAAAAATTAGGTTTGATCAAAAAAGGTTTTGTAGCATATTTTTATGTGATTTCCCCTCTTTTTTCTTTTACATTTGGGTAAAAATATAGGGATTATAGGGCATTTTTATAAAAAGTATATAGGGAAATCAAAAAAAAAAATATAGGGACACTTGAAGCCTTGCTGCTGCAACTGCAACTGCAACAACAGCAGCAACTATTTTTAAAGGTTCCCAAGAGTAAAAAAGTTCAAAACGCACAAAACATAAAACAAATCTTTAAATATCAATAATTACAATCAAGTCCAATTTAAATTGTAGAGTACAGCAGTCAAGATACGTCACAACTTCAATCACAAGATCTTGAGTGAAGTTTTGCCTGTATCAACAGTCTTAGGTAGACCACTGTACATCAATCAGCCAGGTGATGTACCACTGATTTTTTTTCATGAAAGGTTGCCAAGGCACAAGGCTCTTAAATGCCACTCAAAGTGGAGGCTAAAACTAAAGGATGGGAAGAATAAAAAAATAAATAAATAAGACCTACCCCATGAGAGACCGGTTGACAGCTGGTGGCAAGGCAAATCTAGGAGTGATATTTTTGCATTTGCATCCATCCTGTCTTTGGGACTTAGAGTCAATGGATAACTTCTTGTTGTGACGATACTTCAAGATGAGAATTACAAACCAATTGGCTGTAGTGTAAAGTAATCAAGGTCATCATAGTGAGTTTATAGAAATTGTAATTAAATGGTCTTTATATCAAAAAGTTCTGTATATGTGACATGCTCTGTGAAAATGAGTCACATGTTCCACAATGTGTTTACACGTAATGGGCGATTGAATGTTGAGAGGATGATTTTTTTTTTGAAAATCTGATTTTGGGTTTTCATGTTTTGTGACATTAGGATCTAAATTTTCATAATATTTACATAAACGTCAATTTCAATCAATAAAATATTAAAATCCAGGATTTTTTATGAGTAGGTTGTTTCATTTGTCATTTGCTTTCCTATCGAATGCTTGTTTTCCTAAGAATTCAATTGTTAATTATGCAAATTATTGATTATTAAAAATGGCATATCTCCAGAATGCAATATGTCACACACTTCTAACATATACCAAATTAAAGCTGATGATGTACTCTTTCCAGCCACATAGAAATCTAAATTTTCAAATTTGCTACTTGTGACTCATTTTCACAGAGCGGGTCACACATACTTTCATGTGCAATTGTATAATGATTTAAAACAATGATACAATAGTCTGCATAAATTTACATTAATTTCAAGTGATTATGTTATGGTGGTTATTGATTTACGATCAGAACAAATATAATAATATGATATAGTACATAAATTGGCAAATAAATACGGTCTCATGCATAAAACAAACAGACAAAATAAGTAAAACATGTACAGTGAATAAAGCATCAAACAACTGACAAATTGTTAGAAATATACAAAGGACAATGAGGTGCCTACTCCTAGATAAAAAAGAATACATGTTTGTGATGTATTCTCAAAACAGAAATGATCCAAGCACTTATGCACCTGTCAATTATAGGGCTAATCAACCAACTCTGCCCTCACAGGTACCCATTTAACCCCTGGGTGGAGAGAAGCAATTATGGTTAAGTGTCTTGCTCAAGGACACAAGTGTCACGGCCGGGATTCGAACCCACATTCTGCTGCTAACACCAGAACTTGACTACGGTAAGCTAGACCGCTCAGCCACGACACTCCACGATGATATAGTTCATAAAGTGGCAAATAAATAAGGTCTCCATGCATAAAACAAACGGACAAAATGAACAAAACATGTACACTGAAGAAAGCATCAAACAACTGACAAATTGTTAGAAATATACAAAGGACAATGAGGTGCCTGCTCCTAGATAAAAAAGAATACATGTTTGTGATGTATTCTCAAAAGAGAAGTGATCCAAGCACTTATGCACCTGTCAATTGTTCCCCCACCCACCCAATCCAAACCCGAGGTCTGACATGGGCATTTGGTCAAAATTATGAAGTTCTAGAGTGGGAATTGATGTCATGTTAAAATATTGTGAAAATATTGACAATACACCTATCCACTATGGCCAGATTCCATGCCCACCCTAAGGAATGATGAACATTTGGTCACGGCACCTGCATAAAAGAGAAGTGTTTGACTGACGTAGTAACAGTTGGCATGGAAAGGCTTCATCCTATTGTTTTATCCATGATGTTTAACTGATAGATTGGTGTTTACGAGTAGATACATGTGCATGGTATTGGTAGTATGAAATGAGTGAGGGAACAATATAATTAATAGAGGCCTTACCAAAAACTACCCCGATGATGAGGATAGTAAGACCAGAGAAGTCGAGACACACTCCATGCTTTATATTAGAGATGGCATTCAAAGGTACCAGGAGAAGAAGAATGATGCGGGATAGCGTTGGAGTATGGAGGAACGTCACACAGAGAGATGCAAGCAAGAAGTACATAACATGGGATACACAGGTTGATATTAGTGTCATATTATCACCTGAAAATAAAAGTCAACTAAGTCAATTCTTATTTTGGTTAAAATTTTACACTTGAAACAATGATTCATGCAATATTACTTCACATACCTACATATACACCACCTAAAAAGGCAGTTTTAATAAACCATGTTTAATAAATATATAAAAGTCATGAACCCTTCTATGACTGCAAGGGTAAAAATCAGTCAAAATGTTGATATACTTGCCAAGGTATATCTAGTTCACTTAAAAGTCAAACACTATCAATTCTTAAGTGTAGTAAGAACATTTACAGGTCAAAATTAGTCAACCAGTTTTGACTGGTATTATCTTGTATTGTCGATGGGGGTCAAAATGGAGTGCCATAGTCGAGCAGTTTAGTGCATCGGATTTGTGTTCAGATGGCCAAGTCGTCAGAATGTGGGTTCGAATCCCGACTGCGACCATGGTGCTTGTGTCCTTTAGCAAGACACTTTACCATAATTGCTTCTCTCCACCCAGGAGTAAATGGGTACCTGTGAGGGCAGAGTTGGTTGTGTTTGATTAGCCCTATACAGTGTGTCTCAAAAAAAATGCAAACAAAATTTAACGGAATGCCAGACGTAGAATGAGTAACCAACAGATAACATAGGTATGGTTTGAAAGATACACCTTTCCACTTTAAAATGAGACATCAAACGTCCAAATCTGATAATTTGACAGAGTTATGAGTACTTTTCCAAGAGAGGTCAAATTGACGATGGGACCAAGTTTTTAAATGCAGTGATAATCGATTTTGTTTAGATGTGCAAGTGTTGCAATGTGGATGAACTGTTGATGATTACATCCCTTCCCCCTCAACATGCCCTCCCTCTCGCTCGATACACAGGCGACATCGTCTCTCCATGTCTCCCATCGCTCTCCTAACAACATCTGGAGTCTGTCGCAGGACGTCAATCTCAGCTGTTATTCTGTCACGGAGAGTCTGCAGGTCCGGAGGGGGAGTCGTGTACACCTTGGATTTCAAGTATCCCCAGAGGTAGAAATCACACGGGGTGAGGTCTGGAGATCTCGGTGGCCATTCATGCACATGATTCAACGCTATGACATGGTCTCCGAACGCTTCCTGAAGGCGGTCTCGCGGACAGCCAGTAGACGATGAGTCGGAGCGCCGTCTTGAGCCCACCACAGGCGCCTAAACACACCTCGCTCCTGAACCTCGAAATGTTCCTCAAGGATGGGGATGACATCATTCAACATCTCAATGTAACGCTGGCCGTTGATGTTGCCCTGAAAAAACACCGGTCCGACGATGAGGCCACTGCCGCAGAGGCCAACCCAGACACTCACTTTCTCACGTTGGAAGTTGTGCTCGTAATTGAAGGGAGGTGGATGTTGTTTGGGGGCGTACTCTCGAACATTGCGTGAGTTGACTTTTCCATCGAGAGAAAATCCAGCTTCATCGCCAATGACGAGATGGACGAATCACACATCTGCCTGCAGCTGGTCGACGACCCACTGACAAAAATTCAACCGTCTTGGCAAATCCGGCGGTAGCAGCCGATGTCGCACGCGCATTTGGTAGGGGTGCATGTCCAGGTCCAGCTGAGTGATGCGATTGAACGTGGCGTGTGGTAGGCCCAGTCCATTCCGTCTCGCACTGACATGCAGGTTGGCATCCAGCTGCGCCTCCACCAATTCGATGTTTTCCGCCGACCTCCCAGTCCGATGTCGCCCGGAACGCCCTCAATTGAGATTGAGGCTGGTACCCTCCCTCCGGTACTTTCGCAGGTTTCTCCAGATAGTGCTGGCTGCAGGTGGATCTCGATCTGGGAATCGCTGCATAAATGCATCGATAACACCATTTACTCTTCCAGTACGGATATGTACTCCGTGACACAAAAAACTCTCTGCTCGTTAGTTAGCTGAACACCAACCATGATCAATGTTTGACGAAAAATGAATTGACAGTACACAGTTGCACAAGTTAATTAAGCACATTACATAATACTCTAAAAAACTGTTTAGCAAGTAAACACTTTTCTTGGTATCAGTTTGTAAACATGTTTACTAGCTGAACGCACATGTCCAATTCCTAAACATCAATTTTCAATGGCTAAACACTACCCGTCCTCATGCTAAAAATGTTTAGCATGTAAACATGTTTACAAACTGATAGCAAGAAAGTGTTTAGAATTGTGTTTACTCGCTAAACACATTTTTGTAGGCCAGGCAATTATCCACACAGAGGCAATTAGGCTACCTTTGTCTCAATGCCTAAAATTGAAAACTTGGTCCCATCGTCAATTTGACCTCTCTTGGAAAAGTACTCGTAACTCTGTCAAAAATTATCAGATTTGGACGTTTGATGTCTCATTTTAAAGTGGAAAGGTGTATCTTTCAAACCATACCTATATTATCTATGTTGGTTACTCATTCTACGTCTGGCATTCCGTTAAATTTTGTTTGCATTTTTTTGGAGACACACTGTATGCGCTGTAATGGCAGCAATTGAGCTGTATACTCCCAGGGAGCTGAGATGGTTTCAGGAATGATTTATGAGCCTGATGAGCAGGGGTAATATAATGCGCCTTGAGCACCAGTTTGGTGGATACGTGCGCTATATAAGTCCACATTATTATTATCAAAATGACAGTAAAAACCAAGTCAAAAATGCCCCTGTGTGCACATGGATCAACAGTCTAAATGGGCATTCGACTGGTTATGACCTCTATGGCTACTTGCCACTAAAGTTCAACTGAAGTAGGAGGGTTAACGAGGTTTGAAAATGTGTAACATACCTACACCACCAACAAGGGCAGTTAACCAGCCAAGCTGTTTATCAATCCCGGTTTGCATGTCACTAACCAGGTTTAATAAATAGTTAATGGTATCATTCATCTTCTTCAGGTTATCGAGAGTTTCTCTGTAGTATTGGAATGTTGCATCTTGATGAACAGCAACATGTTTCATATTCCCATCTGGATAAAGAGAAGACAAACAATTATTTATTTATTGTAATAAAATGCAGGATTCCTCGAAAGCCTGAAAAAAACCTGTGAAAAGTAAAAAAATTGTTTGCGTATATAGACAGACCAGTTATAAATATGGCAACACTATGAAGATATTAAGAATTATATAATTGATTTAATTTTGCCCTACACCGACGTATGTATAGCACTGTATACTCGGTGCTTTCCGAGTGTTTGTGAAAAAACTACACAGGCGACTCGGGCAGGATTCGAACCCATGACCTCCTGCTTACTAGTGCAGACGTCTTAACCTCTCGACCACTGAGCTTGCCCGATGACAATTGGCTGGCTAGAATCCCATATAGCAGCGGGTTCCGCGATATATACATAACAGCAAAAGAAACGTCACCCCTAAAAATATTTATTATTTTCATTTTATAATTAATATAATTTGTTTAATGAAGAATATTATGAGTATGGAGTGTAACACGAACACAATGTTGCAAATTTGGTTGACCTCAAAATTCGTCATGCATGATGTCTGAAGACATAAGCTAAACATGTTCTCATACTTATCAAAATTTAGGGGGTGACGTTTCTTTTGCTGTTATGTATATATAGGTTGGTGAAATTCTTGCATCGGGAGATAAACAATTGATTTAATTTTGCCCTATACCGACTTGTGTATAGCACTGTATATCATTTTTCTTTTAAACATTTGATAAAACTGAAAATAATTCACAGTTGATTTCACTGTCTGGATTTGATTTCACTGTCAATAAATCTTGTAAAGATCAGTTAAATTTTTCTTGCTATCTTTTAATCCAGGACAGAAACCCGTCATGGGTGTACCAAACTCACCTAATTTATCCCATACTTTTTTGGCCTTGATGCGGATGCTAGCTAAGTCTTGTTGTAAAACGTCATGATTTCTCTTCAAATCCTGGTCTTGACTCAATATTTGCTTCATAGCATTATCTGAAAATCAGCAAATATGAAGATCTCACAGATTCAATTTTTATTTTGTAATAATAATACCTAAACAGCATCTTCAGTTTCTCCAAAATAATCATTTAAACTGAGATTTTTCTTAGCCATATACACCATCTTGCATTGCATTCATACTCGTACAGAATAAAAGCAACTAGCCCATGTACAGCAGTCATGCTTATTAATACATTCATGTAAATATCCTAAATCTAGATAAGGCAGACTCATACAAACTTGTGACGTCAACAGTTGATTTGTGACGTGGAAGATTTATTTTCCCCTTTTGCCTTTATATGAAGTATGAACCATCTTTAAGTGAGCACGTGTCATTTCTCACCTAGTTGTTGTCTGATGCTTTCCGTCATGGAAGCTAGTTCTTTATGACCAGCTGCAATCAGTGCCTTCTCACTCGTCAATTCTTTCAGATTACTCTCGATAGATACCTGTAACTCGCCCTGGGAAGAGAGTATCATCAAAATGATAACAATTGAACTTATATTTCAAACCAGTTCACGTCGGGAATATTTTTTTTTCCGGTCCCCCGTGCGGGGTTTATTTTCAGTGAAAAATCAGAAAGAATTTCTAGCCATTAATAATCTTTTTTTGTCAATGAAACTAAATCCGGACACCCAAATAAACACCTTTACTCGTTGACATTTCGAGAATTAAATGGCTAGTTTTTTAATTACGGTTGTGTTTGTTCAGCACAATTAGACCGTTGGCAAGCTCCGATGCAACGGCCTATTACTTAGCGACCAGTGCCCGGTCGAACAGACGGCATACCTGGAGAGAGAGGAAAGGCCTCAAACATAATGGATATAAATCCGTCTTTACAAATTCTTGGCTGGTACGTCAAAGGAACAGGTCTTAGATAAAGCAGAGCTGCCAACCCCAGCAGACCAAAAAAAATCGTATTCACAATCCCCAAAAACATTATTTTTAACACAAAAATCGCATTCTTAATAAAAAACAATGCCGATGTTGATGAAAGACAAAAAACCCTTGCAGTTTGCACCTCGCACGACGAAAATCACCTCACGGAGGTCGCCATGTACATGTACATACGCTGCATGCACAGCAATATACAGCAGTACACACTCACGTACTAACGCGTGGTGCACGCATGCGAGCGATAACGTACACTAGACTCTTCACACATGCAGGTCTCGAAATTGCCGTCGGTCTGTGCCATTGCTGCGATACCCCCAAAATCACTGTGACATTTCACGGCAATAAATTGCCGTGCCCTTCATTATATCTTGTATAACAAATGCCAACATTAGACGAGAAAAAAACCGATATTTTTGCTGTTGTTATAAATGCAAACAAACGTTAAAAAGCTATTCCAGTAGACGTAAAAAGACGGCAAAATTGGCTTACCGCTGGTGCCCATAAAACCAAAACGTGTAGTAAACACGTGTATCATATCAATTGGTACCCAAGCAGTACTGGGAAACCCACATTAAAATCGCTTGGGTGCATGGTAATTAGGTTCGAAGGCAGACAGCCAATAGGAAAATTTCTTACGCAGCATATGTACTACATTTAATTTGTTTATGGCTGAATTCCTACATAATGTCGGAATTCAGCCAATAGGAAAATTCGTTAGGCTGCCAAGTAAGAATTCAGCCAGTACTTTGTTTCATCAACAGTGGGTGCGATCGGTAACGACTACAAGAAACTTAACTCGCGCCTTTCTCTGGCTTTTGGAGCTTAATTGTTTTCTCCTGCAGAAAAATACCGCAAGGTTTGTGCGCGCAGACGGAAAGTAGTAACCAGGCAATATAATTTTTTAGTTGGTATTTTTTTTTCAAGAAATCATATTTTTTACATGTATATCGTAGTGTCGTATTTTAATCGTTTTATCGTACGAAATACGATAAAAATCGTACTGGTTGGCAGCTCTGGATAAAGGGATTACGTAAAAATAAACAAAAAGAGTGAACTTGTTCATTGTTTGCAGTGCCTTTTGTCTGGGGCCACTGAACCGTGACCCCATGGACTCCGAGAAACAATTGCATGTATACAAGTCAGGCGCCATGACGGCACGCCACGTGTGGCGTGTTGACAAGTCTCCCGGTAACACACACAAAAATCGGAATGTGTGTTTAGACGCTCTCTGATCCGCAGTTCAAAAATAAAAATGCGTGTATACACGGCTTCCGACGCGAACTGGTTAAAGGGGCAATATCACGATCAACAGGTCATGGAATCGGAGCCTTAGTTTTCGATAAATTCAGTGACTGAAAATAATACCCCAACAGAAGGTCATATTACCATTGCTGCTGCATAAAGTGAGTCAGTAATTTTCAGTTACTGTATTCATCATAAACTAGGACACCGATTCCATGCCCTATTGAAAGTCTGCACCAGCTGATCATGGTGATATTGTCCCTTTAAACTCCATCAACAGGACAAGGTTTGCTGGATGTAAATTATATTGCATTACAAAGGCAATTGAACACAGACGTGACATGACATCACATCTTTCTTTAACAGCGCCCTCTACTGAACATTGGCAGGCTCATAAAAAAAGTAATGTTTTCATAAATAATAAATGTACATATTGAAATACATTGCAGTTAGATCTGTCTTGTGGTCAAGTTTACCTGTGACTCCTTGAGTATTTCTTGTTTGTCGAGTACTTCTTTCTGTCCGTCGGTCATTATTTTTAAAGTGTCTGTTGCAACACTCTGCAATGTATCCTGGCCCTCCTGAAGTCAAAAACAAAGATTTAAGTGGGATGCATAAAGATGATCTTGAGTTACCTTCAATAATCTTACTCATTTGTATTCACTAACGAACCCAACTTGTGCTTTGTTAGTAAATATAGAAAACATTTTTTTTAAAGGTTGCAACACCACTTTAGAAGCTAAGCTTGGACAAAAAAAACTCAACATTTGTGAGACATGACCATTTACCAATGATGAATTGCTGCCACAATTCAAAGAGTGTAGATTCAAAAGGCATGGATTAACCAATAGAATTTAGCCTTTACATGACAACTGTTATTATTATAGGTCAAGCACTTGGCTTGATAATTTTCCCTACCAGCAAACTTTGCTTGTCATAGTCACTAATCATAAATCATCCGAGCTTACTCTTAGATTGTGCATAACATTCAACTGGTCTGATGCAGTTGCAGCAAGTTGGTTAACGGCAAAGCGAGTCTGTCGTTGAAACTGTTGTTGTCTCACTCCATAACACACAGAGCGTGAACGATCACTGATGATATGATAAGTATTCCATGTTGTGGCATCCATTTCTTTGGTGCATTCAGCTAATGTCTGAAAAATGTAAATTGTAGCAGAAATGAATGGGTTTTTTTTCTTTAAGTAAACCAAAGTGAAAACAATAAATGTAACTTAAATAATACAATTAGACACAAATAAGTACGGTACAGAAATTTACATATTTGTTTAGCCCAGTTTGAAACTACACCCATCACAACTTCTAAGTTCCCCCTAATATTTTTTAGAATATCTCAACAAGTATTGCATGAATTTTAAAAATTCAAAAAGCAAATGACAGAATGACATGTTCTACACAGCTCGTAATGAAATGGTTGAAATTCAATCATGCATGCACAATTGACAGTGATCTGAATGAAAATTCAGCTGAAAAGAAAGTTGCAGTACAAAGCATTGCTTCAAGGGCATGTTACACATGTTTTCTGTAAGAACTCATGCATCAATAACAATGGTATTGATGGCTGTTTCATAATAAGAAAAGAATATTCAAAGAGCAACATGCATGTCCATTGTTTTGGAAGGGTAGAGCAAGAGTTTAATATGGAATTGGTCCTCCATTATTCTCCATAACTGCTAAGCACCGACGGCGCATGCTGGTGGTCAAATTGCTGATGTCTTGCTGTTGTAATTGTTCTCATGCTCTCTGAAGCATCCTTGTGAATTGGTCCACAGTGGTATTGGCTCTTACTTTCTGGGTGGCCACTCTTCCTATCAGATCCCAAAGGTTCTCAATGGGATTCAAGTCAGGAGACCTTGGACTTACAGAAACTACATGTCATTCTGTCATTTGCTTTTTGAATTTTTAAAATTCATGCAATACTTGTTGAGATATTCTAAAAAATATTAGGGGGAACTTAGAAGTTGTGATGGGTGTATGTATTCAGTAGTGAAATAGTTTTCCCTTGCTACCCAAGGATCTGAAAAAAACATCCGTCTCTTCAACACATTTCCCCATTTTGACCAATTGGTCATTTTTGGTACCTTTAAATAAAAGGTCTACTATCTCCACAAACGTTATTGTCAAACTGACAAACAACGGAAATAGTCAGATACAGACCCACATCATTTTGTACTTTAAATACATTGAAAAACACGTCAACAAAGATGAAGTGTGACTGAATGGGTTGCACCACCATTTTTCACTCATATGACTTCCCACTTTACCATTTCTTTAGTGCAAGTATAGGTGGGACGTCCTTCAGACATTGATTGACAGTTCAGTAGTGCCACACCCAGTTTCCCAAGCTCCTCCTCTGTGATGTCATTACAAGATGTCTCCAATTCAGCTATAACCTGCAACAAAATTTAAACATACTTTTTAATATTTAGCAATTTCATTTGTTTTTTCTTCCATTGCTATTGGGCATGTTGGGAATGAAGGGAATTTTCATGTCAAATGTCTGAATTTAAAATACAACCATTTGATTAAAAACATATAGGCAACCTGTCACATCAATTAGAATTAAGATAAAATATTAAAACAAAAAAAGTATTCTAAATATATTTTACACAAATAATATGTACAGTAGAAATACAATAAACCCTTTCACGGTAATATGCGCCATGTTTTTGACGGGGTAAAATTGTTTATTTGGGCAATTCCACGGTAACGGAGTGACACCAAAACACATTTTTCAGATTTTAAACATTTATCACAAAGAGTTTATTGATTAATCCTGAAAGTTTGGTAACATTTAACTACCTACAGTGTTGTAGTACTTGTACACATGTATCTGTCAGTGTATTTTTTAATTTTATTTTCCACTTCCATTAATTAATTATGAATATTTATTTCCCTGGTAACGGAGTGACGATGAATGGACATGGGTTTTTTGCTCATTAACCCTCCTATAGGTTTAATAATAATAATAATAATAAATAGATTTATATAGCGCACGTATCCACCAACTAAGTGGCGCTCAAGGCGCATTATATTATTATCCCTGCTCATAAGGCTCATAAGGCTCATAAATCATTCCTGAAACCATCTCAGCTCCCTGGGGAGTATACAGCTCAATTGCTGCCATTTCTAGCGCATAGAGAGCAAACCATCTCTGCCTTCACAGGTACCCATTTAACCCCTGGGTGGAGAGAAGCAATTATGGTTAAGTGTCTTGCTCAAGGACACAGGTGTCACGGCCGGGGCTCGAACCCACACTCTGCTGCTGGCAACACCAAAACTTGAGTTCAGTGCGCTAGACCACTCGGCCACGACAATCCACTTTTCGTGCATTATACAACACACGGGACCTACGGCTTTACGTCCCATCCGAAGGACGAAGCAATTATGGTTAAGTACCTTGCTCAAGGATACAAGTGTCACGACCGGGGCTCGAACCCACACCCTGCTGCTGGCAACACCAGAACTTGAGTTCGGTGCGCTAGACCGCTCGGCCACGACACTCAAAGACACTCAAAAATTTGTATGTCTCTCTTAACCCATTAACTTTGTGCAGTGCACTCAAATACATGCAAACACATGTGGCTGTGTGATAGGGGGTCAAACCCAAAGACACTCAATTTGTATGTAACTCCCAACCCATTGACTTTGTGCAGTGCACTCATACACAGCTCTGTGTGACTCTGTGGTTTGACCTACTAATTGGCAATGCACACAAAAATACTCAAGTGACTGTCTGTGAGTGCCGTGCTGACTGGGCCAAATTTCAGCCTGGGCATAGGAGGGTTAACTCACTATGAAAACCCTGTGAAATGAAATGGTTTCAGAGTTGTCTATGGTGTCAATATTAAAGTACAAAGCATAAGCTTTAAAATGATACCCCACTTAAAAAAATTGATTGGCTAAAAATAATTATACAATATCCTTAACGATTTTGTGTCTGGTAACGGAGTGACAGTAACGGAGTGACAAAATGTACTACCATATACAATGATATACAAAACAATATGTGCTGCCAAACAATTTACGTAATACCTAAAGTCAATGTTTTATTGAAGTGAGTTATTAAAAGTAATATTTGATAAGTAATATAATGAGGGATGTGGGGTAATTAATAGAAAAAAAAGAAGTCGACCTTTGATACTATTTTACTTTATACTGTAATGTACATGTACATGTACCTGCATTTATGCCAAGTCGTTACAAAGTTGGAACTGGTACATGTACATGTATGCACATTTCTATAAAGCATTGGCCCTTCTTGCTTTCTTACATTCTATCTTTCAACAAGTATTCATCTTTCTTGCAGCTTTTCATGATTCTTTCCCTATATCTATGCTGTTTTTCGACACTCAATAAAGGCATACTGAGGACATGAATGTGAAGAATCAATAACACACACCTTTGCAAAATAGGCCTATTTTAATTAATACAGAATACTTGCAAAAAATTGCTTTTGTATGTGTACATGTCTTAGGTATTAATACTTGTAAAATACAATGTGTGTGGTATTACAATTAATAAACGGAAGTACTTGTATGTAACTACATGTACAATTAAATTTTAAAAATACTCATGTTTCCACACATGTAGGTTATTCTACCATTAAAAGTATGGCTAGACAAAGCCAGGACAGCAGAAATGAGACTAAAGTTTGTATTAAAAAAACATCTTGTAACTTAAAATGTTTCTTATAAAATCGCAAATAACACTTATTTTGTTGTTCCAAGCACTGAAATTAGGAACAAAGTGTACTCACTTACTGTATCTGTAACTTTTCACCGTAGTTAGCCAAGAACCTGTGTCTATCCTCAATAATGAACAGCATACAATGCCTAAATCCATGATGCTCAAACAATTTAACTTCCCACCAATTTCTTAAAAAATTTATATTCATTCCAAAAGCATTGTTTTGATTGGCCTAATATATGCATGACATATTTAATTATGCACTCAACTTCTATAATAAAATGTTCCAAACATGTACAGTCCACATGCAACCCCATTTATTTCACACATGATAGTCACATGAATGCATAGGTAGAAATTCTGAATACACAGCAGCAGAAAATGTGATGTGTGTATTATGCAATGGATGTCACTCCGTTATCTAATTAATGAGTTTAATTACTAAACAAATGTTACAGATTTCCTAATTAAGTGCTTTTATTAGGCTTATGTTAAGTTGATTTGGCCAGAAAATTTCATTGATCTCATACTTAGATTTTTTAAATTATTATAAAAAATGAAATTTTTCGGTAACGGAGTGACAATTTATTAATTATGCGATTAATCCCAATTATTATGCAAAAGAAAATTCAGATTGTGAAAATTTTAATTTTATTAATTTAATCTATACTTCATCCTCACATCATCATTAAATTTAGTTTCTAATGTCTTATTTAAGGAATAATTTGAACAACAATTAATTTAAGTGTTTTTACAATTTTTTTACAATAATTTTGCAATAATAATCACAAAAAATTAAATTTCAGGTATTTAATGTTCAAAATTTTATACTAATTTTGTTGAAGTCCTGTAAGTTTGAAAGTTTTGATGTTTTGTACCATTTGGCGTGGAACTGCCCATTTCTAACATTCGTTGACGTCTGCGACCCAGTGCTCGAACTTAACGCACGTGTCTGGAATGTACGTGAAGTTCGAGCGCTGGGTTGCAGACGGCAACGAGTGTTCGAAATAAACAATTTTGCCTGTCAAAGACATGGCGCATATTACCGTGAAAGGGTTTATTAACAAAGAATGAGTTACAAATCATTTTGATTAATAGTCAAATAGTATAATTTATGATTTATCATATGATTTATCATTATGATTTAAATTATGCAAAAATATTTATCATAAATTATGTATGATGATTCATGCAGGTTGTTCTTTTGAATTTTATATAATTTATTTCAATTCATTTATATTTTCAATATTAAATTTTTGAATTTTTTTTTAAATAGGCCTAAACCAAACATAAATAGGAAAGAATGTCTATCCGATTGCCACTTTTTAAGGGCTTTTTTGGAATTGTTTTTGCAACCACTAACCAATTAAAAATTATTCTATCGATTTTTGGTTGTACAGAAAGCGACAACTATCTTTAAAATCCACTTTTATGATGGTTTTCCGACTTTATTATTATATAAAACATCCTCCCCTTCAGTCACTAATACTAGTCTATAGAACTGGATCTAGTTCTAGTTGCCACACCGCGCATACTACAAGTACAACAATGTCAATGACTATTGACTGTGTTGGTCAACAGGGGAGTTGACAATATCAAATTTAAAACAATTGTGCATAAATCTTACCCTGTGATGGCAAGTGTCTAGTACAGACAGGCCTGCCATGTAATCTTCGCCTGCTTTTAAAAATCTCTGCTCCGCTGATTTCATCTCGAATGGCACCCGACCAAGACTCGCCGCCGAGGTTTTCGTCGATGTCCCCCCGTCATCGGAACTCTCTTTTCCGTCTGAATTCTGGCCAAACATCCACGAGAAAAACGACCCAGCCACTCCCGTGGTGAGTATCAGCAACACTCCAATATAAAGAAGCAACCTCATTGTTACAGGAATTTAATTAGGGTGAAATTTGAGTAAATCTAATGAATTTTTTTTTCCTGTATAAATCCTGAAAGCGTGCACCGCTCGGGATAGGCCTATGTATATGTATACAATGTACAAACGGAATGCCTATCTTTGATGGAAAGTGTTCCATCGTAAAATAGCAAAATTGTAATTTTTTTCATAGATGTGTCCATGACATCTCTAGCTATAATCTATTAGTGCCCCGAATTAATCAATCCACTAATTACTAATTAGCCCACCCCAGCTAATTAAAAATGCATACAATTATTCAATCGGGATATCTATATGCACAATGTCCGAACGGCATACCTATCTTTGACGAGAAGTGTTCCATCGTAAAATAGCAAAATTGAAATTTTTTTCTTCACAGATGTGTTCACCACATCTCTAGCTATAATCAATTAGCGCCCCCAATTAATCGATCCACTAATTAGCCCAGACCGACTAATTAAAAAGTGCATACAATAATCCAATCGGTATATCGATATATACTATACGAACGGCATACCTATCTTTGACCGAAAGTGTTCCATCGTAAAATAGCAAAATTATATATATTTTTCTTCATAGATGTGTTCATCACATCTCTAGCTATAATCTAGTATTAGCGTCCCCAATTAATTGATCCACTAATTAGCCCAGCCAAACTATTTAAAATTACATACAATTATTCAATCGGGATATGTATATGTACAATGTACGAACGGGATGCCTATCTTTGACGAGAAGTGTTCCATCGTAAAATAGCAAAATTGTAATTTTTTTCTTCACAGATATGTTCATCACACATCTCTAGTCTAGCTATAATCTAAAAGGGCGCAATATCCGTCATTGAGTGCAAACGTACAGTATCATTGTCACATCTCGACCCAGTTTGAGCGATTTAAAAGTCTTTTAGTGTATTTTCTTTCAAGGGCCATGATTGCATAATAATAATTGTTTGTTACAACTGACCATTTATCTGTTCTTTTACTTTACAATTGTACTTTTGTATGAGGGAGTCCTTTTGGTATGCAGCGCCGTGCTTGAGCGAGCAGCCAGTCTATTGTAAGAAAAAAAGCAGTAATGTGTGTAGGAGGTTTGTCAGTATATGCCAGATTGTGGTTGTGATGTGTACATGGTCTTTGGTACATGAGTGTCGATCCTTCTCCCCACCGATGCCCAGGCCACCAGCATAGATAGTAAAGATCTGTAGAAGCTTGGCTCTGAGGCTGGGGGCACAAAATGGAATCTTAATAATAATAATAATAATAAAGATTTGTAGCGCGCACATATCCACCCTGCTGGGCGCTCAAGGCGCGGAAACAAAGAAAAAACATGAATACAAACAATATACAATGATAGCATAGGGAAAACAAAACAAATTATGTACCGAGATACATGTACCTACAATGCAATTACAAATATACATCATCTTTGAAGAATTGTGACATAAGATGAGTTTTAAGCATCGACTTAAATCTAGTTATACTATGACAAGATTTGAGTTTAGTTGGAAGATGATTCCAGAGTCTCGGAGCCGCGACAGAAAAAGACCAAAAAGTTCCGTTTTGAAGTTGGTTCCTTTAGGAGTGACATGTTGCTGGAGCGCAAATTGCGTGATGGAGTGTAGACTTTAAGCAGTTCAGAAATATAAATTGGAGCAATGTTATTAAAAGATTTGTGAACAATTAGCATAAGTTTAAAAGCAATTCTCTTTGAAACAGGAAGGCCAGTGCAGTTCTTTCAAGATTGGCGTGATATGGCATGACTTTCTGGACAAAGTCACAACACGAGCTGTTTTGTATGTGCTGAAGACGAGATATTTGATTCTGCGGGAGACCGTAGAGGAAAGCATTCCCGTTATCGAGCCGTGATGTGATAAACGCATGTATAATTTGTTCAGCAGCACTTGTATTCAAGTATTTCCTTATTTGGCTAATATTTCTGATATGAAATGATGATATGCGAACAATGTTGGAGATATGAGGTTTTAAAGTCATTGTCGAGTCAAATATAACACCCAAATTACGTGCTTGTGATGAGGGGGTTATCTGCGAGTCACCAATTGTAATAAATGGAAGAGAAACTTTAGACAATTGCTGACGTGATTCAAATAGAACAAATTTTGTTTTTTCGTCGTGTTCAATTTCAAGAAGTTTTGTCTCATCCAACTTCGAATCTCTTGAATACATTTCTCCAGTGTTGTAATGCAGGAATCGGCAGGTTCTTGAGAAGATTTAAAAGTAATGTAAAGCTGCGTGTCATCAGCATAGACATGGTAATTTAAATTATACTTCAAAATGATATCACGAACTGGAAACGTATAAACAGTAAACCACTGTGGGCCGAGCACGAAGCCTTGGGGTACAGAATAGTCAAGAATAACAGGCTCGGAGCTAGATAGCGTTACCAATACAAACATGCTGGGGCATATTTAAAAGATACCGGTAGGACCTACACCAATCCCGGGCTGTGTCATGTATTCCAAGATGATATTGAAGGTGGGAGAGAAGGACTTTGTGATCGACCGTGTCTGACCAGCATTCAGGCAATCATAAGTTGTTTTTATTCATTTAATTTGGAAGTTTATTTATGGAAATGAAACGGCTTTTAATTTACTTGAAATTAGAATTAATTATTTGTCTTAATTGATTACAACATTACTAGTGAACTGTAATTTGTAATTATTATAGATGGCCCTTGTGCAACAGTTTTCTTGACTGCCTTGTTCAGCGACTGCCTTGTTCAGCGACTGCCTTGTTCAGCGACTGCCTTGTTCAACACTTACATTACGACACCAGAGAACGTCATCATCATCTCATCTATCCTCTTCGGGCCAAGTGGCCCATAAGGCTGCAGTGCACTCTTTCCACTGTGCTCTGTTACTGGCCACAGGCTTGGCTTCATTCCATGACTTCCATCCCAACTCTTTCCTTTCTTTCTCTACAGTACGTCTCCATGTTGTTTTCGGACGACCAACTTTCCTCCTGCCTTCAGGGACCCAAGTCATTGCAGTCCTGCAGTGGCAGTTATCCTCCATTCTAAGAACATGGCCGATCCATTTCCATCTTCTAGTTTTCACTTCATCACTGATTCGTTTTAATTTTGTTCTAGTGAGTATTTCATCGTTTGACACGACATAAGGCCATCTAATTTTCAAAATTCTTCTAAGGCATTTGAATTGAAATGTGTCCATCTTCTTATTGTCGCTTTCGTTGGTCTTCCATGTTTCGCAGCTATAAAGTAGCACTGATATGACGAGAGAGCTGAATAATCTAATTTTTGTTCTTAATGAGTACTTGTTAGAATTCCAAACTTGCTTCAATTTCATGTATGATATCCTTGCTTTACAGAGAACGTAATGAGGACAAAATGAGCATGATCTCTGATTTGTAGATAACATTTGAATGTTCGTGATTGTCTGTTGGTTACTTTGAACTGATATGAAAATTAAATGCATAGATAGAATAATTGAATGATGTACGTGTATGCTCACATTAAGAAATACAAGTTTGTTGTGCTGTCTTCACAGTAGCATAATAACATGTTTTAGGCATGGCTACTGGCAATGAAGATGAAAACCAAGCATTTCCCATTCACATGTTTGTTTCGATTTCATTTTACACGCATAAATAGGTCAAGATTATAGTTGGTTGAAGTATAAAGTAATTTCATTAGTGATTTGTATAAATAATAGAATAATTAGAATGGCCATAACTATGTTGTTAAGGATTATAGTGATGCGGTGGTTACGGTAGTTGAGTAATCGTGTGATCAAGTACCGTTAATAAAGATCAAGAATACGATTTTTAAAGTAATTTAATAAATTAATGGTTATATTAGGCCTATAGTGACGTGGATAATTAATGGAATATTTGAAAGGAATAACTGAATTGTAAAAGAATATAACGAACTAATTTGTAAATTTTTAATTAATGTAAATATATTTTCTTGTTTTCTTTGTGGTGATTTATTTCTGCAGTATGTGTTTTGCTTCCTAAGTCACCATGTAGAACCGTTGCCCTCACGGGTTAGTTGTGACAATAGTAAAATGCACAATGACGATGCACACAATTTAGCGAGAAGTGTTCCATCATAAAATGGCAAAACTGGAATGTTTTTTTTTCACGGATGTGTTCATCATATAGGCTATAGCTATAATCTGTTAGCGCCCCCAATTTTATATATGTATATATATATATATATATATATATATATAAATTATATATATATATATATATATGGCTAATGCCAGACTCGAACCCGCGACCTCTCGAATACCGTACGAGTGCTCTACCAACTGAGCTAACCAGCCCTTATTTTGGTAGGCGGTCCACTTATGCCAATTATATATTGCTCTATATGGGGGCCAGGTCAGAGGCCAAACCATATCTGTCGAGAAGCCAGGGATCAAGCCCCGGTCAGATGCAAACAACCTGGGTAACGGCAGTAGCGGGGATCACACAACGGGACACAAGCCTTTACGTGCGGTTGTACATATAGAATATATATATATATATTTATTTTTTGTAGAGCGCTTGTACAGTATTCGAGAGGTCGCGGGTTCGAGTCCGGCATCAGCCAGTTTTTCTTTGTTCGCTTCACGTTTATATAATATTTCAGGTCAATTTTCCCCTATAAATCTACTTTGTATTATATTAGGCATAGAAAATTAATCCAGAATCATAGCCTTTAATATATAGTTATTCATGGCTGTGGAGGATTTTTTAACCCTAACTCCCTAGACAACACGGCCGTGACACTTGTGTCCTTGAGCAAGACACTTAATCATAATTGCTTCTCTCCACCCAGGGGTTAAATGGGTACCTGTGAAGGCAGAGTTGGTTTGCTCTATATGCGCTAGAAATGGCTGCAATTGAGCTGTATACTCCCCAGGGAGCTGAGATGGTTTCAGGAATGATTTATGAGCCTTATGAGCAGGGATAATAATATAATGCGCCTTGAGCACCACTTAGTTGGTGGATACGTGCGCTATATAAATCCACACATTATTATTATTATTAACAAAGGCAGTTGGAGGATTTTGAAGGATTTTTATTGTTCAGTAACAATGCTTAGGGAGTTAGGGTTAAAGGAAAATAAAGCTAAAGACAGTAAAGTCCAACATTAAAGGTATGATACATCATTAGTTTTCAAAATACACATCATAAAACTAATCTTTGAAAATTTCATCAAAATCGGTGTTCACGTTTTCGAAAAAACGGCGACTCGATTTGTATTTTATTAGTTATTTTGTGCATGTTCATATTGTGTTACTTTCGATTGTTGCAATCGAAATCAGCTGTTGCGTTTTTGGAGGTCTTCATATACAATTTTCTTGAAGATGACAGCATTTCAGATGGAAATATTTCTTAGGGCGATAAGTACAAGTTTCACCTTTGTAAACATTTAGCCTTCAGATTGAAACTCATCAAACGTTTTTTGATCATTACCAAAGCTATAATCATACCTTGATTTTTAGAATATAAATGCATAGCTGAATGTACATGTACTGTGGCAATTCTTTGATGGCTTCCCGCATGGACTATTTTTTTCTGCAGCACACTTCATCAACTTTGGGTTGGAAATTTACATAGAAATCTAATTTAAAAAAAGGTTCTTCAATAATTAATTCACTGTGTCAATCGAATGGCATGGTATAGTCCGTAGTGGTTAGAACGCTCGCCTTTCTTGCAAATAGAAGGTTCAAGACGAGGTTTTTCAACCTTTTCATTAAAAAATACATTTTTAATATATTTTTAACTACAAAATTAATTCATAAGCAAAGCCTTTCTATGTCATTCACGGTTGAGGAAAATATATAAAGTCAACAATTTATTTTAAGTATACAGCTAACGAAGTCGTTGACGAAGTGTACTGCAGAAAAATCGCTTCCCGCGCGTGCCACCTGATTACAATCCTTCCTGATATTTTTCACTTTTTTTGTTCCCTATAATTGATTTTATTTTATTTTTGTTTTGTTTTATTTTTTTTATTTTTTTTTTTACTGTTGAATTGTTTGACTGTGTTTGGGTCGAAAAGTGAGGCTAATTTTTGTTTACATTTGTTTAAAATCAAATCCGTTTGAGTTTATAGTTAGATAATTTCGACCGCTGAACATTTCGACCGTTATGGCGATGAGGCGTTATGGTTTGGGGCATCATGGCGATGGGGCGTAACTTTCGGGCTGTGCTGGATAACCGGGTATCCGGATACCCGACCGAAACGGTCATTATCCAGTTCCATTTTTCGGTTCCAATTACCCGTAAACGACTTTTTAAAATTCGGACTTAACATTTGAGCGGTGCAAACAGAAATCTGTGACTCTTGAACACAGTTTCGGCCGGGTACCCGGATACACGGCATGCACAGCGCACCTTACCACCAACACCTGAACGTTTTGTTTTGTAAAATTAAGAAGAACGTTTGGTTTGAATGTTTGGTATGATTGACGACTAATCGACTATCGATGTTTAATTTAACGTGTCTAAAACCTTGGCACGCATATGTAAATGTTAGTTGCAAGTGCCAAAAAATCCAAAGATCTTCATGCATAATAATAGCCTAGCTATTGAAGTCGAAATCGTGTGTGTGACCATGTGACGTACCGCGTGTGAATGGAACTTTGTTGAAAATTTCGTAGAGGGCGTTGTCAACTTATTGTATAGTCTTTTCACAAGCTGCGCCACAGAGTTTTGTGCATGGAGAAAGAGACTACGTGTTGTTTTCGTAGCAACGTGACGTCAGCTCATTGGAAACCATGTACACAACACACGCGAACGTACCTCCCGTCTTCATTGCATTTTGGACACACGACGCTAACAAAATGGCACTCCCGTTTCTACCGGGAAATACATTCACAGATCCTACGGTAAGAATATAATATGTTGATTATAATAGAGTGTGTATGATTCTGATATTCAGTTTCAAAAGTGATTATGAAGAGGGAACATTTTATGTTATATTTGTGTTCATTCCAGTCGTGTTGAGCTAGCTGTGCTGGCTGTGTTTATGAATGTCTGGGTCAGTACTAGTGAGTACTACCGACAACTGACGACAACTCACAACTCACAACAACACGTTCTAAATGCACTGAAAACTCAAAAATAAAGTTATAAATATGTTTATAAGGGACTGGAATGTCTTGTTATATAATGGCTTCGATTACCAGACGTTTTTGGTTCTTGGATGACACACGACTGTTATTAATAGGGTTTTCAGGTGAAAAATTATTCCTAAACCAATATGCTCAATATTTATCAAATTAAAGGTCTTGATGAAAGAAATACAATGGTTTTTAAATCAAGAAAATCGGACGAGTAGTTTTTGAGGAATCCTGTTTTATTTAATCAAATATACAGCATTCGATGAAGCGCGACTGTCCATACACTGTGTACATCCCTAATGACACCAAAACCGTTGAATCAGCCTACACACACGTGATACACACGCACAGCGTTCGTGCTCGTTTCCCTCATAAGAGCTTTTGAAAGGGTGTAAAAAATACACTCTCCGCTCAAAACTAAACAAAATTAACGCTAAAAACTTTCAAATACAGAAAATAGGTGTAAAATTAATTCATACACCGATCTTACCTTTCAACTTGAATATTTCACCGAAAAACGGTGTTTACTTTTATCTCTTCGTAACTTCGGTTGTAGAGTAGTTATGGAGATCGAGCAAGCATGGGTATGTAAAGGAGCCCTTTGACTCAATAGGGAAACCCGTTTTCATGTCAATCACAATGTACTCGGGCGCGGAGACAGCTCCAAAGTGGATGCCCTCAGCAGAGCGCGGCAAATTTTACGCGCCGAATGCGCCCGATCTCGGAACACTTCGCGAAAGGCTGGGCGGGACGAGAGTGGTTCATTCATAAAAACCTAGCCTTTCGCACGTACTTCCGATTGCTAGTTTATGTACATTGTTGGATAGCTGAAACAGTAGTATAAGCTTTCCAATGAGCTATTACATGTAAAAGTAGTAAAACAAATTTGATTTAAAATTTTGATGTTTTTTGTTGCGGGCGATGCGCTGTACGTGTGGCGGGCTTCGGTCAAGCATGTACAGTACAAACTGAAAACCCTGTTATTAATGTTAACACCACGACACCAGTGCTGTCACCAGTCCAAGACCAAGTTCGATTTTGTTTTCAATAATTTGTGCCCGTTTTTTTTTTTAACAAATACATTTTTTAAAATCCCCCAAAACAATGCAGACAGTCTTGAAAGTTGAATAAATCCTTTCCTGGTCATATTACTAGATATGCACCATGTTTTTGACGGGGCAAAATTGTTTATTTTGAACACTCGTGAAGTTCGAGCGCTGGGTCGCAGACGGCAACGAGTGTTCAAAATAAAAAAAATTGCCCTGTCAAAAACATGGTGCACATTACCGTGAAAGGGTTTATACTTGAAGTTCTTGTTTAATGCATTAATCCTTAACCAGTTCGCGTTGGGAATAAAAAAGTTTTTCTGGGCCCCTGTGCGGGTTTCTTTTTCCCACACAAACATGTAATGGAAGCTTCCACAGCGCGTGGCTACGTCTACCGAGCATGTCACTGTACGCTCGGCTCATTGCCACGTCAACCGAGCATGCATACAAATATTCCGGAGTTTCCTATGGCGTGTTTAGACGCTCTCCGATCCGTGGTGCAAAAAAAAATTGCGTGTATACACGACCTCCGACGTGAACTGGTTAACAGTCTCCTGATGACGGCTGAAGCACACTAACTGTTCGTTAGTGTTAGTCAAAACGTTTAGAACAAACCAACTGACTCTTCTCAGACTCAGAGCCATCACTTCTTCCAGGGTGTACCCGAAAGAACTCAATAATATCTATCTCCACCATGCAAAGCCTCAAATCCTACATTAGGCCTAATCCTTAACGTTAATAAAAAATTAGGCTAAAAGTTATTGTGATAATAATAATAATAATAATAATAATGTGGACTTATATAGTGCACGTATCCGCCAAACTGGTGCTCAAGGCGCATTATATTATTACCCCTGCTCATCAGGCTCATAAATCATTCCTGAAACCATCTCAGCTCCCTGGGGAATATACAGCTCAATTGCTGCCATTACAGTGCATACTAATAGGGCTAATCAAACACAACAACTAACTCTGCCCAGTGTTTTAGCCAGGATTTGGTAAAGTGGGAGTGCAAAAAAAAAAAGTGGGAGTGCAACTTATTGGGGTCCAAAATTTGTGTGCGAAGCACACAACAGGAGCGCGCGGAGTGCAAAGTACCTCACGTCGAAGTCCCTCACGGTCGAAGCCAGAGCTTCCAGGGTCCTTAAGCGGGCCCTGGAAGCTCTGGCTATTTTAGATGCTCTCTGGTGGTCTCTAATGCATTTCTGATACCTGTTTTTCAGGTAGAAATGAGCTAATTTGGTTAGATTTTTTCCTTTTTTAAACAAAAAATAACATGATCCTCGGGACCAAAATCAGAATCAGAATCTTCTTGGATGTCTTGTACATCCCTTTTCTCGTCTTGAACTGTGGCCTTATTCTGAAATGAAATTGAAAGTGGCTACAGCTGTCAAAATGTTCCTAAATATATTTTTACCTAAGTGGGCCTAATCTGAATAATTGTAGTCACTGTGATGTTTGATAATAAATAATCTCTAAGAATAGAACATTAAATAAATTGAGATCACAAGAAAGTTTTTAAGAAAGTTTGTTAACACAATATATTTGGAAATGCGTATGCCACGAAACTGTAAAAAAAAGGTTACATTTTTAAAATGAAATTATGTTTCGATGTATTTTAATATAAAATGTCAGTTAATACATGTAGTATTAAACCACAGCTATGTCAATTAGTTATGTAAATGAGAATATGACACAAATGTTTTCTTTGACAAATCACTACAATTTTTAATTATATTTTTTTTAAAGAAAAAAAAAAAATACCTTTGTATTTTTTTCTGATTTTCTTCAATTTGCCATTTTGTTTGAAGTGCATCTTGTTTTTTGAGGAATTATGTGACTAGATCAAGTTTACTATTTTTTGCACACGGCGCCCGGGCGCATATAATACGTATAAGCCCTCTGCGCTATTTATAGTGCCCCACAACATCACAGCGCGCGCACGTGCACACACGTCGTAGTCGTACACACACAAACATAAACAGTCCGACCATGCAATGTACATACAACACGAGTGGTCTATCTAATGTGGTATGCACATTGACATGTTTTTGACATGTGAGATCGGTCTTCAATTCTTATGATTTTAGATTTGCCAGTGGATTTATGTATGATATTATGAGGTGTTGTTCTTTAACAAGGTAATTTTCTGATCAGTTGATTTCGGCAGAATGACGGCAAAATTCTGATGCCAATTCCGATCAAGTTCATGTCATCAGCATGACATGGCATTGTTAAACAAAACAGTATGGACGTTGAGCAACACAACCCAAATTTGGTAGGCCTACGACTGCATTGTACCCCAAAGTATTTTGATTGTACATGTTGTAAGTTAAACGTGACAATTTTGCTCTTACCTTTGTGAAGAAGTCTGTTATTTTTCCCCTTTTGGCCGACATGATGTAACTGACGTTCTCTGACTAAATCAAGTCTATGAAATACGGACTGGTTCCCCGTTTCGGTTGTGCACATGTAAATGGCTCATTTCATCAGGTTGGGATACAAGGTGTGACATGAAGGTGAAATTTTCAAAAGTGATTAACTGTAACTTTTTTACAGTTTTTATTATGGAAATATATTATATTTTTATAATTTAAAAGTTTTTTCTCCATTGAATTCAAAACTAAAATGATCCATTGGTGTCAACATGAAGGAAACAAATCACAGTACGGATGTAACATGGACACCAAAACATATTTCAATGCAGCAGATGTTAGTCAAAGCTTATGAATCCCTCATCTCTTTTCACTTCAAATCAGTCTGGTTTCATGCATTTACCAATTAATATTATGCTTTTTAATGTCTGTCTTACATCGAAGCAATAAAAGAGTCGACAAAATGATCATTATTTGTTTTTTGGCATCTAGAGGCTTTATTCTGGAATTTTTTCTTTATTAAATAATTTTTCAATAAAATCTATTTAAAAGTGACTTGGAAAGGACAATGAGGTTTATTGCTGTGGTATTGGGGTTTCCGGTGAATTACATTGACCTTTAATTGAGTTTATTCTGTCCTAAACTGGGCTATGCGGATGTAACACTGACAACATTGGACACCGTGTCCACGTTACATACTTTTTTTTTCATGAACAACGATAATACTCCAGTAGAGAACACATTACTATTCACAATGAGCAACAGTTACAGTTCTTCAGAGATTATACAGACCCATAAGTCACTTCTCTATGCAGAAATTGACCTTTAAAGACATCTGTAGAATATTTAAGAGTACACAAAAGCTATCGGACGAAACCTGAACTACGTATACACCTTGAATTTTTTTCAAGAACCTACTGCAGACAAGGATCTGTGTGTGATTTATGTGTCATTTTTTAAAACTAATTACTAACTTTAAAATTGTTTTAAATTTTGGGTCATTACTAATTGTATCCACCATTACACATTATTGGTAAAGTGTCTGTAAATGTTTCAATAATTTGTTAGAATCAAGAGAATAAAACCAAATTTGGGGTGGGGAGAATTTTATTTTCACTCTGAGACTCATTTCATTTCTATAATAAATAAAATGTTATAGACCTGATCAATTTCTCACAGACAGAAAGTTTCAAAAATTGCCTTCCCTAATTATAGTTTATTTAGTGCTTAATTTCAAGTCTATCTGCACATTACATGTCAACTATAATTTGTTTGTGCCATGGACAAATGGGATAAGATATTCATGCCTTATTTTGACTCTGCTTTAAAAATGGTTTGATCTAGACAATTTAAGTATTATTCTGTGAAAAAGATGTTTGACATCCCAAACCTTGGTAATACTTTTTAATGCATCCTCCTTACAAATAGTAAGTTTTGGCCAGAATATTTAATGTTGGTGGATTGATTGGAACACCAGATAGGCAAACTAAAAGAACTAGGAAAACAACTGTTAATTTTTTTTTTAATTCAAGCTTTCAATAATCCAATGTTTGATTTGGGAGGGACAAACTTTTCACTCATTACACGCATAAAAATACAATTTTACCCGTTGATGTAAGAGTATTATTGAATATATTATAAATAGTGAAAAAGTGGAGGTTGGATACAGCTTTCCCTTGTGTGTGTAATCACAACAATGGTTGGCCTTTGTAACCGACGATGTTCACACGACCGTAAACACCATTGTTGCCCAGTTTACGGACACGTGTGGTATGTCATTTTGAAGACTACACAACGATTTTGCCTTGGTTTGCTCCACAAATCAATGACAATTCCCCAAAAGTAGCGTAGTTTATTTCTATTATCAGTGCATATTATTTTGTAATATTTGCATGAGGCAATGCCGACTCATTTCGACAATGATTTGGGTTTGCAATGCTTGAGCGATATTGCGTGCACGCCGTTCCAAACACTTGCGCAAAACATTGTCACAGTTGCGCATGCTGCATGCTGGCAATGCATTTTGAATAACATTGCGCAATGAATGCACTTTTGCGCACAAGTCTAACGCAGCCCAAGCCGATGCGGCGGCATCGGCGTAACATGAGACTCGGCTCAATTTAGTTTTATTCGATGTGAAAGAGTTTTCGACAGCTTTGTTTAGTGTCCACAAAATAAGTACTCCGTTTAAATGTTTAAAAATGTTTGCCCCTCCTCAAAAGCTTTAAAACAGTTGAAACTTGCATAATATTTTACAACCAATGGTATTTGCTGTTTCGACGTAATTTTGATGTTGGTTAATTTATCGGCGTAACAAAAAGGCGCCAGGGTTTCAGACAGCTTTTCCGCCAAATTAAACCTCGGTAGAACAGACTTAATGAGTTGAAATAAAGGCGGTCGTGTAGACATCAGTTATGCACCATACTATTTTTAATGTACGCGGTGGAATATTTTTTTCTTCTCTAAATTGTGCTTGATGTGCAAATACGGATGGACACCAAATTCGGTCGTGGTATTTCAACTTAATTTTTGAGAAAACGGTACAGTTGAACTTCCAGCTGACACTTTTATTCATTAAAGTGGGGTTTGGACATGAATATTATGATGCAATGTTATAGTTTTGGGCACTGGCGAAAATCTTTTACACCATTCTGTCGACGTAACACAGATTTACCAAAAAGACACCATGCGTTACGTCGATGAAAGAAAATTTGAGCGCCGTTGCTGAAATAATTTATGCAAATATTCCAGTATGGCTACCTTTATGTGAGAATTTAAACATCATATAACACATATATTAACAGAAAAAGTTTACTTTGATTTTTTTTAAATTATTCTTCATCATCATAATATGCATATTTTTTTATGTCACAATTTTCATCACTTTTATTTCCATGGACACCACAACATTCTTGGATAGAAATAATAAATTTAAACCCGAAATTATTAAAAAAACAATTCTGATTCATACTCTAGTATATAATTAATCAGGATAAACCATAATTTTCCTCTAAACATAGCCCAATCCTTATACAATTGTCCCTTAAAAAGTTGAGTTCAGCATATTTTGAGTGTATCCCAACCTGGTGAAATGAGCCAAATACAGAGTTGATTTTATACCAACACGTGTACCAGACTAAAGTCAGACCACAAGCGTGACAAGTCAATCGGAGACTCCGCTGTGGAATGCGTGCACGATCGAACGGAGGTGAAAAACTGGTGAAATTAAATTTATCTGCGTTACGTCTTTTATGTTTTAAATTGTCCACAAGAAAAAGAAAACTTCAAAGTTAACAAAAATTGTTTTCATAAAATAAAATCACAAATTATTGACATCCATTTCTCTTTTACTGAAATAGATTTTCTAAAATATTTTAGCACGGCTTCGATTTAAAAATACAAGCCGTGCTTGAAAATATAGCCCGTGTTTTTTTTTAAACTGGCCGTGCTAACACGGCCTGCACGGCTCGCTGGCTAAAACACTGACTCTGCCCTCACAGGTACTCATTTACCCCTGGGTGGAGAGAAGCAATTATGGTAAAGTGTCTTGTTCAAGAACACAAGCACCATGGTCGCGGTTGGGATTTGAACCCACATTTTGACGACTCAGCCATCAGAAGACAAATCCGATGCACTAATTCACTCGACCATGGCACTCCATGTTATTATTATTTATATATTATTCATGATTAACATTGATGTTAGCGGTTAGCATCAACGTTAAACATTGTTTCCCATTTTACTAGCCTACCAATTGTGTTGCAATTTCTTGCTGCAGTAATGTATCTATTATTCTTTAATGTTTGGTCTTTCTTTCCATGATAAATGGGATTGGAATGAAAGAACATGTCAGAAAAATCATACATCTTCTTCAAAAGAGTTAAGAGGCCTAACAGGTAATGTTAAGTTAAATATCAGTATTAAATAATTTCTAACTTCTGCCTCATTGTCCTCTTCCCCCCTACAGAAGAGAAGATATCACAGATCACAATCCCTTGGTTACAAAAATGGCTACGCCTTGTCTAACCGACCCGAAGTCGGCATCGGAGGAGAACCTCTTGAGGTCAACCAACTTTCACTAGCTGAGCTGGAAGAGTTGAACAATATACGACCAACACTAACCTATGGCCAAGCCAAACAGGCCCCGCCCGAAGACTTCATCCCCGCCCATGTTGCATTCGATAAAAAGGTAATCGGTCTGTTACCTTGTTTCACAATCTGATATGCCTTTGATGTACGGATGCTAAGTTTCATATTACCAGGCCTTGATCTTAACCGTGGCCACCGCTGTGGTGCCCATCCGAGTTGGCCATAATGCCCCTTTGGTTGGCCTTGAAATTTTGAAGCAGCTAAGGCTTAAGTGGCTGTGCCCTCTCAATCCTTAAGGTCGAGGCCTGTATTACACATATGTACATGTAACACACACACACACACACACATATTGAGACAACATTTCACATTTGCATTTAAGAATTCAAAATTTCATGTATTTTACAAAATTCTTACACATTGGCCCAAAAATATTTCCAAAATGACTTGATTAAAAACATAAAGAATGGAACACTTCTATACAGGTAGTTGGCTGTCTTCTAAGATTAAAAAGTACAAGGTTAAAAACAAAATAATCTGAATATATACATAGTTTTGTTGAAAGTGATTTGTTTCCCTTCAAAAATGGGATATTTTGTGGTCTTGTTTCCTGATTTAGCTCACATTAAAAATTCTAACTGTTGGCATTTCTGGATTTCAAACACTTAGAGTGCGGTACAGGGTTTGCTCTTAACATTTTCTTTTCACTGTCCAACAGGACCAGTAGGCTTGAATTGTGACTGGTCCAGCAGGACCAGTAGGCTTGAATTGTGACTGGTCCAGCAGGACCATTGTGACTGGTCCAGCAGGACCAGTAGAATTGTGATTGGTCCAGCAGGACCAGTAGGCTTGAATTGTGACTGGTCCACCAGGTTTTTTACTGGTCCATCATATACAGCATATACACGCAGTATTCAATCAGTTTCATATCAGAGTTGCTCTAATTATAGTTAATACACTGTCTAGCACAGCCACATATCAATTATGAATGAAGAAATACACATACCAACAATAACTTGATTACGGTCAGTAAATCTATTTATTGGAAAATGAAACAATTTTACAAAAAAGGGTGGCTTATATGCCGAGGTATGAAGAAGAAAACAATATGCATATATGTAAGCAAAGATCGTTTGTAAAATAACTAACAAGCAAAAACGGAAACCTGCAAAACATGTCATGTAAAATACTGATTGTCACCAAAGAATTGATTGTCCAAGGAATTACATTCTCATCCAGCGCGCTATTTTGGTGCAGTCATTGGAAGGCACTCAGACTAGCTCACTGCAGTGTGCAATGCCCTGTACATAGCACGTAAAAACTTTTCTTATTGGTCGAATAAGAACACATACCTTGTCATACAACCAATAGAAATATTCTTTACGCGATTTGGATCATGTCACTCACAAAATGTTAACATAGGCCTCGATCGTGTGTGTGAAATAGTGCTCGTCTGAAATAATCATGATGCTTTGATCATTCTTAGACAGTTTTGAGGCAAGTCCAATAAAGACAGAATAAATTAACTCAGTCTTGCAGATTCTTTCTTAATTGCTTTCTGTAATTCATACCCTTGCGGATTTTTTCGACTGGCCAGCCGGACCATTTGGCGAACCCTGCAGTTTGTTTGCTGGTAATGCCATTGGCAGAGTTTCCCATACATATGGTACATTTGAGTTTGCTTTTATGTAAATTGCATTGTGAGTTTATATTTTCAAGAAACAATTCAGACTTTAGTGATCTGTTCCTTGACCCTGTTGACTATGTAGACAAGAGGATCAGTTCTTTCATTATCCTGGTTACAGTTTTCATGAATCCCTTGCAGGAGGTCGTGGGTTTGAATCCCACACGAGTCGCCTGTGAAGTTTTTTCACAGACACTCGGAAAGCACTGAGGTATGCAGTGTTATACACACGTCGATGTAGGGCAAAATTAAATCATTTGTTTATCACCTGATGCAAGAATTTCATCAGTCTATATATATCGCGGAACCCGCCGCTATATGAGATTCTAGCTGGCCAATCATTCATTGGGCAAGCTCGGTGGTCAAGAGGTTAAGACATCTGCGTTAGTAAGCAGGATGTCATGGGTTCGAATCCTGCCTGAGTCGCCTGTGAAGTTTTTCCACAGACACTCGGAAAACACATGTCAGTGTAGAACAAAATTAAATCAAGTAATCTCGTGCATTTATATTTTTATGCTCTTCCCAAAGGTGCTGAAATTTGATGCCTACTTCCAGCAGACTGTTCATGAATCCAGAAATGAATACTTCCGTGTACGGCCAGTCATTATTTATTACTACCTGGAAGATGATAGCATCTCTGTGGTCGAACCCCACGTTGAGAACAGTGGTAAGTGGTCATATGAGCACTAACAGTGATTCATAAATTGCTCTCAGACATACAATGTTGGTCTCAATTAGTTAAAACCATACCCTCTACACCCCTTTCAATGTTGAGGACGTTTTGTGCAGAGAGTCAAACCGCAGGCCTCGAACATTGAGTGGATGCGTAGGGGTTTGGTTTAAAGAGGGACTCTAAGGTCAAATATCACAAAGCCTCTTAACCCCACGTTAAAATGGTGTAAAATTTGATATTTGTTTGATATTTGTTCGTCAAAAAGTCAATTCAACTCCGTTTTGATTGAATATCATGGAGATTCAGAAATGAACTAAAAATTCCCTGTACAAAAATGTACAGACCCATATATTTGAAATGTGACGTCATTGGATGTTTTTGGATGTTAACAAATTTCACAGTGGAAGGCTATCAAATATAATTGCAATTTGCAATCGTTTTAATGTGAGGTACGAGACTTGTGATATTTGTCCACTTTCACAAGGACTATCTATTGGAAGATGAGTGCAGCACAAAAATGAATTTGACCTTAGAGCCCCTCTTTAAGTTGCACCAACAAATGATCAAGTTTATAGCACAGGAGCACAATTCCTTACTTCAGAAATTGGTGTATTTTTAAAACAATGTTTTTGTTTTTTGTTTTTTCTAGGAATGCCCCAAGGTAAACTGATCAAGAGACAACGTCTTCCCAAGAATGATCAGGGAGATTATTGGCACTGGAAAGATCTGAATATAGACATCAACGTCACATTCTACGGGAAGATCTTCCACATCACAAGCTGTGACAAATGGACACAGGTTGGTTGTTAAACATTTAACCCTGGAAAATGTTCCCTCCATGTTCTATTACCAGGGGCCAATTTTATAGAGCTGTTAAGCAGATAAAATTGCTTACCAAAACAATTTGCTTAGCAGATTTCTTTGGTTACCGGCCAAACTTTCATACAAAATGTATGCATTTTGGCTGGTAGTCTGTTTTATATTGCTTAGCAAAAATATTTGCTTAGCAAAATTCTCTGCTTAGCAGCTCTGTGAAATTGACCCCTGGTTACAACATAGATACATCAAAAGAACGATCCGGCTGTTAATGTCACTGAAGAACATTGAAGAGAGATTATAATATGCACACAGCTAGAAACCAATCTGAAACATTCAGCTTAAGATGTCAATGCATTTATACATTCAGTACGTTTGCAATTCTCATACAGGTAAATTTTGAAACATTTCTGGGATTTTGATCTGCCCTTAGATTTCAGTTGACAAATTTTACAAAAATTGTATCCCCTCAGATAGATAGATAGATAGATATCAAGGGATGTTTGATACCATCATAAACCTTACACCAGGCCTCGATCTTAAGGATTGAGAGGACATGGCCACTTTGGCCTTGGCTGCCTCAAAATTTCAAGGCCAACCTGAGGGGTACTGTGGCCAACTCGGAGGAGCACCACAGCAATGGCCGCGGTAGCCGTGGTTAAGATTGAGGCCTGTTACATCAAATATTAAAGTTAAGGGTAAAACTATTTGTGGTAACACCATATAGAAATTCTCTTTTGAGTAGTAATAGTTCTGAAAAAACTGGTTTGTTACAACTTGACATTTCGATCAGTATACTCGGATCATCTTCAGGAGAAAGAGAATTTTCACATGGTGTCACCGCAAATAGTCTTTACTTATCCTTTTCACCATGCAAAGCTACAAGTCTCACATCTTTAATACAATTTCAAAATACTTCTGTGGTATAGCTCATGTAATATCAATTGAATCATTTGAATCATTTTCCCGTTGCAGGAGTACATGGCTAGCGAGGGTATTGAGTTGAAAGCACCTCATGGTGTACCAGGAGATCCATACACAGAATCACGTAAGGAATCCGCCGCCCTTCGTACCTGTCAGACAAAGTCATCGTTTGATAAACTCAAGCAGTTCTTGGAATTGGATCGCCAGGTACTCATCTTGTTTTGCTTTATTTCTCCACATGTTTGTTATGGTTCTGTTATGTGGTTGTTTGATTGAGAGGTGGATTTTGCCCGGCCTGCCGTGGGGCATCATGAGATAAACGTTTCCACGTGAAGCTAGTTTCCGAGAGAACTAGACGCAATCTTAAACTAGACGCAGGCAAAACCATCAGCTGTGGGGAGAACACGCTAAACGATAAGATGTGCGCTCGAGAAATGGTTCTCTCACAAGCCGGGCAAGTCTCCCAGACTGTACTGCTTCTTTTTGAGACCTTGTGCATCAGTTTGTGGAACGAAACATCGCGAATGGGCCAAATCCATTGTTCTTGGAGTACCACGTCGTACTATGGACTAGGTTAATAAAAATAATAATAATAATAATGTAGACTTATATGGCGTACGTATCCACCAAACTGGTGCTCAAGGCGCATTACATTATTACCACTGCTCATCAGGCTCATAAATCATTCCTGAAACCATCTCAGCTCCCTGGGGAGTATACAGCTCAATTGCTGCCATTTCAGCGCATATGGGCTAATCAAACACAATGACCAACTCTGCCCTCACAGGTACCCATTTACCCCTGGGTGGAGAGAAGCAATTATGGTAAAGTGTCTTGCTCAAGGACACAAGCACCATGGTCGCGGTTGGGATTTGAACCCACATTCTGACGACTCAGCCATCAGAACACAAATCCGATGCACTAAACTGCTGGACCATGGCATTAGTATACGAGTGGCACACTTCATGTAGGTAATAGACTTCTGATAACGTATATTTTAAATTTTGGTTTCTGCAAACGCCAGTTGGTGATAAAATTTTTTGTTTCTTTGTTTAATTTCCTTGTTTACTTCTGCCAGTGTGTTTGTCATTCTTTAACAAATAAATTAAATAAACATCAACATTTAAGTGTACAGGTCAGGTGTAGATGTTTTACTGATAAATTTGAGGAGATCACTGTTTGCTTCAAATTTTCTATTAGATAATTCGGAAGATAATTCACACAACGATTCATTAACGCTTCTTCTCAACCAATCTAATTTTTGTGGTTCTGGGTATGAAGGTCCCGGGCCACAGTTATTTAGTTAACTTTTTCATGCCCTGGCATGTTTCACTGGTAATCTTCTGTTTTGTATACTGTCTTATATTTGTTGTGTTTTTATGCCAAATAAATAATAATTATATTGCTTGGTCTCTTGGATAGCCAAAAATACCAGATTTACTCTGCCTCCAATCACAAGAGTTCTTATATAACACATCCTTATGTGACTAAGATTCATTTTAACCAATAAGATTCTCTGTCTCTAGGATAACCAGATAGATCATTGAGCTGTATACTCCCCAGGGAGCTGAGATGGTTTCAGGAATGATTTATGAGCCTGATGAGCAGGGGTAATAATATAATGTGCCTTGAGCACCAGTTTGGTGGATACGTGTGCTATATAAGCCCACATTATTATTATTATTATTATTATTATTATTATTATTATCATCAGATTACTTTCCTCCAATCACAAGATTCCTTACATAACTCATCTTCTTTTCAACCAATAAGGTGTTGCGTTTCTACAGTGTTTGGGATGACCGTGACAGTATGTTTGGCGAGATGCGTCCATACATTATCCAGTTTTATCTGGTCAATGACACCGTAGAGGTCAGAGAAGCTCATGAACCCAATGACGGTCGTGATCCGTTTCCATTGCTTCTGAAGCGTCAAAAGCTGCCAAAGGATCGCTACAATGTTGAATGTAAGCTCATATTCATTAATTGATTTATGTTAAATTGTGTAATTATTGGTCTGCCGTTTTTTAAATTTTATTTAAACAAATTTTATAAACCAAACAAACACAGAAAAAAATTAATCACACATATGTTCAAACACATTTGGAGTGTCATGGCCGAGCGGTCTAGTGCATTGAACTCAAGTTCTGGTGTTGTTAGAATGTGTGTTCGAATCCCAGCCTGGCTGGTCATGGCGCTTGTGTCCTAAGTAAGATACTTAACTATAATTACTTTGTCCTTCGGATGGGACGTTCAGCCGTAGGTCCGGTGTACAGTAATACACGTAAAAGAACCCAGAACACTTATCGTGGAAGAGTAGGGGTTTACCCTGGTGATTCTGGTTCACGTAACAAGCCCCCTTGTTTACAGGTTTCCTCAGGCTTCTGAGCTACAGTGCTTAAGTGTGCTTTTGAGACATCCTTGGTTTCTTTACCAGAAATGTATAATAATAATAATAACATTTTCTGGGCAAAGTATAAATGTTTTTTCCGTTTATTTTTAAGTAAGACTTGCTCTGCATGGTGAAAAGGATAAGTAAAGACTGTTTGCGGTGACACCATATGAAAATTGTCTTTGGAATAGTAAGTGGTTCAGGAAGAACCAGTTGGTTACTGTCCTGAAGACGATCAGAGTGTAATGATAAAAACGTCAAGTGATCAACCGGTTCTTTTCAGAACCCCAGGGCGTAGCGAAGGAATTTTCTTTGTGGGGAAGGGACTGCCACTTGAAACCGTAGCTCTTTCCGTGAGTAAAAGTAAAAACAACTGATAACAAATCAACACCCACTCGCTATGGCCCTGTCAGAACCACTTAATACTCAAAAGAGAATTTCTACATGGTGTCACCGCAAACAGTCTTTACTTACCGTTAAGTGTCTCAATGCTATAAGTGTCCTTGAGCAAGACACTTAACCATAATTGCTTATAGGTGCAGAGGCAGTTTAACAACTGCCTTGTTCTGGACTAGTTACCCCTCCCAGTCCTATTCGCACCGTGAAGAGGCTGGTTATTAACTTGTCTTGTTTCGGTGCGAGGGGCTGGTTCTTCAGTGTGGAGTTGTTGTAACAACGCAATGACTTAGTAGCCCCCACCTTGGAGTGGCCTTGTGTGGGGCTATTTGCATTTAAAAAAAAAATAAAAAAAAAAAAAATTTAATTTAATTTTTTTTTTTTAAATTTAATTTTTTTGATTTTTTATAAATCGTAACAAATCTTAAATCCTAGCCTGAAGGACAAAAAAGAGAGGATTTTATATAATAGTACATGTACACACACATATTTCAACAAATTCTGTATGGCATTGTTTTTAATTACAGCTCAATCAAATTAAATATATATTTCCCCTCAATGGTTATATTCTGCCTTTCTTTAAAACGTTTTTTTAATTTGTTTATCCTGTATAGCGTCTTTCCCAGCTGTTGTTATGGAATTGTCTGACCATGAGATCAAGCAGTGGTGTACACCTGAAGATTTCTGGATCGGTAAGACCGTGTTCATCTACAACCGACCCTTCCTGATCTATGATACTGATGAGTTTACCAAGGCTTGGATGCATAATAAGTATGGCTATAAGAACTTTACGCCGGTGGAGGTGACAGGACAAGCCAAACGTCTACCAACAATGGTGAGAAATACAGGGGCATGTTTTCGCGACCCTAATCAGAAACTTGTTTCTGACGTCATATTCTTGACCAGAAACAAGACGGCATAACTATGCAAAAACGCGAACGTAACCAGAGAATTGTTTTCAGTTTGCGACGTGTTTAGTCATCAACGTTTCTCAAAATATTTACGGTGTAATTCAAATTTTTGCAAAATAGAACTTACTCATGAGTGCTAGTAATAAACTTGAAAGATATACTGGTATATGAACAATCATTTCATCATGTTTTAACAAATAATTAACAAAACTTCTGTTACTTTTTACAATCCACCATCTTGAAACCAAGCGTAACCGATCACAAACTTTGGTTCACGTTTGGTCAGAACAATGACGTCATCACAGCACAACCGAACTCGCGAAAACGCTGAACCAATGACCAAAGCCCAAACCTGTTTCTGGTCAGGGTCGTGAAAACGTGCCCCAGATGTCATTCATTGGATGTTTTCTTTTTTATAACTTGAAGATGAAGTTTTGAAGTCAGACACTTTGACCAAGCAAGAGGGGCTGGTGAGGGTGGTCTTGATGATTGTAATTGTGAAGGCAAATTTACAATATATCATCAAAGAACAGAGATCTATAAAATAAAAAATAACCTCAAAGACACCGTTTAAATATTTCTCTCTATTTAAGCCTAGCTTCACAAATACACTGTAGAACAAGGTTATGTTCTAACTCGTATTAAATCCATGTGGATTTTGGCACTGTATTTCTATTTGGTTCCTTTAATTTGAGTGAGATAATGTATTTTGTCTTAAAGGGCAGGTACATGTAATGTTGACAAAACTGCCGCTATGAGTATGCTTACTCTCTTTGAATCAAGATATACATTGAAGGGAAGGTACAACATTGGTAATGTTGGCCAAACTGCTTCTATGAGTATGCTTACTCTCTTTGAATCAAGATATACATTGAAGGGAAGGTACAACATTGGTAATGTTGGCCAAACTGCTTCTATGAGTATGCTTACTCTCTTTGAATCAAGATATACATTGAATGCAAGGTACAGCATTGGTAATGTTGGCAAAACTGCTTCTATGAGTATGCTTACTCTCTTTGAATCAAGATATACATTGAAGGGAAGGTACATCATTGGTAATGTTGGCCAAACTGCTTCTATGAGTATGCTTACTTACTCTCTTTGAATCAAGATATACATTGAAGGGAAGGTACAACATTGGTAATGTTGGCAAAACTGCTTCTATGAGTATGCTTACTCTCTTTGAATCAAGATATACATTGAAGGGAAGGTACAACATTGGTAATGTTGGCCAAACTGCTTCTATGAGTATGCTTACTCTCTTTGAATCAAAGATATACATTGAAGGGAAGGTACAACATTGGTAATGTTGGCCAAACTGCTTCTATGAGTATGCTTACTCTCTTTGAATCAAGATATACATTGAAGGGAAGGTACAGCATTGGTAATGTTGGCAAAACTGCTTCTATGAGTATGCTTACTCTCTTTGAATCAAGATATACATTGAAGGGAAGGTACATCATTGGTAATGTTGGCCAAACTGCTTCTATGAGTATGCTTACTTACTCTCTTTGAATCAAGATATACATTGAAGGGAAGGCACAACATTGGTAATGTTGGCAAAACTGCTTCTATGAGTATGCTTACTCTCTTTGAATCAAGATATACATTGAAGGGAAGGCACAGCATTGGTAATGTTGGCCAAACTGCTTCTATGAGTATGCTTACTCTCTTTGAATCAAGATATACATTGAAGGGAAGGTACAGCATTGGTAATGTTGGCCAAACTGCTTCTATGAGTATGCTTACTCTCTTTGAATCAAGATATACATTGAAGGAAGGCACAGCATTGGTAATGTTGACCAAACTGCTTCTATGAGTATGCTTACTCTCTTTGAATCAAGATATACATTGAAGGGAAGGCACAGCATTGGTAATGTTGGCCAAACTGCTTCTATGAGTATGCTTACTCTCTTTGAATCAAGATATACATTGAAGGGAAGGCACAGCATTGGTAATGTTGGCCAAACTGCTTCTATGAGTATGCTTACTCTCTTTGAATCAAGATATACATTGAAGGGAAGGCACAGCATTGGTAATGTTGGCCAAACTGCTTCTATGAGTATGCTTACTCTCTTTGAATCAAGATATACATTGAAGGTACAACATTGGTAATGTTGGCCAAACTGCTTCTATGAGTATGCTTACTCTCTTTGAATCAAGATATACATTAACCAGTTCACGTCGGAGGCCGTGTATACACGCAATTTTTTTTTGCACCACGGTTCGGAGAGCGTCTAAACACACCATAGGAAACTCCGATATATTTGTATGCATGCTCGGTTGAGCCACGCGTGTATGGTGACATGCTCGGAAGACGTGGCCATGAGCTGTGGAAGCTTCCATTAACGTGTGTGTGGGAAAAAGAAACCCGCACAGGGGCCCAGAAAAACTTTTTTATTCCCGACGCGAACTGGTTAAAGGGAAAGTACAACATTGGTAATGTTAGCAAAACTACTTCTATGAGTATGCTTACTCTCTTTGAATCAAGATATACATTAAAGGGAAGGTACAACATTGGTAATGTTAGCAAAACTACTTCTATGAGTATCCATCATCAGTTTTACACTAAGTAAGTTTAACATTAAAAATAAACCATTTGGTTATTATTGAATTACCAGTCCTATTATGTTACATGGGATTATTTACATGACAGAATCAATATTTAACAAAATCTTACTACTTTTCCTGGCAGAATTTACCGCCGTATAATGGCTTTGGATCCTTGGAGGATTCACTCCAATCTTGTCTATCTCTTGTTCCTCAACCACCCAAGAAAGACTTCATCAAGATGCTTGAGAATGACCACAAACAGCTTCGATTTGAAGCCGTCCTCGTAAGTTTGTCTTTCACTTCTGATCATCTATTTTATTTTTAAAATCATACAGGGAGTGAAACCTAAGACAAGGAACAGGCCTGTGATTTCTCAGGATTTTTCCTGATTTCAGGATTTTTTACAAATCTCCCTTTGCCTCAAAACGTTCTTGAAATAAGAGAAGTAGCCACCAAAGAAAGAAAGTAAGACTAATTGCAGTGACACCATGTGAAATTCTCAATTGAGTAGTAATTAGTTCTGAAAAGAAGTGAAGATTACAACTCAAGGAAAGAAAGAAGTAGCCTGTATTGTGTCCAAACCTTTCTTGTTTGTGTGGATGTGGAGAGTGTGTAAATCCTCATAACTAAACCTCCAGGAGGTTCAGGGGGGCTTTGTCCTCTAGACCAAAGGAGGACCCAGGCCCAGGATTTGTTACTTTTGTCAAATCACATCCCTGAAGGAAAGAACTACTTCGCCAACCAAGACAACCCAGTAGCAAGAGTAGCAAGAATAAACTTTGAAAGAATCAAATATGGGGATTGTGATTCTGTGACCAGTCGAAACAGTATTGGAAATTTGTTGCAGTTTTCATAAATCTAATTGCTGCTAAACTTGGAATTCTGCTTTTACGATCACCTGACAGGTTTAGCGCAGAGTATTGTGCTAGCTGTGTAAACGGCAAATACTTAGTTATGTCAAGTTATACACGCACAAATTCATTGCTTAACTTGTGAAATTACCGCTTTAGTACGAAGCGGTTATTCGCTTATGCTAAGCAGAGCCATTGCATTAGACCTAGCTCAACTTTTATATTCACTCAGTAAATTTGATTAATGTGTATTCACATCGTGCATGACCTGTTGAGGGCACATGTTGTTAGACCACTGTGGGCGAAAGGGCAGTGATAGTGCGTCGCGTTTTGTGTATTTTGCAGTTGATGGCGTATGTACGGAATATCACCAGCGATCATTGGCTGGTAGAAGTACACGCACGCTTAGTACCATAACATATGCGCATGAAGTGTACGCACAACGCTCAATGGACGCCAAAGTGGCTATCATCAAGATACTGGGTGCAAATTCACCGCTTGAGTGGTATGATGTGCACTTAGTGGATAATGGGAAGCTTATAATCTTTGAATAACAAATGCCAATTCAGAAGATGATCACCTAACCAGGTATCAATCCTATTTGCCCGATAGGATTCCGTCAAACCAGAAGATCGTGGTCGTCGTTTCATCATCTCATACAGACTTGCTGATGACATGGTGACCATCTTTGAGCCGCCAGTACGTAACTCTGGTATCATCAGTGGCAAATTCCTGGAGCCGACGCGTGTTACCAAGCCTGGCTCTATTCCTGAAAGTCCAGAGTTCTACGGACCGCAGGATATGTACATCGGTGCTGTCATTCAGGTCTTCAGTCATCGGTTTGTGATCACTAATGCTGACAATTACGTTCTGACGTACTTAGAGACGCACCTTGATGACTTCCCTGGGAGTGAAAAGACAATAGAGTCTATCCGTCAGAGAAGATCTTATGGTGAGCCTTCAATGAAGACGTCCGTTAAGGGTGCCCCCATGCAGATCAAAAGAAGGTAAGAATGGTTGTATAATTTATTACCAGTAGCTACCACAATCATTAGTCTTAGTAGTCTAAAAAGGAAATAATGCTAATCTAGCTTAAATATAGAACTTCTGTTTCATAAAAATTTTAATTGAGTAAAATCTGTGTTAGCAATAACAGCTATTTGAGATCTATTAATTAGGGTTTTTGTGTTCAGATAGGGGATTATATAGTCCATAGGCCTTGGTAAATACTCACTATGAGTAACTTAACCCTGATGCCCTGAAATGCCCTGAAAATCCGTTTTACCGTGAAATAAATAGTTCACAGCAATTTCACGATGACACAACACCGTGAAAATGCCATGAAATACTCTTGGGATTCCTTCGCTGTGAAAACGCCATAAACTTCTCGTGGCAGTTTTGGGGCAGCTCAGTAATTCTCGAGAGTGCTGTGAATTTGCTGTGAAATCACCGTGAACATTATTGCCAATATCTGAGAGGAAGAGACACCATGAAATTGCAGTGAAATTACGGTGAACTGTTATTTCACGGCAAAATGGATTTTCAGGGCATTTTCAGGGTGAAGTTGTGACTGGGCCTGGCCAGGCTTCTCAAAGGCATGTCTGTACCATGACTTTGGCCCTCCTTCCTTGACCTATATGGTGTTATCGCAAACCTAACTTTTATTCAACACTCCATCGTAAAATTGTTGATTTGATTTTGATGTTCTAGTCCTGGTGATCTTCAGAGACTTACTCAAGAAGTAAAGGCACAGCTACGGAAGGATAATTACATCAACTTCAACTCTCTGACTGAAGCCTTCTTACAGTATGACCGTGACCGATCAAGCTTTGTGGACGTCAGCGAACTGAAGAAGATCTGTCAGAAACAAAATCTACCGCTGGACGATGATCTTATGCAAGCCGTAAGTTGTTTTTCTGTTGCAACAGAGGTTTGCTGAAAAGGATATTATTTTGAGTCGTGTGGTTGCCAAAAAATTAGTTTCTGTTGTTAGAGGTAACCCATTTCAGAAATACAGTGTAGAAATACAGTGTATAATATGTGACCTGTTACAACGAAAGGAGCGTAAAGTCGCACTGTACCATTTCACAGTACAGCGGGAAAAGTGAAAAATCGGAGGGTGGTCTAATTTTTTTGTTATTATATTTGCAATTTGTAAATCTCCTTATATCGCATTCCAAACTTTCAGTTCGATCAGACAATTAAAAACCTCAATTTCAGGCCAATTTCTTTGGTAGCATTTATCGTGTTCTGACAAACAACTTGAAACAAAGACGGAAACAAAGCCACAAATCCCCCTCTGGTGGTCTGGGGGATCGCTGTAACCCCAAGTGTTTATATATATCATTGGAAAGCTCTTGTTCTCCTGAATCCAGAAATACCAATAACTCAATTGATTAAATTTCCGACTTTAAGCTCATTTTGTGGTGACAGGTCACATATCCTCCCGTACAAACACACCTTTGCTAATTTTCTTCATTTTCTTTGTATATCTGCAGTTAATCACTGAGTGTGGCGGGGACGACCAAGGAAGAATAAAACATGCAGAGTTCATGCGCTTCCTTACCTGGGATTAGAACAGCCACAAGTACACGTCGGCTCTGGATTGGGAATAGCCATTCCAAAGAGCTCCCCATTGAATCACCTACTTCATCATTTTCACACGTAGCAGGTTTACAAAATAGTACACCTTTGGTAATTGTCCTATAATTTACAATTTCACAAAATGGAAAAAATTGTATTTTTGGTGGAAATGTTGTGGCCCAAAATATCCCGTGCTCTTTTTAAAATGAAAGCATTGTTATTGGATAATAAAATTGTGATCATTTCCTATTGAAAAGCACACTATATTTTAATGCTGTGCACAAAGACTGCCCTCTGTTGACCAAGTGGAGACAAGCAAACAGTATATGTAGACAATGACATCCAAACATGTACTGAGGAAATGAGGTGATGTACAAATGTATGGTTTCACATCTGGATTGAAAGGACCTCTATAATTGGTTGATTGGTTGCTAATGGGAGGAGCTTGGGAAGTCGTCAATTGATCATGCTGCAGCCATCTTGGTCAGGGTCCCTGTATACACCAGTATGATTGTGGTGCAGATTCTTGATACATAAAAGAATTTTATTTTCTGTCCAGCCTTGGTTTGATCATGTAGATTTGTATGCAGAAAAATAAGATAGCTTCACAGGGTGTTTGTTTCGCACAGATCCGGATCTCGATCACCAGACAGTCCGTACGATTTAGACAGTTTACTGATCCGGATCCTGTATTTGCTGATCCTGCTCATGCAGTGGATATGTGAAATTCAAGATGGCGCAAACAAAAATAACAAGACGAAGATCATTACAGAATTCATCAAATCATCATGAATAAACGTTTTGAAACAATTCATTTGAAGGCCAAAAGAAATTATCATTGCTATCAAATGATGTCTAAAACAGTTTGTCAGAACAAAAATCTAAATTTAGCAGATGGATTCTGCCACGGGCACAGTTCAGCCGTATATAGTCTGGCACTCAGCCGTAGTCTGGTACTCAGCCGTAGTCTGGTACTCAGCTGTGTACAACAGGCATTATAATAATAATAATAATAATAGTAATACAGAAGATTTATAATGCGCACATATCCACCAAGAAGTGCTCAAAGCGCTTTACAGTAAACAAGAAATCATACAATAGCATAACAATACAATAGCAAATGCAATATAATACTAAATAAAAAGAAAAAAAATGCATAAATGAATGTTAGTAGTCCTTATAGGCAATACACATAAGATGAGTTTTTAAGTTTTTCTTGAAGGAGTAAACAGTTTGAGATTCACGAATGTACAGAGGTAAATCATTCCAAAGGCGTGGAGCCACAACTTCAAAAGATCTGTCACCCCAAGAATGTTTTGACTTTTGTTCAGCCAGCAAATATTTTGCACTGGAACGTAACTTGCAAGAGGGGGCATAACTTGCGAGAGGGGGGGGCTGAGTTAACACATGGATTTGGATCCCAAAGTTTCTATTTGTATTCATACTGCAGAATATCACACGATCGTGATCCGCAATCCCGAGTGAATCAAACACACCCACAGTGATCATGATCTAATCTCAGCAGGAATATTTACTATAAACATTTGATGAAGAAAATACCCCAATTCTTGTTATGTGTTTATTTACATGTTTCTTTTCGTTTTAAATACATTTTGCCGAAATGAGTGCTATTTGACACAGTGATACATTTCCAAAAAGTCAGTGCTGTTTGAGTCTGTGAATTAAACAGTTACGAAAAATAATTGTTCAATAAAAAAATTCAGTGACAAATTTTAAATTTTGGTTGCCCATAACTAGATAACAAAAAAGTATTCCAAATAAACACTTGAGCAGGGCCGTCATATCGCATAGGCACACTGGGCAGTTGCTGGGGGCCCCGCGATTTTAGGGGCCCCGAGATTCAATTTGAAAAATAAAAATAGACTTTCAACCAATTATAAACCAATTTTCTGCAATGAAATGCCGCAAATTTCCCAGTTGAAAAACTTATTTTTAATGTGTTGGGGGGGGGTTAGGGGCCCCAGTACATTGCTTTGCCCGGAGGCCTCAAATATTCTTAAGACGGCCCTGCACTTGTTTGAAAGTAAAGTGGGAAAAGTTGGAATTTAACAGTTCATACTTTGTAAATATTTTTCAAGAGTAAGATTTAATTTGGATTATCTTATATAAGATAAGAAATGCTTTCGTAAAATTCCTAAGAATAATTAATCAAAATTTTGCCTGAATATAAAATGTTGTTCTCTGAAACACACATCTGAGCAAATATTCTTTTGTATGTTTTAGTGATTACTGGTCTTTATATGCTAGGCAAAAGGTAACAATACAGATATCCATAGAGATATCATGCAAACTTAGGGAGGAGGGCCAAAGTCATGGTACAGCCAAGCCTTTGAGAACCCAGCCAGGCCCAGGCTACCTGGCCTCCTAATCTGTCTTTTGTGAGTCCTAATCCTGTAACAATACAGTACCTGCCAATCAACATAACCTGGGCTTCTGGAGGGCCTAGCCCAGGCAAGCAGAGCTCATTATATAGGCCAGTAGGCAGGGGGAAAAGCCTGGGCCTGGCCAGGCTTCTCAAAGGCTTGGCTGTACCATGACTTTGGCCCTTGTCCCTTAGCCCTTTCTGCATAGAAAGGATCGTCAATGACTTTCCACGATAGATTAATAGTGATCAATACCATTGCACATAGAGGCATTTTTGTACATGTATAAAATATACAGACAAGGAACTTTCAAATAATTATTCTGTAAAGGTAGGTTGTGAAAATAATAATCCGTCCATCATTGTTATTTTAAGTGCCGTCCTTATATTTGTATTATTAAACAGTGTGTTTTGCAAGAGATAATAAAATGAAATATTTCAATTCATTGTTTTTACCCCTTGTGATTTTGATAAAAACTACAAGACTAACCTCTTGTGATTTTGATAAAAACTACAAGACTAACCTCTTGTGATTTTGATAAAAACTACAAGACTAACCTCTTGTGATTTTGATAAAAACTACAAGACTAACTCCTTGTGATTTTGATAAAAACTACAAGACTAACCTCTTGTGATTTTTATGGAAAACTACAAGGATTACCCATTGTGATTTTGGAGGAAAATACAAGGCTTACCGCTTGTGATCTGGAGAAAAAAATACAAGGCTTACCCCTTTGAAATTCTGATTTGGGGAACCAGTAATTCTGTGTTGAAAAGTGGGTGCTGCGTACAACCAATCAGAATCCCATGGGCCATAATTAACTCATTAATTCATAATGGTTTATTCGAGAAAAAATTTCCATAGCGACCAAAGGTCGAATTCCAGAATAATTTGCAATGTTAAAAATACATGTGAGTGTCTTGTGTTAGGGTCACGGCTCGGAAATAGGTGCCGGGATTCTGATGATGAGGAAGACAAGTTTTACGCAAAGTTCAGAGAGAAACTTTTACGTTGATCGGCCAATGGGATTGTGTCGGTCACAGCAAGAGCAAGCACGTCCCACGATAATTCGAAGAGCTCGCTTCTGAACAGACTCGAGCTTTCATGTTTGTGCTTTGGTGACCTGCATTCCAAACGGGCGCAGCGTATTCAAATAAGGAGCACACACTCTCCCACTCTCCCCCACTCCAATGATCCCAGTCCCACCAGTTTCCCGCCTGCACGCTTCAACGCACTAATCCTCCAGCATCCAGTCTTCCCGCGAATCCTCCAGCAGCCTACTTAAGCAGCAGCATTTCCCAGAGTTCGGCATTCTCCTGAAGACGATCAGAGCATACTGATCGAAACGTCGAGTTGTAACCTCCAGTTCTTTTCAGAACTAATTACTACTCAATAGAATTTTTCACATGGTGTCACCGCAATTAGTCTTACTTATCCTCTTCACCATGCAAAGCTACAAGTTTTACCTAAGGAGCACTTTCTTGGACCAATTGCTAATTTTAATAAATTTGTTTAAAAACCTTAGAATGGACACCTCTTATAGCTCCTCTAAATAGCTCCTCTTAAAAGAGATGTATTTGAATTTAAATATCAACCATAGAATGGACACTCGAATTAATAAAATATAAAAAAAGGTCCTTCTGGGGTTTGAACCCAGTACCTACCAGTCCGAGTCAAAATTCTTACCACTAGATCACTTGACGTTATCTGTAAATTTATGTGTTTGACTTTATGAATTTTTTTTTTTTTAGAATGGACACTGACCACTGAACAAAGTATAAAAGTAAAAACAATATCACTGGAGCTTAAATCCTGGAACTACTGGTTCAAAGTCATAAGTCATAACCATCAGGCCACATGCTACTCTTATTATATATATATATATATACATGTATATTTTAAGATATTTAATCACTGTCAAGTTAATAACGTATAAAACCTGTTGGTTCCTTGCTCCTGTTGATAAGATTGTGTTTGAGTTTAATTATAAACCTTAGGCCTAACACATTTTCCCCTTTTGTTGACCGATGGTTGTTGCTTACAATAAATATCCAATTATTCCTGTAAGATGTCAGATGAAGCAACAGTCCAATGGTTAAGACGTCAGACTTCAGTATTGTCGACTTGGGTTCGAATCCCGGCGGTCGTATTCAGGTTTTCTTTTTTCATTTTAAATGGTTACGCAATCACGATTTATTTAAGCAGTTTAACATTGAAATCCTAATACCAACAGGATAAATGGCGCAAGCCGTTAGTCCACTGGTTTGTCAATTGCAGGCAGTTCCAGGCTGGTACGTCCGGGTTCGAATCCTGCTCCTGACACATAGGGACATGACAGCTGCTGGCTGCTGGCTGCTGGCTGCTGGCTGCTGGCTGGGGACCGTCATGTTCTCTCCCCCGAAGGTTTGAGCGTGGAGGAAATGTACGGACAGGGGAGTAAAGGAGGGACCGGGATGGTAGCGACCTCCCAGAAGGGTGCTAAGGTGATCACCATGCCGGTTCGTCCGGACTTTGAGTCTCCCGAATACCTGATCGACACTCCGACTAACTCTCCGCACTTTTATTACAATAATACTTAAATTTTTACTTTTAACATTTTTTTAAATATATTTTTTTATTTTTATTTTTTTAATTTGTTTTAATTTTTTTAATTTTTAATTTTTAATTTTTAATTTTTAATTTTTTTTAAAGACAATTAGCAAATACCAAAAGTACACAAAAACTTTTTAAAAAGTATTTCTAACTAACAATTTGTCTTCTTCCTGGATAAAATATTGTCTCCAATCGGAGACAGTTTGGTCAGTAGTTTACAGCCACGCAGTAACAGGTTTCAATATTTTTCTCGAGGTGGATAGTTGGAAAGATAGCTAGGCGACTCAAACTTTTAAAAAGAGTCAAAGGATACCCCTTTGTAATTTTTTTCACCTCAAAAAGGTCTGTGTAATTTCGAGGTGAAAACTACCCCTTAATTTTTTTTTCTTCAAAATTTGGCCTAAAAATGAATTTTTATCAAATGCTTGATACTTATTGGAGAGACGCAATCTCAGTTTTCATAATTTGTGTCGCCTAGGCTTTCCAACATTTTCAGAAAATCATTAGTTTATGAAAAACTATGGGTGAAATTGTGAAATTTAAAATTTGCCCAAATAGGCTAAATAAGAGACAACAAGTTTTTTTTTTTCAAGGTGAAAAAAAATTTTCTTAAAAATTTGGTCTTAAAATTTAATTTTTTTTTCAAATGTTTGATACTTGTTGGAATTGGAGAGACGCAATAGAGCGCTTGGGGCTCATTTTTCTTAATTTGAGTGGCTTATCTTTCCAACTTTTTCAGAAAATCCATATTTTATAACAAAAATATGGGTGAAATTGTGAAATTTAAAACTTGCCCAAGTATGGTATAATTTGGTGTCTGTCTTCTGCAGACACAGAGCTTCATTCTGTGTAATTTAGAAGCAAATCGGAGGCAATTTTTTTTAGGTGAAAAAAAACGACGTTTTTTCAAAATTTGGCCTAAATTTATTTTTTTTCTTCAAATACCTGATACTTGTTGGAGAGACGCAATAGAGTGCCTGGATCTCATTTTTCTTAATTTGAGTAGCTTATCTTTCCAACTTTTTCAGAAAAATCAATATTTTATGAAAAAATATGGGTGAAATTGTGAAATTTAAAACTTGCCCAAATATGCTATAACTCAGTGGCTGTCTTCTGCAGACACAGAGCTTCATTCTGTGTAATTTAGAAGCAAATCGGAGACAACTTTTTTTTCGAGGTGATAAAACGACAAGGGGTACGCTTTGACGTTTTTTTTTTAATTTGGCCTAAAAAAATTTTTTCTTCAAATGCCTGATACTTGTTGGAGAGACGCAATAGAGTGGCTGGATCTCATTTTTCATAATTTGCGTCGCCTATTTTTCCAACTTTTTCAGAAAATCAATATATTAAGTGGAAAAACGACAAGGGGGTACGCTTTGACTTTTTATTTTTATTTGGCATAACATTTTTTTTCTTTTTCAAATGCTTGATACTTGTTGGAGATACGCAATAGATTGCCTGAATCTCATTTTTCTTAATTTGATTCGCCAACGTTTTTAGAAATTCAATATTTTATGAAAAATATGGGGAAAAGTTTGAAATTTAAAACTTGTAATTTACAAGTCAATTGGAGACAAGATATATTTTATCCAGGAAGAAGATGGGGAATAACTAAGACAAATTACTTTAGTTAGACCACAAGGCAATTCCGGAAAATGTTTGGAGAAAAGACTGATGAAGAAGACTTTTTAAAAATTCGTAAGAGTTTTTGTGAACATTTGCCAATAATAAGTGTTTAAATAAATAATAACAAAAATAAAGAAATTATTGTAATAAAAGTGCGGAGAGTTAGTCCGAGTGTCGACCAGGCATTCGGGAGACTCAAAGTCCGGGCGAACCGGCATGGTGATCACCTTAGCACCCCTTCTGGGAGGTCGCTACCCTCCCGGTCCCTCCTTTACTCCCCCGTCCGTACATTTCCTCCACGCTCTAACCTTCAGGGGAGAGACATGACGGTCCCCAAGCCATTGCCGCAGCCAGCAGCTGTCATGTCTCTATGTGTCAGGAGCAGGATTCGAACCCGGACGTACCAGCCTGGAACTGCCTGCAATTGACAGCCCAGTGGACTAACGGCTTGCGCCATTTATCCTGTTGGTATTAGGATTCGAATTTTAAACTACTTAAATAAATCGTGATTGCGTAACCATTTAAAATGAAAAAGAAAAGCGAAACACCACCGCCGGGATTCGAACTGAAGTCTGACGTCTTAACCATTAGACTGTTGCTTCTTCTGTCATATGATAGGAATGACTGGATATTTATTGTAAGCAACAAGCATTGGTCAACAAAAGGGAAAAATGTGTCAAGGTTTATAATTAAACTCAAGCACAATCTTATCAAGAGGAGCAAGGAGCCAACGGGTTTTATACGTTATTTGACAGTGTCCACTCTAAGGCTTATAATTAAACTGTAAAAATAACAAAAATACGAGTAATATATGGTCTAGTGGTTATGACTTATGACTCTGAACTACCGGTAATAGTTCCTGGGTCCAAACCCCATCCCAGTGATATTGGTTTTTACTTTTATAATTTGTCCACTCAGTGTCCATTCTGTTTTTGTTGTATTAAACTTAAACACATACATTTACCGATAGCGTCAAGTGATCTAGCAGTAAGACTTGTGACTCAGGGTGGACAGCTACTGGGTTCAAACCCCAGAAAGACCTTTTATAATTATTTTATTAATTTGAGTATCCATTCTAAGGTTTATATTTAAATTTCAAACACATCTCTGTTACGAGGAGCTATTGGTCTAGTAGTGGAATTACGCTTGGCTCTGGACTGGTAGGTACTGGGTTCTGATACTTTTTGGTGTCCATTCTAAGGTTGTTATACAAATTTATTAAAATAAGCAAGTGGTCCTTATTTGAATACGCTGCGCCCGCCCGTTTGGAATGAAACTATCACCAAAGTACAAACATCAAATCTTGAGTCTGTTCAGAAGCAAGACTTGTGATTCAGGGTTGGAAGGTCCTGGATTCAAACCCCAGAAGAACCTTTTATATTTTATTAATTTGAGTGTCCATTCTAAGGTTTATATTTAAATTCAAACACATCTCTGTTACGATGAGCTATTGGTCCAGTAGTGGAAATATGCTGGACTCTGTACTGGGGGGTTCATACCCCGGTAATACTTTGTATATTTTATTAATTAATATATATTTGATATTGTCCATTGTAAGGTTTACATAAAAATTTGTTACGATTAGCAAGTGGTCTAGTGGTACGAATTTTGACTCTAGACTGGTAGGTACTGGGTTCAAACCCCAGCAAGAACTTTTACACTTTATTAATTTGAGAGAGTCCACAGGCCATGATGTTTCTATAATTTATTATCAACAGTAACCTCTATCAGTGATCTTAAAAGAAAATGATCGGGAGAAATCATTGCAAAAAATTGTAGGTAGAAAAAATAATAATCCGTCCATCATTGTTATTTTAAGTGTCATCGTAACAGTTGTATTATCAAACAATGTGTTTTGCAAGAGTCAATAATATGAAATATTTAAATTCATTGTAAAATATTCGCTTATTATAATTGTTTTTACCGCATGAACAAAATTCTGTGGGGGGGGGGGGCGCCAAAACGTGTGTGAGAGGAGGTACATAACTCTCATTCCCTGGGATTTACGCCCTTGGCTTATATACTACTCAAACCAATTTAGGGAACACCGGAATAATCTCAGTTAAAGCAAGATAATTTATTTCAGATAAACAAAATGTTTCACAGAATTGATGAGAAATAACTGATAAAGGATGCATGTAGTGATTACACATTTCACGACATAATAATAATAATGTGTGGACTTATATGGCGCACGTATCCACCAACCGAGTGGTGCTCATGACTACTGAAAGAGAGAGGGGGTTGCAAAAGAAAATCCCGGTTCATGGAACATTTCAAACCTATTTGATGTTAAAAATCCGGTGTTCCCTAAATTGTTTTGAGTAGTATATATTCCCCTTGTGATTACAAGGCTTGTGATTACAAGGCTTGTGATTACAAGGCTTGTGATTACAAGGCTTGTGATTACAAGGCTTGTGATTACAAGGCTTGCCCCTTGTGATTTTTTTGAAACTACATGTACAAGGCTAATCACTTGAGATTTTTGGGGAAGTACAAGGCTTACCCCTTGTAATTATTGGCGGAAAACTACAAGGCTTATTGAGTATATCCCTTGTGATTTTTGGGGAATACAAGGCTAACCCCTTTAATCGTGACTTGGGGGAAATCAATGTCGTAAATCCGTGTCAATGTGGTGGTGGTGGTGGTGGTTGTGGTTGTGGTTGTGGTTGTGGTTGTGGTTGTGGGGGGGGGGGGGGGTTAGATGAAATTTGTAAAAAAATGTTACGTAACCATGGAATTGGCCCTATGTATTGTGTTTGGCTGATAAGAGGAATCTCTAGTAAGAAGAAAATACACGTAACTCCAGAACTCTGTGGGAGACTAAAAAAAACCTGAATTTAGGAAGAATAACGACAAAGAACTCAATGAATTACAAACCGAGTGGTATTAATTTTTTAATGATTAGAAATAAACATCAGTTCCAACTCGGTTTACTTTTACTATCAATACAATGTCCCCATTTCTCCCACCTTTTTTTTTAATTTTTTTTTTTTTACAATTACAAGAAAAAACATCTTGAGGTTTACGGCTTTACTTTCCAAGTCACCGTTAACAACAAACTCAACAATTTTATACACATTAGCATTTTTCAAGCTTGGTCAATAGAGGGCGCTTGAATTCAGGTGGGAGCGAGTGAGTTCCTGTACTCTGCAGTCAACAAAATAGAGGAAGATATGACATAAAAATAAAAACACTGAAAATAGTTATTGTCCAAACTCGTCTGTAAGGGAATCCATACCTGTATACGTTACCTGCACTCACTAAGTGAGCAAAAGGTGTAACATTATTTGCCGGTGTCCATTAACTTTGGACTGCATACGATTTGTACCCCTTGCTGTAAGTGTAACAAAAGCATACCAGAGTGGATTCATGGTATTTCCAGATGGAACATCATGTGATTTGTATGTATGAGGTACATGACGTATACTTTCCATGGCAGTCCAAATGTTATGTGACATCGGTATGGCTTTCCAAATTTAACATGTAACAATTTAATGCATGACGTACTCACGCTTGAACAAATCTTTATCTAAGTGCACCTTATATATTGGATATCATTAATAAAACTCCTTTTCTACAGAAGTCAGAAAATCTCATTTTCAAAAAGAAAAGAAAAACAAAAGCCAACTTAACACTCATTTCGTGGAAGCAGATCACATAAAACATGTTATAGCGCCCTCTACTGTTCATACTTTGAAAGGCTTATTGCTGGCATAATTTTCCTTTACAACCGTCTAGTCCACTTCTAATTTGTCAAAAACTTTTTAACAAGATTTGAAAATCTCATCCAGGAAAGAATCCTAGAGAATTTCTACAGAAATAGGATTCAGTTATTGGGTCATTATGCTAAATCACTCATGTACACAATTGGTACAATCTACTAATGGGCTATATACTAGTGTATTCTCACCTAGAAAAATTTTCACAAAAGTTGGCACCGGGATAATTAATGTTTTTTTGTATTTTTTTTTTTAATGTGGATATCCACAAGTATCAGTCACTTTACATGATGAAAACAAACACAAAACAAAGCTAAGGCTATAATTGACTCGCAAACAGATAACACATCTCAGAAGAATTGTAAACAATGGTTGTCTAACTACAATTTTGTCAACAACATAATTTTTTTCTTTCTTTTTGATTTTTTTGTTGTTTAAGTCTGACAAAAACTAACATTTCCAATAACGAATTTGTAAAAATTAAGAGAATACTTGAGATGAATTCTTGTCAAGATCTGGGGTTTTGAAGTGACTGATACTGAGTAAGCAATTTCAATTGATCATTTAAGGTTATTTAGGTCACAAAATTAATGTATATCTACCACAGGGATCCCAACTGCATTTGGTTGACTTTTCATGCTATAATTGGATCTTGTAATAAGCGTGAGTCTTCCATCAGTGCAAAACAATTACAAAAACCACACCAAACGATGATTAATTTTACATTAAAAATATTAACATTCAAACACATTAAGACAAACATAATGTACATTATGGTTCATTAAATTATAAATTACGTTCGAGTTGTATCAGATAGTATAAATAGATTTTTTATCAATAATTCAATTTTTAAGGATTTTCTCCAAAACAAGCCATTCCTGGACGTAAAATTTTTTCTTGTTTTTTTTTAGGCACTGTGATACACTTACATTAATTTGTTTGATTTAATGCTAAAAGTGTTTTATGAATCACGCATGTAAAGTCTTATTTTCTTTAAAAAAATTTGGGACATAAATACAGCATTTTTGGTACTCGGTTATTCAAACTATGCGTTAACCAAGAGGTGAGAAAAGACTTTCAACTGAATATGAAGTTCCTTTGGTCATAGTGAATTTCTTAATCCCAACATTATAAACGTCTGTTTGTTTTAGGTTAGGTAAGTATAACCGGATTATAGTATAATCAACCTTGTATGGACAGACTGACATTTTGGAAACATTGAGAAATAAGGAGATATGCTTGCAGGAAAAGGTTTCTTCTTCTGATTGGACGTATCAAAAAGTTATATTATACTATATTCTATTTGTATAAGATTTTGTTTTGCTGAAATGCAATACTAAAAGTGCAAGGCACATTCAATTCATCAGCTCTCTTAATCTTGGTTTTTGTGCTGGAAATGTCAGATAAGAAAACGGAACTTGAAACAAACTGTGAATAACACAACACTTTCTTGTGCTGTTAAATCATTATGGATTATACTGGACATGGAACCAATATGATCCGGCTATGTCCTGATAGGACCAACAACAAAACAGAAAAGTAATAGACTAGATTAAACTAGTTATAACTGGATCAAACCAGATCCCAAAAGCAAAAGTGCATTGACCCTCATAGACTGATCACCAAAAATCAACATCAATATATATTCAATGTCTATGTACACTTGTCCTAATCTTCAATTGTTTTGTACACTGTACATTGTTAGTTAATCAGAGTGGTCAGCTATCAGAAATAAAATGTAAATGACTCAGTTGGCACGATCTACAACATTATTAATATATATCATTATTTAACAAACAATAATGTACATCTCGGTAAAAGAAACAACATAGAATTTGATATTTTTTAATTATAATATTGTCCGCTTAGAGTACACAAGATGACAACTAAATTATGTACATGTTAAACATGATAGAAATCAACCAGAAAAACAATTTCAAACCTTCTTGTTGTTATGGCAACTTCCCTGACGACACTAAGGGCAAAGGTCATGGAGACACTCAGCAGAACAAGTTGTATAAGAAAATAAACTCTGCACTAAGACCATGGGCCAATTTCACAGAGGTACTAAGCAGATAAAATTGCTTACCAGAAAAAATTTGCTTAGCAGATTTCATTGGTTACCAGCCAAACTTTCATACAAAATGTATGCATTTTGGCTGGTAGTCTGTTTTATATTGCCTAGCACAATGCTCTGCTTAGTAGCTCTATGCAATTGGGACCTGAGAACAACAGTCTGTTTAACAGACTGGAGGTCATCAACCTTTAGCAACTTGATATAATGAAATCAAAACTTCTTTACACTATGTTCTGTATCATATACTCATTATGAATTTCAAAATTTGCCAAATCCGCACTGTATTTTGACAGATGTAGAAAACAAAATGAAACATTCTTAGGCAAAATGTTCTGCTTTTAGGGATGGTTTCTGATGTGAAGAAGACAGTTGGCTTCCTTTACTCAAGGAGTAGTTTCTGAAGAAGACTGCTGTTAGATTTGCCATCACCATCCATACTGTCTTGCTGTTATTAAAGACAGGAAAGAGGAGAAATTTTATAAAAATTGTTGTTTCTATAGCGCTATTCCTCATCCCCACAAACAAGAAACTAGAGGTTTGGACACAACACAGGTTACATCCTTCTTTCCTTGGTGGCTACTTCTCTTTTAATATTTCTTTCTTTCTTTCTCTTTTTAGGCATTCGTGCGACAGTGTGAACACCTCTTTGAAATTGTTCAATTTTTTTCTTTCTTCTTCTCCTTCTTCTCCATGAAACTTATCGAACAAAACAAACCATAGTTGCAAAGTTCACAGATCCTTCAAACTTGACACATACTTGGACCATAACGTGTAGTTGTCAATAAAGTTGTAACATATAGTTTCAGGTAAAGTTGTGACGTCATGGTGATGTCATCAGATAGCGAATTACACTAAATCAAATTTTAATATTTCAAGAAATCATATCTCATGAACCACAACAGATATTTACACAATCTTTGCATCATCTTACAGATCTTGAATTATGCGATATTTCGTACACAGACATGACCCCAATCTGAAACCGGAAGTTTAAGTGAAAAATATTCAGAAGCACTTTTAAAAGGTGTGCAGCCAACATGATATGGTATTTGGACATGCCTTCAGTGGACCAAATTACTATTGACATATGACCTTTTCAAAAATGATGATGTCATCACCTGTCACACCGCCCTTTAGGGTGGCAGGTTTAGAAAAATAATAATTTTCTATCTAAAAAACCATAGGAAATTTAAATATGACTTCTGTGAATAAAGTGACCAGTGACATCTTATTAAAAATATGTGTTGGATGACGTCATCAAAAATCAGAGTGCCCCCTAGCAGCAGTTTTAAAAAGGGATTATTTTCCAATCTCAGAAATTGAACCAAAGGAGGTACTAACATTATTTTTTCATGATCATGAGGAAGTTTCATTATGTCATATATGTGACCTTCAAATCACCTGATCTAACCTTTACTTCTGGTCCAAACAGGAAGTTCAAATTCAACACATTCTAACACAAAATTAATATTTCTTTTGAATATGAAATTGATATTGTTACAATAAAAAATGATACACCTTTGCAAAATATGATATTGACATCATCGATGATAATTTGATTGAACCGGAAGTTCATACGAACACCGTGTGTTTGTTCTAACAAACACTTGAGCTCCAGTTTTATTTCTTTCTTTCGCGTTTTATATTTCTTTGCTTTGTTGATGAATAAAGACAGATATTGTATAATTTTTTGAAAAAAAAACCTGTATGAGATTGAGTGTCACAAACCTGGTCGTCATTGCCAAACTGCTGCTGGTTATGATGCTGCGGTATTATTCCTTGTTGTTGTTGCATCTGTGGTCCTCCCATCCCTGGGGCGTTCCCCATACCCCCCTGGGGGCCAACCGCACCAGGACCCCTACCAGGGTTCTGTGGCTGGCCTGTCAGCTGATTCCGAAAGAGGTTAGTGACTCGGGTACGGGCATCTGGTGCTGTCTGGGCTCCGGAGATCTTGTAGAATTCCTGTGGTGAGGGGTCAGAGGTCAATATTGAGATGTGAATCCTATAGATGATGTGATCTACATGTATGACATTAAATGTTTACAAAAGAGCTCTGAAGGGCAAACTACGCCAGGCATAAAATGTACACTGGTCTATGACAAGAAACCATCAAATGTACACTGGTCTATGACAAGAAACCATCAAATGTACACTGGTCTATGACAAGAAACCATCAAATCTGATATTTTGAGATATCAGCAGAACAATTCTTGAATTCTTAAAAACAGAACATCTCAAATCTTATTCATCTGAAAATTTAAAAATTCTTGATGTTATGTGGAGAAGTACAAAATGTACAAACTCTGCATACAAATACACACACTTTTGCCCGGCGGGAAATCACCCTGGTACTCTAAAAGTGTAAACAAGTGACATGGTCTATACTGACAAGGCTAAAGAATTTCTCTGAAAGGTTGCTGGGAATTTCAAACCAAAGGTTCCAAACTAATTCTCATTTCATAGGATATTAGATATGGAGACATGGGTTTAAAGGACACTACTGTCACGATCAGAGCAGGGCATGGAATCAGTGTCCTAGTTTAAGATGAACACAGTGATTGACAATTAATGGCTTGTTTATGCAGCAGCAACGGTAATATGACCTTATCATGAGGAGTATTATTTTCAGTCACTGAGTTAATCTAAACCTAGCACACTGATTCCATGCCCTGTTGATCGTGACGATATTGCCCCCTTAAAATTACGCTATACAATAACAAATTTGGGAACTTTAAGGGTAATTACAAAGTATCTTCGAATGCAATATGTGAAAGAACACAGGCCTTTCTTCAAATTGTGTTGATCATTAACCCTAACCCCCCTAGGTATTCTGGCTAGGAACCTTCCTGAACCCTAACCCCCCTAGGTATTCTGGCTAGGAACCTTCCTGAACCCTAACCCCCCTAGGTATTCTGGCTAGGAACCTTCCTGAACCCTAACCCCCCTAGGTATTCTGGCTAGGAACCTTCCTGAACCCTAACCCCCCTAGGTATTCTGGCTAGGAACCTTCCTGAATCCTCCAAAATCCATCAGTGCACTTTTGGAAACATGCCCTTCTCTTCAAAATGCACCGTGCATTTTTTGTTGATCTTTCATATTCAGCACTTATGGCCTGTACTTCTTGCTAGGTAGTAATTTTGTCCCATTTAAAGAGGTGAACGTACTAGTTTCCAACAGTGCTGAATTTGTCCAAAAAAGTGCCCTTGGAGGATTTTAATGGATTTGGGGTGGTTAGGGCTAATCAGTGATATAATTAATTGTGCAGAGAAAAAAATGAATGTTTAACATTGCTTTAGCCCTTGGCTGCAATGTTAATGTCTATTTAACAAGCAAAACTAACAAGTGTTCTTCGCAGGCTTACAGTATGCCTTTTAATTAATGTTGCCATCACATTGAGAAAAAACAAGGAAAAGCAAAACTAAACATGAAAAATACCCGTCATTCGACATTTATAAGCAAAACCATTAGATACCTGGTAATTCAATCCCTCCCATCAACCAATCAAAAGTTCTGACCTTGTTTAAACTGTGGCAGTGGTTTTGTACCTGGTATCGTAGTTTGGCTTCTTCATTAGATTGCATTTCTACGTAAGATTTTGGATCGGCACCAGGGTTAGCCCTTGATGTAGCTGTGCTTGTACTGTCTGGTTGGCTGGTAGGGTTAGTTGTAGAGCTAGTTATAGGGTTCTGTCCATCTTGCTTGGGGAATTCTAATCACATCAAAGAAAAAGGAAACTCATTTTCTAAAAACCATTTTTATTATTAAACATGTGTTCATTTTGTATTTGGTAAGCATTTTCATCTTATACTATTTTGTATTTGGTAAGCATTTTCATCTTATACTATTTTGTATTTGGTAAGCATTTTCATCTTACACTATTTTGTATTTGGTAAGCATTTTCATCTTATACTATTTTGTATTTGGTAAGCATTTTCATCTTATACTATTTTGTATTTGGTAAGCATTTTCATCTTACACTATTTTGTATTTGGTAAGCATTTTCATCTTATACTATTTTGTATTTGGTAAGCATTTTCATCTTATACTATTTTGTATTTGGTAAGCATTTTCATCTTATACTATTTTGTATTTGGTAAGCATTTTCATCTTATACTATTTTGTATTTGGTAAGCATTTTCATCTTATACTATTTTGTATTTGGTAAGCATTTTCATCTTATACTATTTTGTATTTGGTAAGCATTTTCATCTTATACTATTTTGTATTTGGTAAGCATTTTCATCTTATACTATTTTGTATTTGGTAAGCATTTTCATCTTATACTATTTTATATTTGGTAAGCATTTTCATCTTATACTATTTTGTCAGGCAAAACAAATATGTCTCTGGTTTCTGCATGCATCGCCTCCAACCTGCGCGTGGCATTGTTTGTTTTCTTTTTTGCTATGTCCAATTGCAGCCAAAATTGCTGGATTGATTGGAATTCTGCCATGCTGTGTTTTAAACAACCTTTTCACATAGGGTATGAACGTTTGCCTGATTCGTACATCCTCCAATGACCAATAACCATGTATACATGTTAACATGTATCACTTAAAGAAAAAAAAAACGTGTCACCGCACCGATTTTGAAGCTGACCTATGACCAGAAACTGGAGATTTCTTTATTTTGCCTTACAGTTAGTGGACCTTGCAGGGATGTCGACTTGCCTGGTTCAAACATTTCCATTGACATACTCAGCATATCCAGGTTGGATGGATTCGTGCCTGGGACATTACACCTGTTCTTGTTGCTGCTATTGTTGCTACTAGTACCAAGGTAGGAGTTACTGGTGTTAGTGATGTCCCCCGTGGATTGGCAGATGTTCATGGAGTTCTGTCCAGCTAAATTTGACGGGACTGGGATGGAGGAGTTTAAGGTTCCTTGGAGCGAGTACATCGGTGGGTTCTGAAAGGGGGAGAAATATTTATCAGAGACTGAACAAAGGCATTGGATTTTAACTAGGGAAGTTCACTGTATCTCAGATTTATCGTCTGTTTTTACAAAATTTCTGGATAAGTATTCTTAAAGAACCTGTTTACTGTTGGTATTTATGAAATGTTGCATCCATGGAATTAAAACGCTCTTTTTCTAAATGAATATTGGAATCACAACAACCCTTAATAATCCTCCAGTCTACCATAACCCATAACAGCAATACGATATCTCTCAGATATTTTGAAGAAAACGTTCTGCTAAAATGTTCAATACAAATTCAAACCTAGGATGTGATCAATTTGATCAAATCTGATCGTGGAACGATTGCATTTTCCACAAATTATCAACTCCTTAACAGTAACGAACAAACTCATTTCAGATCCAACATTTTGAATGACTACTGTCTTAAAATCACTTTTACAATTAATCAAAAATATTGAGGAATTTACCAAGGATTTGCTTGAGTGTCTGACTTGCATCATGTTTGGATTTGCAGGGAGACTGTCCCCTCTCTTAAGCCTTCTATTCATCACATTCTGTAACTCCTGTGTGCTGCCTCTTCTCAACATTTCATTCGGCTGGGATGCACCGGCCGGTCCAGTGAACATCTGCCCTTGGTGTGACTGAGACCCCCTTGGCATACCGCTGCTAGGTCCAGTCCATCTCATTTGGGAATTTGTTGATGGCGATGAGAACATTGGGGCACTGCTATTGCCGACCTGACCAGGCTGTAAACCCATGGCATTCCCTGGAAAGTGAGGTTGCATCCCACCGCTGCCACCGATTTGGTTACCTCTAAAGCCAGTGGAAGGGTATCCAGACGACTGCTGTTGCTGCTGTTGCTGCTGTTGCTGTAAGTGGTACTGGTTTACACGGTTTGCTGGTCCGCCACCATTTCCTCCAGCGCCACTGCCGGAAATCATATTCGTCGTCGGAAGGCTCATGGAACGGGTCAGGGTTGGTGTTTGTTGACGTGGATTGCCGACGGCGAGATTGGGACGTGGAATATTTGGGTTGATTCCAATATTGTGTGGTCCAGGCATACTGGGGTTTACCCCCATGCTCTGCTGGTGCTGTGAAGGACCCATCATGCCGGTATTGGGCATCATATGCTGGGGAGTCCCCCCTGGCATATTCCCGCCAGTTATCCCACCTGTGCTGTTGAAATCCTGGAAGTTGAAGACATTAGGGGTGGTATTACTATGCCCCATCCCACCCTGATAACCAGGACCACCAGGCTGATTGGCACGACCCTGTTGCATCATCTGGTTGTTGAACATGAAATCCCCACCGGCCCGATTGGATCCAGTTTGACCAGGGAAAGGCTGGTTCATGACCATCTGTTGTCGGCTGTCACTGCCCATCATTTGATTCACTGACCCCATGGGACGGTTTCCCATCGCCGACATCTGCGGTCCATAAGGACCTGGAGATTTCTGCAATTAAATACCACTCATGCATTAATAATCCACTCACTGACAACACTGCAGTATTGAACACACTGCAGAGCAATGCTTAATACCATAATTCTCAACATGGAAGATTTATGTAAAAGTTTAATTACTTTGTAGAGTACTCATGTTATATGATCCCTTTATATATCCTCCACCCACACCCCCCAATGAGTACCCATGTTACATGATACCATTACATATCTACCACCCACACCCCCAATGAGTACCCATGTTACATGATACCATTACATATCTACCACCCACACCCCCCAATGAGTACCCATATTACATGATCCCTTTACATATCTTCCACCCACACCCCCAATGAGTACTCATGTTACATGATCCCTTTACATATCTTCCACCCACACCCCCAATGAGTACTCATGTTACATGTTCCCTTTACATATCTTCCACCCACACCCCCATTGAGTACTCATGTTACATGATCCCTTTACATATCTTCCACCCACACCCCCAATGAGTACCCATATTACATGATCCCTTTATATATCTCCCACCCACACCCCCAATGAGTACCCATATTACATGATCCCTTTACATATCTTCCACCCACACCCCCATTGAGTACTCATGTTACATGATCCCTTTACATATCTTCCACCCACACCCGCCAATGAGTACTCATGTTACATGATCCCTTTACATATCTTCCACCCACACCCGCCAATGAGTACCCATGTTACATGATCCCTTTACATATCCTCCACCCACACCCCCAATGAGTACCCATGTTACATGATCCCTTTACATATCTTCCACCCACACCCGCCAATGAGTACCCATGTTACATGATCCCTTTATATATCTTACACCCACACCCCCAATGAGTACTCATGTTACATGATCCCTTTACATATCTTCCACCCACACCCCCAATGAGTACTCATGTTACATGATCCCTTTACATATCTTCCACCCACACCCCCCAATGAGTACTCATGTTACATGATCCCTTTACATATCTTCCACCCACACCCCCCAATGAGTACCCATATTACATGATCCCTTGACATATCTTCCACCCACACCCCCCAATGAGTACCCATCTTTTACCCATGCTTGTTTTCTAATCCAGCATGCTGTCCACATCTTGTCTGTGGAGATATGCCTCTTATGGTAATATCCCTACCTGTATACTAACATTGGGGGCCAGCACCCCTGCTGTTGGGTTCAGTACATCACTTAGTTTCTCCTGGAAGGCTTGTGTATCCATCGGAGGGAACACCCCACCCTCAACCTTTAAGGCAAAAACAGGGTCAAGTGAAACTGACATTTTTAAATTCAAACCTTGGTGCCCAACAATATATCGTTGTATGCTTGGAAGAAGGTCATAAGGCTCTACGATCTTCTTCCGGGCACACAAAGTACAACAGCAGGTCATAAGCAATAAAATGGCTTGAAAAAAGTAGGGCATAACTGTTATATATTTGTTGCTAGAATTACTCCCAAGACATGTTTTTCCATTCCATGCGAAATTTAACTTTCCTACAATGACTTATAAATGGCAGAAAAACGACCAAACTTTCATACTCAGTTTTCTTGAAACACAATTTTGAGGATCAGCCATTTCACACAGGTAAGAATTCAACATTTTAGGAAAGAACATTTTCTGAGTAGAAACCAACTTTCTGCGTATAAATTGATTATACTCTGTTGGTGTGTAGACTAGGTCTAGAGGCAAAGTTCTTTATTTGGCAAAGTGAGGAGTACAGATTTTATCTTATTGCTAACAAGTTTCTCCAAGCATATTTCAGGGGTGTGATTTGACAAAAGTAAAAAATCTTGAAAAATGGGTAGCAGGCCTGGGTCTCCCTTTGGTCTAGAGGACAAATCCCCCTGAACCTCATGTGGGTAGCAGGCCTGGGTTTCCCTTTGGTCTAGAGGACAAAGCCCCCTGAACCTCCTGTGGGTAGCGGGCCTGGGTTTCCCTTTGGTCTAGAGGACAAAGCCCCCCTGAACCTCCTGTGGGTAGCGGGCCTGGGTTTCCCTTTGGTCTAGAGGACAAAGCCCCCCTGAACCTCCTGTGGGTAGCGGGCCTGGGTTTCCCTTTGGTCTAGAGGACAAAGCCCCCTGAACCTCCTGTGGGTAGCGGGCCTGGGTTTCCCTTTGGTCTCGAGGACAAAGCCCCCTGAACCTCATGTGGGTAGCAGGCCTGGGTCTTTCTTTGGTCTAGAGGACAAAGCCCCCTGAACCTCCTGTGGGTAGCAGGCCTGGATCTTTCTTTGGTCTGGAGGACAAAGTCCCCTGAACCTCCTGTGGGTAGCAGGCCTGGGTCTTTCTTTGGTCTGGAGGACAAAGCCCCCTGAACCTCCTGTGGGTAGCAGGCCTGGGTCTCCCTTTGGTCTCGAGGACAAAGCCCCTTGAACCTCCTGTGGGTAGCAGGCCTGGGTCTCCCTTTGGTCTAGAGGACAAATCCCCCTGAACCTCCTGTGGGTAGCAGGCCTGGGTCTCCCTTTGGTCTAGAGGACAAAGCCCCCTGAATCTCCTGTGGGTAGCAGGCCTGGGTCTCCCTTTGGTCTAGAGGACAAAGCCCCCTGAACCTCATGGATGTTTTAAATTTGGAGGATTTACAGACTTTCCACATCCCAAGAAACTAGAGGTTTGGACAGAACACAGGCAACTTATTTCTTTCCTTGGTGGCTACTTCTCTTCTTTCAAGAAAATTTTGTGGCAAAACGAGATTTGTAAAAAATCCTGAAATCAGGAAAATTCTGAGAAATCACAGGCCCGATATTTATGACTGACCTGTGGTCCGGTAAATGTTTGCTGTTGCTGTTGTTGCTGCAGCATAATTAAGTTTTTCTGCTGCTGCATGAGATGTTGACTCTGCTGCAAAGGGTTCATGGGATTGCTACCAACCAGGGGAGGAACGGAGCCTGAACCCATCTGCTGCGGTTGGCTTACGCTTATCTGTTGTTGTCGCATCAGTTGTTGTTGATGTTGTTGGATTTGCCATTGCCTGAAGAAACAAATACAAATTGTTATTTCATTACTGGTTTTTAATACATCAAATAATAGTTTGGTACATTGGGGTTTGGGGTTGTGAGGGTCTTTACCGTTGCTGCTGCTGCTGTTGTTGAGCCTGCTGCTGCTGGATTTGTTGCTGTTGTTGCTGTTGTTGCTGCTGTAATTGTTGTTGCTGCTGCAATTGCTGTTGCTGTTGTTCTTTCAAGTGGGACCTCATCAGCAACGTATGTCGTAGCTGTTTGGTGGGATGCGGCCGAACAAACCCTCCAGAATTGGTGCTCATCGGGGGCTGTGGTTGGTTAGGAGCAGTAGACATCTGCTGCTGTTGCTGTGGCATGGAGTGTGGTTGGGGTGGGCCATGTTGTTGTTGCTGCTGCTGCTGCTGCTGCTGCTGCTGCTGCTGCTGAAGATGGTGTTGCATCTGCTGTTCCATTGAGTTCATCTGATTGAACTGCTGTTGGTTTTGAACATAGACATAATAAAGTGAATGAATCTTCACAAATACTTTTTTCTGAAAACTGTACAGTAAACATTTTTTTTTAGCATGAGACTTAAACTTAGCATAAGAATAAATACAACAAATGTGAACAATATAGACGTATCTGAACGAATAGAATAACATTTGTTTAATATTCTGTCTCACCCAAAGGTAAAATTACGTGGTCATTACAAAACAAATACTGTCAAAAATTACAATAAACAAATAAGTTATAAAGGTGGCTTTCTGCCAACATTACCAATGATGTATCTTCCCTTTAGGCCAAAAAAAGAAGAAAAAAGTCTCTGGTTTCTGGTCTTCGCGCGTGTCGCCTCAGGCCCGCTTGTCGGCATTTTTAGTTTTCTTTTGCTATGAAACGATGGCCAACTGCAGCCAAAATTGCTGGAGCGATTGGAATTCTGCCGTACTGTGTTTTAAACGACTTTTTCCCATAGGAGTATGAACGTTTGCCCGATCTGTGAGGCCTCTCTTAGCCAACATACTTTGTGTTTGGGAAATTTGGTCTGGTTCCAATAACTGCGTATACATGTGTATCCAATGTAAATGGCTACCCCCAAAAAAACGCGTCACTGCACCAATTTTGAAGCTGACCTATGACCAGAAACTGGAACTTTTTTTTTCTTCCCATAATGTATACATATGTGTACATTATTTTCAGTATATTCATCTTGATTAACCTTGCTTACCATTGGTTGTGATCCTGGTGCTGGTGGTGGTGGTGGTGGTGGTGGTTGTTGTTGTTGTTGTTGTTGTTGTGGTGGATGAACCTGCTGTGGGAAACGTGGCTGTCCTGTGGGTCCATTCATCCCTGGTCCCATCATAGGAATCTCCGGCATGGAACCTTGCCCTATCCTACCCCCACCCATCCCCATCATTGGATGTGCTTGTTGCTGTTGCTGCCTTCTTTGTTGCTGCTGTTGCTGCTGTTGCTGCTGTTGCTGCTGCTGTTGCTGCTGCTGTTGCTGTTGCTGTTGTTGTTGTTGCATCCCCATACCCGCCGTTGAAGTGGCTGGATAGTTGCTGGCATGTTGCGTCTGTGTCGTCGGTGGCTGACTATTTAACATGCTCTGCAGCATGTTACTCTCCTGGGGTAGATCTATGTTGTTGAGGCTGCTTACCGGTGGTCGTTCTGGGCCGAAATTGGTTTCTAACTCGGGCAGAGAGAAGTTGGTGCTGTTAAACACCTGTTGTATATGTTGCAGTAAGTTAACATCTTCTTCTGACAAGACTTGCTCATCACTGGAGTTACCTGGCAAGCTGACCTCCTGCTGCATGTAGGTGAAGGGAAAAGTGGTATTAATAACATAAAATAATGACTTTAAGACTGACTTCAAGATGTTGAACCCCTTGCGTACCGGTTGACGGCTATAGCCGTGGCCGGTGAATTAATTGATTTTCCAGCTGCATTTGCTAAGAATTCGCCTTGAATAGCAATCTTCAAGAAGGCTGATAGTTTGGTGAACCATATTGTTCTTGAAATGGAGTGTCATATAATAGATTGGCTTTCGAGAGCATTCTGAATACAATTTTAAACTAGTAAATATATGACATGAATAAAATCCAGTTTGTGAATGAGACAATTAGTCACTGGTGGTGACCCTCCCCCAACCATGCTGGGTTTCTTCATGCTGGCAAGCAAGCCTCGAAATTCCTGCTTACCCACTTGCCGGAGGTAAGTGGATTTTTCAGGTGGTAAATGATTTTAAAAAGTGGGTAAGTTGCTGGGTAAGTGGATCTATCCATGTTTTTATGTCATGTCCCATAACAACATGGCCAGACACTGAAATCGGGTAAGTGACTTTTTGGAAATGGGTAAGTGAAAATACAAGGGTGGGTATAAAGTGACAAAAAAATTTTTTTGAGACTTGCTTGCAAGCATATACAGTACTATTGGCAATTTTTAGGAAACCTTGGTTTCATTACTTACAAGAATATTAAAAACAATATTTCTTAAGTACTGCATTTTGACTATTTTTTTATATTTAAATGTTTCACATATTTTAATCCTTTTGAATTGGGTGTTTTTTTAAAAAATTTCTTGAGCATCTGTTTAAACAGTTTTGAAAAAAGTAAATTAAATGTAATTTTCCTTTTTTTCCCATTTCACAAATGACATATTTATAAATCCATAACTAAGAAATCAGTCAATGCAAAACACATAGACCAAATTTTCTATTGATGTCCACAATTTGAATGTCTGCAGTAGTAAGCAGTAAGTTGTTGGTTAGATTCCAGCCCGAGTCGCAACTGGATTTATTCGTAGACACCCGAAATCACAGAGTACACAGTGCTTGACAGCTACATGTACCACGGAAAACGGCAAAATCAAATCAAACTTAAAATCTTTATTTTAAACTCATTCCTGACTTTGATGAATGAGAAGATGGACACACCTGCTCAACCTTCAGCTGAATTGGCATTCCAATTTATTGAACATACATAGACTGTACATATGTAGCACATGGACCCGTTGAAGTGCCATTTAACACTCCTACTGTAGCTGCACTTTAGTGGCAAGTAGCTATAGTAGTCAAAACCAGTCAACTGCCTGTTTTGACTGTTGACCCAAATGTGCACACAGGGGCATTTTTGACTGGTTTTTACTGTCATTTTGACCACCCTCAACAATACAAGACAATGCTTTTACAAGTCAAAAACGGTCGACTCATTTTGACCTGTAAATGTACTTACTAAACGCAAACTTGACAGTGTTCGACTTTTAAGTGCACAAGATATACCTCGGCAAGTATATCAACATTTTGACTGATTCTGACCCTTGCAGTGATAGAAAGGTTAACACTCTCAATAAATCTACTTATGTAGTATGTATGGAGTGGCATGGTCGAGCGGTTTAGTGCATCGGATTTGTGTTCTGATGGCCGAGTCGTCAGAATGTGGGTTCGAATCCCAACCGCGACCATGGTGCTTGTGTCCTTGAGCAAGACACTTTACCATAATTGCTTCTCTCCACCCAGGGGTAAATGGGTACCTGTGAGGGCAGAGTTGGTTGTTGTGTTTGATTAGCCCTATATGTGCTGTAATGGCAGCAATTGAGCTGTATACTCCCCAGGGAGCTGAGATGGTTTCAGGAATCATTTACGCGCCTGATGAGCAGGGGTAATAATATAATGCGCCTTGAGCACCAGTTTGGTGGATACGTGCGCTATATAAGTCCACATTATCATTATCATTATCATTATCATTATCATTATCATTATCATTATGTATACCTGCATTGGGTCCAAATCATACACACTCTGTTGCTGGCTATTCCCTGACAGATGTAACTGTGACATTGACTTCTGCATCGGTGCTGTCTGGTTAGGTGGCATGACATTCTGCATCCCATCCATGCTAAAGCCGTCCTGTTGCTGTGACCCAAACCTGCCAAAGTTGCTGCTGTTTGAGTGCATCCCACTGCTGCCACCAGTAAAAGAATCCCTAGAGTTGGTCCTGGATACTGGAGGACGATGTTGTGAGTTCATACCTGAGGTCATCCCAGGATGCATGGTATTAGACGAGTCATGTCCTTGGCCCATTAGGGAAGAATTGTTCATGTTTCCGCTACTGTCTGGTCTCTGATGGGGCCCTGGTCCTGGAAGAGATTCGGGACCCATGGGCACCTTGTACTGATTGTTCTTGGATGGGAGTCCCATGGAGGAACTAGTTGGTGGGTATCGATTTTGAGTTGGGCCACTGCTATCAGGGGGATTAAGTAGGTGGTGCATGAGGGCAGAGTCTTGGGTTGGGTCTGGGACATTTTCAAGCTCCTTCAAGAAGTCCATGATCATGTTGGGCTGACTTGTGTCAACCTCCTCAGGCAAATTAACAGCAGCTTGCAAGAGATGTTGAACCACATCGTCATCATCGTTGCCAAAACTGTCCACGCTGTTTTCTTCAATGTTTGTTGGCTGCCCACCAGACATGCCTGGTTTGGTTGTTGTGACTGTTGGGGACGTTGTACTTTCCTGACATGTAGCCTCAATCTGCGGCTTGTCCAATGGAGGTACGTCTTCCATGAGAAGCTTCTGCAACAAAACGTTCTTTCGTTTCTTATTTCCATTGCTGCCACTTGCACCAGCACCTTCCGCATTCTTTTCACCCTTCTCCTTTTCCTGTTCGCTTTTTTGCAGCGCCGTGGTTGTTGACACGACATTGCTACAAACAAACCCTGGCTGTTCCCTAGGAAGTTTCCCACTGCCAAACATTGACTGGGTATCGCCATCCAACAATTTACTCAAGATGGTGTTGTCCCGTTCGATGGATTTCCGACGGACTCTCTTTTTACCATCTGTCTCCTTCGGTGGTTCGCTCTTTGATTCTATGACTTCCCCACTCTCCTCCAGCTTTGACGATTTCTCGCCGCTTCCATCAGATTTTAAGAGTTTGCTGAATGCCTTCTCATCAAGTTTGTCATCCTCCAAGGTGTTTTTGTGGTCGGTGCACATTGGAGAGTTGCTTTTGCTGCTTTTTTCATCTTCTGTTTTGTCTGAGAAAAGTAAAGATATTAACAGTTTAAATGGAAGGTACCTCTTCGGTAATTACCAGCGGCCATTTTCATAGAGCTGCTAAGCAGATAAAATTGCTTACACGAAATATTTGCTTAGCAGATTTTGTTGGTTACCAGCCAAACTTTCATATAAAATGTGTGTATTTTGGCTGGTAGTCTGTTTTAAAATCATTCATTAAGACAACCCCCTTGGTTACAGGTTTTGCTCCTCCTACCCAGCCTGCCGTGGGGCATCATGGGACAGGCGTTTCCACACGAAGCTAGTTCCTAGAGAACTAGATGCAGGCGAACCATTCTGTGTGGCACGTTCGATAAATTCTACGGTGCGCGCGAGATATACAGTTCTCTCACATGGCGGGTAAGTCTCCCAGACTGCACTGCTTCTTTTTTAGACCTTGCGCGTCATTTTGTGGAACGAAACGTCACGAATGGGCCAAATCCATTGTTCCTAGAGTACCATGCCATGATCTAGCATAGTACATGAGTGGCACATTTCATGTAGGTAACAGACTCCTGGTTTGATATAAGTTAAAGGATAATACATACCTTCTTCCACATCATCCTGTAGCAGTTTCTGAAGAAGAGTGTTCTTATTCAAGGTATTGTCCTTCTCCTCATTGGTATCAGGACTCAGGTTTGGACTATGCATCCCCGTCTGGCTACTACTAGTCCCCTCCCCAACTCCTTTCGGTCGGCCCTTATCCTGAAATCGTCCTTTTTTGTGATTTAGATGTTCTGGAAGGAATACATCCCCGTCATCGCTTTGCTCACTGCGCATACGATCGCCATGTTCAGTCGACGATGCTATGTTAGAGTCTGGTGGGCTAAGATCCATGCGTTGGATCTTCTCAGGGATAGGGTGACGGTCGCCTGTGTTGCTGTAGGCTACAGGGTAAACGCTGGAGGATTCCATGGGGCCATTGCGGTTCCTGATATCAGTACTCTGCAGCATGTTTGACAGAGATGACCTGTTGAGAGAGTCAAGGACCTCCTTAGTGTTAGCATGGGAAGTGTTGGGGTTAGCCATACCACTGGTGCTTGCTTTGTTGCTATTAAACCCCATCCTTTGTTGCTGGTGTTGCATGTGTTGCTGCTGTTGTTGCTGCTGTTGTTGCTGTTGTTGTTGTTGTTGTTGCTGTTGTTGTTGCTGCTGCTGCTGCTGCTGTTGCTGCTGCTGCTGCTGTTGCTGACGTTTAATCATTGATGTGAGAGCATTGATGTCCAGACTACCTATGTTGCCAGAAAGGGACTTGTTGCCACTATTGTTGCTGATGTTAGAAAATGCTTCAAGGATGCGGTTAGCACTGTTGCTGTTGCTGGAGGTGGATGCTATTCCTGACATGTTGGCAGACATGTTGGCAGGCTTCATTTGGCTTGGACCGGAAGAGGTGTCATCTCTATCAACAGAAAAGGAATATAAATTTGGTTTTAAAAAAATCAACTAAAATTTTTTTATTTTCAGTTAGAATTTAGGTAAAAGTGCTCTTTTCACTATTTTCTTGTTAACCAGTTCGCTTCGGATGCCGTGTAATACACGCAATTTTTTTTTGTACAGCGGATCGGAGAGCGTCTAAACACTCATTCCGATTTTTGTGTGTGTCACTGGGAGACTTGTCAACACGCCACACGTGGTGTGCCGTCGTGGCGGCTGACGTGTATACACGCAATCGTTTCTCTGAGTCCATGGGGTCACGGTTCGGTGGCCCCGGACAAAATGCACTGCAAATACTGAACGAGTTCACTCTTTTTGTTGATTTTTGCCTAATCCCTTTATCCAAGACCTGTTCCTTTGACGTACCAGCCAAGCATTTGTAAAGACGGATCTATATCCATTGTTTACGAGGCATTCAATCTCTCTCCAGGTATGCCGTCTTTTCGACCGGGCTCTGGTCGCTAATAGGCCGTTGCATCGGAGCTTGCCAACGGTCTAATTGTGCTGAACAAACACAACCGTAATTAAAAATCTAGCCATTTAATTCTCGAAATGTCAATGAGTAAAGGTGTTTATTTGGTCAATGAAACTTAGTTTCATTGACAAAAAAAATTATTAATGGCTAGAAATTTTTTTCAGAATTTTCACTGAAAATAAACCCGCACGGGGGACCGGAAAAAAAAATATATTCCCGACGTCAACTGGTTAAAATAACTGTTCACAGGTTAGTTAATTAAACCTAACCACCCCATATCCTACAAAATCCTCCAAGGGCACTTTTTGGATAAAATTCAGCACTGTTGGAAACTGGTACTTTCACCTCTTCAAATGGGACAAAATTACTACCTGGCAAGAAGTACAGGCCATAAGTGCTGAATATGAAAGATCAATGAAAATGCATCAGGGTTCTCCCCACGTACAAGCTAGCGTATCGGCCCCGATACGCAAGAATTTTGGCCGATACACTGCCGAAATTGCCGACATGCACTTTTTTCACCCGATACGCACCTTTTTTTTAATACATGTACCTTTATTGTTGGTAGCGAAAACGATCACGTCATTGTCATGTCACAGTTTTAGTGGTCCAGGGAAACATAAGTTATTGTCCAAATTTCGTTTGCAGGTCTACATCCAACACGTAATTTGTTTACATGTCAACATGTGTATCGTATCGTTACATACACAGCGCATCCACTGGAATTCACATCACAGAAAACATGAATGCAGGCTATACTGTCCATCGCGTGTCGCCGCCATATTTATACGACGATTCACTTAGGAAACCGATTAACTTTCCCAGACTCATTAGAAAGGCGTTTCATTTCCTAAGACGGGCACCAGTGAAACCACAGAAACATCGACCCCCCAAAAATATGAATATGCAACATAATGAACATATTCATAACACTCAATCAAACAGCCAATGAAAAAAATATAAAATTGATACTATGCAAATTTATCCAATTGCGACGTGCGGAAATGGCACGTGATACTGGTCTTGAATAACCATGAACCACGTGCACACTGCATGCATTGCACACACAGTCTACAGCTGACTGCACGGACGACGGACAGACCCTGTGTATGTACATGTACGAATTATACATGTACATGTACATTGCACATGCAGGGGAATTCCCTTTCAAAACTTTGTGTACACAATTCTTGTTTATGGGATCGGGAGTATAACGTTATGTCTTTCAATTTCAAGTTGCTAGCATTATTATTTGAAAATGATGAAATATGGCTGATGTGTAAATACATGGATTTAACGAAGCTGCCTGCAAATGGTCGACTGGCCGTGAACGAGACGTGACTGCTTGCAGAGTGTGCACTATGCTGTGATGATGGCGGCGTCTGGTGGTGGATCGTAAGCAACTTGTTGGCTCGATTGCGCGGCATATAGCCGCTAAATAACATAAATATTTCTTTTAAAAAATGGGCCAAAATCAGTGTTTTTATGTAGTTTTTTGGTACAGAACAGACTACAGGAAATGTATTTAAATCAGAAGCAACTTTTTCGTTCAAAATGGCCAGCGGGTATTAAATGGATACCCCACCATGCGATGCCTCAGTCTTATAGCCTATTATTTATATTATTTTTAACAAATTGATATCTTCATATAACTTTCACAGTAAGGTTTAAATCAAATTGATAACTGATTTAAAACTACATGTGTCAGTTTAAATATTTGTGCAGAAAATGTAAAATAGTGGATCACTGACTAATGAGGCTTTCTGGTACATGTACATTAGAGTGTGGAAAAAATGTACGTGACTGAAAATAATTTCTAAAACCTGGAATCTCCTAAAATGCACCAGAATGCACCCGAGAGCATCTAAAACTAAAAACTTTCCCCACGGCCCTTAAGCGGGCCCCAGCCCCACAACGTGAAGGGCTTCACGCTATGCGCTCGCAGATTTAATCTCCAAAAATAAAACCCCCAGTTTTTAAAAATCCTGAGGAGAACCCTGTGCATGATGCATTTTGAAGATGAGGGCATGTTTCCAAAAGTGCACTGATGGATTTGGAGGATTCAGGAAGGTTCCTAGCCAAAATGCCTAGGGGGTTAGTGTTAATGTATATTTTAAAGTAGTTTTTGCCGACATTACCTATATTGTAATTTCCGTTTAATAAATAATTATTTTCTGAATAATTTTGAGTTACTGAAACTCCGACATAAAAATTTCACTTCAAGTGCGAGTAGACACCTTTGTTAACCATTTCGCGTCGGAGGCCGTGTATACACGCAATTTTTTTTTTGGACAGCGGATCGGAGAGCGTCTAAACACGCCACAGGATTCTCGGGAATATTTGTATAGATTCCCGGTCGACGTGGCAACGAGCCATAAGCATACGGTGGAAGACGCGGTCTCCCTGGTCACGCTCTGGTGAGCACCATTGGTCGTGTTTGTGCGGTAAAAATAAACCCACCACGGGGTTCGGAAAAACTTTTTTATTCCCGGTGCGAACTGGTTAATTAATTAACCGATTACAAAGTTACTGAATTTTAACCAAAATAATTTCTTGATGTGAAGTTGGTGATGGTACCAAACATCCTGAGAAATTATTCCATCTCATGTGGTGAAATTTTTGAGACAAGTAAAATTTAACCATTTTCCACATCAGAATTCCTACCAAAAATCTGAAGTTTTACTTTAGGCCCAAAAAAGTCTCCGGTTTCTGGTCATCGGTCGGCTTCAAAATCGGCGCAGTGATGCAGTTTTTGTTTGTTTTTTGCCATCAGGGAAATACGAGATACATTGTATATGCAGGAACCAAATTTCTCATATACAAAGTATGGTGGCTAAGAAAGACTTCACAAATCAGGCAAACATTCATACCCCATATGTGAAAAAGTCATTTAAAGCACAGCATGGCAGAATTCCAATCAATCCAGCAATTTTGGCTGCAATTGGACATCGTTTCATAGCACAAAAAAAAGAAAATTAAAAATGTTGATGTGCGGGTCTGCGGCAACGCGTGAGCAGACCAGAAACTGCAGACTTTTTTGTTTGCCTTACTGACAGAATGAAAAATACATATCTCTTGATTCTAATAAAGAATTGGTGCATTTACATTAACCCTAACCACCCCAAACCCATCAAACTCCAACAGCTGGTTGCGTTACATTTTGATGGACTCGGTACTGTTTAGCCCTAACCACCCCAAACCCATCAAACTCCAACAGCTGGTTGCGTTACATTTTGATGGACTCGGTACTGTATAACCCTAACCACCCATCAAACTCCAACAACTGGTTGCGTTACATTTTGATGGACTCGGTACTGTATAGCCCTAACCACCCCAAACCCATCAAACTCCAACAGCTGGTTGCGTTACATTTTGATGGACTCGGTACTGTATAGCCCTAACCACCCCAAACCCATCAAACTCCAACAACTGGTTGTGTTACATTTTGATGGACTCGGTACTGTTTAGCCCTAACCACCCCAAACCCATCAAACTCCAACAACTGGTTGTGTTACATTTTGATGGACTCGGTACTGTTTAGCCCTAACCACCCCAAACCTATCAAACTCCAACAACTGGTTGTGTTACATTTTGATGGACTCGGTACTGTATAACCCTAACCACCCCAAACCCATCAAACTCCAACAACTGGTTGCGTTACATTTTGATGGACTCGGTACTGTTTAGCCCTAACCACCCATCAAACTCCAACAACTGCTACATTTTGATGGACTCGGTACTGTATAGCCCTAACCACCCCAAACCCATCAAACTCCAACAGCTGGTTGCGTTACATTTTGATGGACTCGGTACTGTATAGCCCTAACCACCCCAAACCCATCAAACTCCAACAACTGGTTGTGTTACATTTTGATGGACTCGGTACTGTTTAGCCCTAACCACCCCAAACCTATCAAACTCCAACAACTGGTTGTGTTACATTTTGATGGACTCGGTACTGTATAACCCTAACCACCCCAAACCCATCAAACTCCAACAACTGGTTGCGTTACATTTTGATGGACTCGGTACTGTTTAGCCCTAACCACCCCAAACCCATCAAACTCCAACAACTGGTTGTGTTACATTTTGATGGACTCGGTACTGTATAGCCCTAACCACCCCAAACCCATCAAACTCCAACAACTGGTTGTGTTACATTTTGATGGACTCGGTACTGTATAACCCTAACCACCCCAAACCCATCAAACTCCAACAACTGGTTGTGTTACATTTTGATGGACTCGGTACTGTATAACCCTAACCACCCCAAACCCATCAAACTCCAACAGCTGGTTGTGTTACATTTTGATGGACTCGGTACTGTATAGCCCTAACCACCCCAAACCCATCAAACTCCAACAACTGGTTGTGTTACATTTTGATGGACTCGGTACTGTATAACCCTAACCACCCCAAACCCATCAAACTCCAACAGCTGGTTGCGTTACATTTTGATGGACTCGGTACTGTTTAGCCCTAACCACCCCAAACCCATCAAACTCCAACAGCTGGTTGTGTTACATTTTGATGGACTCGGTACTGTATAACCCTAACCACCCATCAAACTCCAACAACTGGTTGCGTTACATTTTGATGGAATCTGGACTGTATAGCCCTAACCACACCAAACCCATCAAACTCCAACAGCTGGTTGCGTTACATTTTGATGGACTCGGTACTGTATAGCCCTAACCACCCCAAACCCATCAAACTCCAACAACTGGTTGTGTTACATTTTGATGGACTCGGTACTGTATAACCCTAACCACCCCAAACCCATCAAACTCCAACAGCTGGTTGTGTTACATTTTGATGGACTCGGTACTGTTTAGCCCTAACCACCCCAAACCTATCAAACTCCAACAACTGGTTGTGTTACATTTTGATGGACTCGGTACTGTATAACCCTAACCACCCCAAACCCATCAAACTCCAACAACTGGTTGTGTTACATTTTGATGGACTCGGTACTGTATAACCCTAACCACCCCAAACCCATCAAACTCCAACAGCTGGTTGTGTTTCATTTTGATGGACTCGGTACTGTATAACCCTAACCACCCCAAACCCATCAAACTCCAACAGCTGGTTGTGTTACATTTTGATGGACTCGGTACTGTATAACCCTAACCACCCCAAACCCATCAAACTCCAACAACTGGTTGTGTTACATTTTGATGGACTCGGTACTGTATAACCCTAACCACCCCAAACCCATCAAACTCCAACAGCTGGTTGTGTTACATTTTGATGGACTCGGTACTGTATAACCCTAACCACCCCAAACCCATCAAACTCCAACAGCTGGTTGTGTTACATTTTGATGGACTCGGTACTGTATAACCCTAACCACCCCAAACCCATCAAACTCCAACAGCTGGTTGTGTTACATTTTGATGGACTCGGTACTGTATAGCCCTAACCATCCCAAACCCATCAAACTCCAACAGCTGGTTGTGTTACATTTTGATGGACTCGGTACTGTATAACCCTAACCACCCCAAACCCATCAAACTCCAACAGCTGGTTGTGTTACATTTTGATGGACTCGGTACTGTATAACCCTAACCACCCCAAACCCATCAAACTCCAACAGCTGGTTGTGTTACATTTTGATGGACTCGGTACTGTTTAGCCCTAACCACCCCAAACCAATCAAACTCCAACAGCTGGTTGTGTTACATTTTGATGGACTCGGTACTGTATAACCCTAACCACCCCAAACCCATCAAACTCCAACAGCTGGTTGTGTTACATTTTGATGGACTCGGTACTGTATAACCCTAACCACCCCAAACCCATCAAACTCCAACAGCTGGTTGTGTTACATTTTGATGGACTCGGTACTGTTTAGCCCTAACCACCCCAAACCAATCAAACTCCAACAGCTGGTTGTGTTACATTTTGATGGACTCGGTACTGTATAGCCCTAACCATCCCAAACCCATCAAACTCCAACAGCTGGTTGTGTTACATTTTGATGGACTCGGTACTGTATAACCCTAACCACCCCAAACCCATCAAACTCCAACAGCTGGTTGTGTTACATTTTGGTGGACTCAGTACTGTATAGCCCACGCATGGTGTTGGATTATGGTGGATCATGAAGGTTCCTAGCCAAAACCATTAGGGGGTTAGGGTTAATTTTACTAATAGATTTTTACCATGGTGCAGCCATCTTTGTTATTCTTTCATTCAAATCAATGTAACCAAACTGAGGCTGGAAGGAAAAATAGTCTGGCTCCTTTTATTCTAATGAGATTTATCATTATCATTGTCATCGGGTATACAGGGTATCTGACCAAGATGGCTGCAGTGTGATGAAGGTCTATAGTGTACACTCCGTGTAATCTAGGACCACAGTAGAATACAAATGTGTTATGTTCCCATTAACTTAAAAGGACAGTATCGTCATGATCAGAGCAGACTTTCAACAGGGCATGGAATGGGTGTCCTAGTTTGTGGAGTGTCGTGGCCGAGCGGTCTAATGCATCGGACTCAACTTCTGGTGCCAGTGTCAGAATGTGGGTTCGAATCCCGGCCTGGCCAGTCGTGGCGCTTGTGTCCCTAAGCAAGACACTTAATCATAATTTCTTCGCCCTTCGGATGGGACGTTAAGCCATAGGTCCTGTGCACTAGATTATTGAAGTAATGCACGTAAAAGAACCCAGAACACTTATCGTTGAAGAGTAGGGGTTTACCCCGGTGTTACTGGTTCACATAGCAAGCGCCCTTGTTTACAGGTTTCCTCAGGCTTCTGAGCTACAGTGCTTAAGTGTGCTTTTGAGGCATCCTTAGTTTCATTACCAGAAATGCACAATAATAATAATAATAATAATAAAGATTAACAGTGACTGAAAATTACTGGCTTATTTATGCGGTAATATGACCTTAAAAAAAAATCATTTTTTAAAAATATTTTTTTATGAAAGTTTGCCAAAACACAAGGCTCTTAAAATGCCACTCAAAAGTGCAGTCTAGAACTAAAGGGGGGGGGGGGGGGGGGGGGAATAATATATTTTAAAAAAATTAATTAAAAAAAACAAAAAAAAAAAACATGTGGGGTATTATTTTCAGTCACAAAGTTATCTAAAACTAGCAGTCCAATTCCATGTCCTGTTGATCTTGACGATACTGTCCCTTTAAGGACCTTGGTATTTGATAAATTACCTCATGACAGAGTGTACTGCAACTAGACACTCTGGTTTACCGCTATGATGGTTACGATAAACACGACTAGTTGTCTGTACGTACACCCATGTGTCTGTGTAAATCTGGAAGTGAAACATCAGATTAGAACTGGTTCCCTTCTCCAAGGCTGTATAAAGAAAGCAAGATATATGGATACCATTGAAAACTAGTAATGGCACGGTTAACCAACTTAAAACTGCACTAACCATTTAGAAATTTGCTAACTGGCTAACCAATATTTAAAAATACGACCAACAATTTTGGAAGAATTTGACACCCATTTTGTTGACACCTTTTTGCCGCATTGGTTATTAACCAGTTTGCGTCGGAGGCCGTGTATACACGGAATTTTTTTTTGCACCACGGATCGGAGAGCGTCTAAACACGCCATAGGAAACTCTGGAATATTTGTATGCATGCTCGGTTGACGTGGCAACGAGCCGAGCATACAGTGACATGCTCGGTAGACGTGGCCACGCGCTGTGGAAGCTTCCATTAACGTGTTTGTGTGGGAAAAAGAAACCCGCACAGGGGCCCAGAAAAACTTTTTTATTCCCGACGCGAACTGGTTAAACAATCATTGTGGGAAGTTCACTGATGCTTTTTGATTGAAAATTTATGTACACATTTCCCGATTATCTAGTTTGTGTGGCTGTCAGGTGCCAACTATCGGTTAACCGGTTAACTGACCGTGAAAGATTCGGTTAACCGGTTAACTGACCGTGAAAGATTCGGTTAACTGACCGTGAAAGATTCGGTTAACCGGTTAACTGACCGTGAAAGATTCGGTTAACCGGTTAACTGACCGTGAAAGATTCGGTTAACCGGTTAACTGACCGTGAAAGATTCGGTTAAACGGTTAGCAAACTAACCGGTAACTCACAGCACTGTTGTAAACTGATATTACATGTACAGCTATAATCAAACGTGGCATATGCTACATGTATTTCATCCGAGCATGGAGGCTAAACTATATTACATAATTTACACTTGTTATGTCTTTGAATACCAAGGTAATTTTACGGCAGACACAGTGTGTAGGAATTTATATGCAGTTTTTGTTTTTATTTCATTTAATATCACGTTTTTTGAAAAATACCAAAGAACAAGATTTGAGATATACATATAGTGCATTATTTAACATTACCTGTGAGGGTAGAGATGGTTATTGTGTTTGATTAGACCTGTAGCGCCAACAAAAGTTGCACATAATGGGCTGTATACTCACTCCCCAGGGAGCTGAGAAAGATTATAGGAATGATATTGGCCCAGTGACAAGGGGAACAAGAGGAACGCATTGGGACATTATGTTAAATGCGCTATATATATAAGAAAGAAATATTATATATTATTACCAGCTGACATCTCAAAATATACTACTCAAAACAATTTAGGGAACACCGGAATAATCTCAGTTAAAGCAAGATCATTTATTTCAGATAAACACAATTGTTTCACAGAATTGATAAATTGATAAAGATTGCATGTAGTGATTACACATTTCATGACATGACTACTGAAAGAGAGAGGGGGTTGCAAATGAAAATCCTGGTTCATGGAACATTTCAAACCTATTTGATGTTAAAAATCCGGTGTTCCCTAAATTGTTTTGAGTAGTATATAAACAATGCTAAATACCTACTTCCCACCAACCTCTCAGGGTGCGATTACACAAAAGTAAAAAAAATCCTGAAAATTGGGTAGCAGGTATCTGGGTCTCCCTTTGGTCTAGAGGACAAAGCCCCCCTGAACCTCCTGGATGTTTAATTTTGGAGGATTTACAGACTCTCCACATCCCCACAAACAAGAAACTAGAGGTTTGGACACAATACAGGCTACTTCTTTCTTTCCTTGGTGGCTACTTCTCTTCTTTCAAGAACATTCTGAGGCAAAGGAAGATTTGTTAAAAAATCCTGAAATCAGGAAAAATCCTGAGAAATCACAGGCCTGCTCTAACCTTGAATTTTCTTCCATATATTACAGAATATTCTTTTGATATCGTAAAAATGTATAATTATGTGACCGTCTTTTTATGAAGACGATCATAGCACAATGATTGAATCACCATCCAAAGCTTCAAATCTTATCTTCAAATCTTCAAATCCTATTCAGAAATCTTAGCGGTAGCATTATTTGTTATAAGCGAAACAATTAAGGAACCAACCTTCATCAAAGTGGTTCTTGAGTTCTGCTCTGTTGCTACTGTGACAAAACTTATAAATGATCTGACCAATAAGCTCTTCCTTGCTGTAGTGCGGGGGCTTGAGGTGGGACAAGTCAACAGAGGTAATAGTTGTTGTCAGGTCAAGCCAAGTTGTAAACTCTTCACTGCTGCCACGCATCATGCTGCTGCAGTCATCCACGACGGCACGGCGTGCGATGCAGAAAAGGTGGGAGGGTGTATCTATGTGGAGGAGGAATGGAAACGAGTTAAGTCGGACTGGAATTTATAAAATCATAAGCTTATTGCAGGAGTGTGATTTGACAAAAGAAACAAATCCTGAAAAAAATGGGTAGCGGGCCTGGGTCTCCCTTTGGTCTAGAGGACAGAGCCCCCTGAACCTCCTGTGGGTAGCGGGCCTGGGTCTCCCTTTGGTCTAGAGGACAAAGCCCCCTGATCCTCCTGTGGGTAGCGGGCCTGGGTCTCCCTTTGGTCTAGAGGACAAAGCCCCCTGATCCTCCTGTGGGTAGCGGGCCTGGGTCTCCCTTTGGTCTAGAGGACAAAGCCCCCTGATCCTCCTGTGGGTAGCGGGCCTGGGTCTCCCTTTGGTCTAGAGGACAAAGCCCCCTGATCCTCCTGTGGGTAGCGGGCCTGGGTCTCCCTTGGTCTAGAGGACAAAGCCCCCTGATCCTCCTGTGGGTAGCGGGCCTGGGTCTCCCTTTGGTCTAGAGGACAATGCCCCCTGATCCTCCTGTGGGTAGCGGGCCTGGGTCTCCCTTTGGTCTAGAGGACAAAGCCCCCTGATCCTCCTGTGGGTAGCGGGCCTGGGTCTCCCTTTGGTCTAGAGGACAAAGCCCCCTGATCCTCCTGTGGGTAGCGGGCCTGGGTCTCCCTTTGGTCTAGAGGACAAAGCCCCCTGAATCTCCTGTGGGTAGCGGGCCTGGGTCTCCCTTTCGTCTAGAGGACAGAGCCCCCTGAACCTCCTGTGGGTAGCGGGCCTGGGTCTCCCTTTGGTCTAGAGGACAGAGCCCCCTGAACCTCCTGTGGGTAGCGGGCCTGGGTCTCCCTTTGGTCTAGAGGACAAAGCCCCCCTGAACCTCCTGGATGTTTAATTAAACAAGAAACTAGAGGTTTGGACACAATACAGGCTACTTCTTTCTTTCCTTGGTGGCTAATTCTCTTCTTTCAATAAAATTTTGAGGCAAAGGGAGATTTGTAAAAAATCCTGAAATCAGGAAAAATCCTGAGAAATCACAGGCCTGTTATAGTGACAACTGATAAGGCTTGGTTTAAGACTCTGGTACCTGCAACCCTACGTCAATATATTCGTGTATGCATTTGGCATGTTGATATGTACAGTAGGTCTCTCTACGTAGTGAACCCATATATCAGCCAGGCTTAACAGCCTAACAATGCATTGTGTTTTGACTTAAGCATGACCCATATTGACAATGTTGTAAGATTTTGACTAATCTGCTACTAGCCTACTAAAAAAAACATGTATAGCCTGTATAGGACACAAACAGGACTAGGACGTGAAAAGGACTAGGACGTGAAAAGGACTAGGACGTGAAAAGGACCAGGACGTGAAAAGGACCAGGACGTGAAAAGGACCAGGACGTGAAAAGGACCAGGACACGAACAAGGACCATGACACGAACAAGGACCATGACACGAACAAGGACCATGACACGAACAAGGACCATGACACGAACAAGGACCATGACACGAACAAGGACCATGACACGAACAAGGACCATGACACGAACAAGGACCATGACACGAACAAGGACCATGACACGAACAAGGACCATGACACCAACAAGGACCATGACACCAACAAGGACCATGACACCAACAAGGACCATGACACGAACAAGGACCATGACACCAACAAGGACCATGACACCAACAAGGACCATGACACCAACAAGGACCATGACACCAACAAGGACCATGACACGAACAAGGACCATGACACGAACAAGGACCATGACACGAACAAGGACCATGACACCAACAAGGACCATGACACGAACAAGGACCATGACACGAACAAGGACCATGACACAAACAAGGACCATGACACAAACAAGGACCATGACACAAACAAGGACCATGACACAAACAAGGACCATGACACAAACAAGGACCATGACACAAACAAGGACCATGACACAAACAAGGACCATGACACAAACAAGGACCATGACACGAACAAGGACCATGACACGAACAAGGACCATGACACGAACAAGGACCATGACACGAACAAGGACCATGACACGAACAAGGACCATGACACGAACAAGGACCATGACACGAACAAGGACCATGACACGAACAAGGACCATGACACGAACAAGGACCATGACACGAACAAGGACCATGACACGAACAAGGACCATGACACGAACAAGGACCATGACACGAACAAGGACCATGACACGAACAAGGACCATGACACGAACAAGGACCATGACACAAACAAGGATTATGACACGAACAAGGACTATGACCACCAAGAAATCTCAAGTAGCATAGACAGCTGATGAGGTAACTGCCCTGTCACAAGACTGATATACATGCAGGGACTTAGTAGTTTCCCACTCAGTGGTTGATTGATGATAATTAAGCGACAGCTATTTTGAAACATAAAAGCAGCAAATGTTGCAACACTAAGAGAGAGTGTCACAAAACTCTGAACATTTCTATTCCATTGGGAACGTTCCATATAGTAACGCAGTGTGTTCCAGAAGAGAACACTCAGCATTCCCACTGAGAACAGCAGCTGTTACAAATTGAAATGTCTGATGTTCCCAGGAAGTGTAATCATTAATGGAATGTTACAAATAGACCTGTTCCCAGTGAGAACAGCGTGCAATGAAAACAGCTTGCGTTCGTGATAAGAGCCATCAGTGTTCCAAATGGAATGTTTCAAGCCGTCCAAGTTTTAAGACACTTCCTATGTTGTGGCATAATCTTACCACTCTCTGAAGAGTTTGAAGACTGGCCGTCTTCTTTAGGTTTCAAGATTGCGGAACAAATTAGTTTCTCGTAGTGCTTTTCTTGCGTGGAGTCTTGTTCGTCAACTGACTTGGTTAGCATGCGGCAGGTAAAGGTGCGGTTATGACTACTCGGAGAGCTGGAATCCTGGGTCCACATTCCGGCTGCTGTAAACAAATAACAATAATAATAAATATTTATAATATTCCAGTAATCATCAGAAATTACCCTCGGGGCAAAATGCAAACAAAAACAGCTCAAACAAAATGAAAGGGACAATATCCTCACGATCAACGGAATTGGAGTGCTAGTTTTAGATCAACGGAATTGGAGTGCTAGTTTTAGATTAACTCAGTGACTAAAACTAATACCCCTGCATAAATAAGCCAGTCATTTCAGTCACTGTGTTCTTCTTTTACTAGGACACTGATTCCATGCCCTGTTGAAAGCCTGCTCTGAATGTGACGACACTGCCCCTTTAAATATAACTTGTTACACTTATTCTTGAACAGGTAGGTCCTCGGAGCACATTTGCAGTCAATTACGGAAGAAATATTATGAATATTATGAGGGAGTTTGTTACAAAGATATGGTCCGGCATGAAAAAATGATCCATCCCTCCAAGAATTGTGGATGTGAGGAACAACAAGCACAGAAGCATTGAAAGATCTCAGGTATATAGGAGGCTCTGGTTTCTGGTTTCTACGCGAGTTGCCTCAGACCCCGCATCGGCATTTAATTTTTTTTGTTTTTTGTTTTTTTTGTTGTTGCTGTGATACAATGTCCAATTGCAGCCAAAATTGCTGGATCATTTGGAATTCTGCCGTGCTGTGTTTTAAATGACTTTTTCACATCTGGGGGTTTGAACGTTTTCCCGAGTTGTGAGGCCTCTCTTAGCCACCATACTTTTTATATGGGACATTTTGTCCACGCGTATACATGTATCATGTATTTCCCTGTAGGCAAAAAAAAAAAAAGAAAAAAAAAAGAAGGATTACCAAAAAACAAAAACAAAAAAAAGTGCGTCACCGCACCGATTTTGAAGCCGACCGATGATCAGAAACAGGAGACTTTTTTTTTTGGCCTTATATTGTAATATCCTGAAAAGAACGAGGAACCAGTGATGTGAATGCAAACCTAATGATATGCGATCTAAGCAGAAGTGTCTGCAAAAATACAAGATGCTCTGGAACCAATCAAAGAGAAATTATTTACAGTTCTCAGGAGGTATTACTTTTCGCCAATTTTGGGGTGAAGTTTTTCCAGTGAAGACACTATAGTAACTATGCAGGAATGACTCACACCAAGTGATTACAAATTGTGATCAGTTTGAATTGAGTTGAGTCAATGACTCGAGTACATCTCTACTCCCTGGGGGTATTGTTTCTATTTTTAGACAAGCTGTAGCTTAGATGATAAGGGTTAAACGGCAGGCTCGTCATGTTTGGTAGAAATGCTTCAAGACATTCAGACGTGTTGGCTGGCATGATGTTAATTTCAACATTGTCATTTTTGGGAACAGCATTCCTCATAAAGAGACCAGCAATAACGTGCAAATATTTTATATTCCAGAAAATGACAAAATCTAAATTCACGCATACCAGAGAACATCAACAGCTTTGCACGTATGTCCAGGATAACTACAATTGAATGTTTTAGGCAAATCCATGGTTACTCACATTACATTTTTGAGGTTTTGCGCCTACTCTTAATGCCATAATATAATATTTCAGTTTTTTCACAGTAGATGCATTATACTCGGTACAAAATAACAATTTCTGAATATTTTGTATGTACGCTATATAAGTAAAGAAATTATGGCAAAAGAGTGGGCCCAATACCTCAAAAATATAACACGAGTAACAATGGAATTGCCATTTTGCAGATAGAATAAAAAATACCTGTCCTGTGGTTTTGTAGCGCCATTGTTTTGATTTCACAGAGACTTGTTGGTCTTAATTGATTATTGAATGGAGAAGTAAAAATTCCCAGGAAATTCGTGTATGCACTAAGCTCAGATGAGTTTTGAGAAATCAGATGTCATTTTAAGAAGCAATTACAAGACTTACGTGTGGATGTTGGAAGTAAACAGACAAATTGATTTTTGTCGCCAATGTGGATGAATCTATAGATACTAGACCCAATAAGATCCTCCTGTATTTAAGTAAATATTAAAACAAAAATAGAGAATTAGCTGTTGCAAACTGCTTACCAACCTAAACTACTCAAATGACTATTTTTACATGGTGTCACTGCAAACTGTCTTTAGTTAAAGCACAATAACCGAGTATGCAGTGCTACAGGGCAATAACCTGCTGCTATACAGGAGGTCGTGGGTTCAAATCCCGCCCGAGTCACCTGTGAAATTTTTTCACAGACACTCGGAAAGCACTGAGTATACAGTGCTATACACATGTCGATGTATGGAAAAATTCAATCAATTGTTTATCACCCGATGCAAGAATTTCATCAACCTATAAGCACAATAGCATTGTTCAGCGAGTTGTTTTATTTTTAAACAGGTTGACCACGGATAATGAAGAAGCAGTGTTTGTGACATCATTGGTAAACTATGTATTGATTGGGATGTACAACAAATGTTTGGAGTGAATCAAGACATATTGACTTGAGAGGGATTTGAACATGCCCACGTTCTACCAACTGAGCAATCTAGCCCTGTGTGGACGGTCTAGCCCTGTGTGGATGGTCTTGCCCCGTGTTGACTTGAGAGGGATTTGAACCTGCAACCTCCGGGTTAACATGCCCATGTTCTACCAACTGAGCCATCTACATTTGTAGTCCTGTGTGGACGGTCTAGCCATGTGTGGACGGTCTAGCCCTGTGTGGACGGTCTAGCCCTGTGTGGACAGTCTAGCCCTGTGTGGACAGTCTAGCCCTGTGTGGACGGTCTAGCCCTGTGTGGACGGTCTAGCCCTGTGTGGACGGTCTAGCCCTGTGTGGACGGTCTAGCCCTGTGTGGACGGTCTAGCCCTGTGTTGACTTGAGAGGGATTTGAACCTGCAACCTCCGGGTTAACATGCCCATGTTCTACCAACTGAGCCATCTACATGTACATTTGTAGTCCTGTGTGGACGGTCTAGCCCTGTGTGGACGGTCTAGCCCTGTGTGGACGGTCTAGCCCTGTGTTGACTTGAGAGGGATTTGAACCTGCGACCTCCGGGTTAACACGCCCACACTCTACCAACTGAGCAATCTAGCCTTATGACGGCAGTCTCCCTCTGTCAATATCTTTGTTCAGGGGATTCTAGTCTGAAGTCTTTGAATCAAAGCATGATGTACATGTATAGCCAGGGACGACGCCCCATGTTATGATACAACCTGGGAAGCGGCAGTCTGGGGATCACTAGAAAAGGATAAGACTTGATACAACCATGGATGGCAGTATATTAACCCTAACTCCCTAGGCCCACTTGCTTACACATAACCCGAATCCTCTAAAATCCTTCAGTAGTAAAGCAAGCACATGACATGTATGCACACATGTGTTTCTAATCTGTGATACATGTACATGGCCAGGGACCCTCCCTGCATACATGGAGCAATAAACAGTGTCCACTGACCCAAGCACTGACCTTGCAATCACTACAACAAACATGGATGTACATGTACCATGGAAAGGCAAGTATGCCTAATAACCTCAATCCTCCAAAATCCTTCACTTTAGCAAAGAGCATGTAGCATGTAACCTCAATCCTTCAAAATCCTTCACTTTATCAAAGAGGATTTGTAGGATTTGGGTTAATTTAAAAATAAACTTGTGCTTAACGTTGAAAAATGATTACATATTTAATTTGTCAGACATGAAACTTTGTAATTGCAAAAAAAGAGGAAATGGCCGAGCACACAATCCTTTTTATGGTGTTTTTCAGTTTTCTATAGCACTATTATTAAAGAAAAAAGAGGAAATCAGCTGATCAGCTGAAAAGTTGCATGCCTGATTTGTGCTAAGGAACAGGTATAGGCTGGTTTTCTCCCAGAGTATTCATTCATAAATTTGAACCAGAAATTATTCCACTTTATTCTCTTTATCATGACATCGGCACATTTGACATAATGCAGGGGTGTGACTTGACTATTAAACAATCCTGAAAAATGGGTAGCAGGCCTGGGTGTCCCTTTGGTATAGAGGACAAAGCCCCCCTGAACCTCCTGGATGTTTAATTATGGAGGATTTACAGACTCTCCACATCCCCACAAACAAGAAACTAGAGGTTCAGACACAATGCAGGCTACTTCTTTCTTTCCTTGGTGGCTACTTCTCTTCTTTCAAGAAAATTTTGAGGCAAAGGGAGATTTGTAAAAAAAAATCCTGAGAAATCACCGGCCTGATGAAGTGGACAATGATTTCTAGGGAGAATTGATATCATTAACAGCTTAAAATCAAGTAAGTTTCTAATTAAAATTTGTCCATTTGGTTACATTTGATATACTAAAACCAAAACCAGCCCCGACAAAAAGTGGTCAATGCAGTTAGCCTTTGATGGAAAGTTTGTATGCTTTAGTAGTGTGATTTCACAAAAGTAACAAATCCTTAAAAATGGGTAGCGGGCCTGGGTAGCGGGCCTGGGTAGCGGGCCTGGGTAGCGGGCCTGGGTAGCGGGCCTGGGTAGCGGGCCTGGGTAGCGGGCCTGGGTCTCCCTTTGATCTAATGGCCAAAGCCCCTTTAAAACTCCTGGATGTTTAATTTTGATTTTGGAGGATTTACAGACTCTCCACATGCCCACAAACAAGAAACTAGAGGTTTTACACAATGTAGACTACTTCATTCTTTCCTTAAAAAAATTCTGAGGCAAAGGGAGATGTGTAAAAAATCCTGAGAAATCACAGGCTTAGTGCTGAGAAATCACAGGCTTAGTGCTGAGAAATCACAGGCTTAGTGCTGCAATTTTGGTCAAGACAGAAATTATTTCTAGAAGTTAACAAATCTATTCCAGACAAAGAATCCTTTCCTTGGACATGAGGTGATGCCACCTTTGTGCGTGAAATCTTGAAAGTTACCTGCTTAAAGTTGAGGTACATCTTAACATTCTCTGTCACAAATTCAATTTCTCCTGAATTGTTCACCACAAACAAGAAACCATCCAGAGCCTTCAGAAAGGGAAAAAACAAATAAATATACAAATAAAATTATGTAAAAGATTTGTAAAAATACTTTAACCAGTTCGCGTCGGAGGCCGTGTACTGTATACACGCAATTTTTGTTTGTACCACGGATCGGAGAGCGTCTATACACGCCATAGGAAACTCTGGAATATTTGTATGCATGCTCGGTTCAGCAATGCATGTACGGTGACATGCTCGGAAGTGCCGGCCACCCGCTGTGGAAGCTTCCATTAACGTGTGTGTGGGAAAAAGAAACCCGCCACAGGGGCCCAGAAAAACTTTTTTATTCCCGACGCGAACTGGTTAAGGAAAGTTACAACATTGGTATTTGGTAACAAATACATTGTATGTTTATTTCAAGACTCTAGTTTCAAGAAATACAATGTACATGTACATCATAAGTAAAGACTATTGCGGTGACACCATGTGAAATTCTCAATTGAGTCGTAATTAGTTCTGAAAAGAACTGGAGGTTACAACTCCAGTTCTTTTCAGAACTAATTACTACTCAATTGAGAATTTCACATGAGTTGTAACCTCCAGTTCTTTTCAGAACTAATTACTACTCAATTGAGAATTTCACATGGTGTCACTGCAAACAGTCTTGACTTATCCTTTTCACCATGCAAAGCTACAAGTTTTAAATAAACTAACCTGTGAAGTATTCAAAAAAAACTATGAAAACTGTTACATGTACATGTTTTTTTTTATGTTTTGTTTTTCAAAATTTGCAACTGTACATACAACAAAACTATTTCAATTTTCTCAAAGACGGATTTTTCCCCAGGTATCAACTTTTTTTGAGGGTACCAAGTAAGCTTTCAGATAATAATTGGCTCATTTGATAATCTGGTACACTGTAATTACAAATTTTGCACCTTTCCTTTAAAATAAACATTAAAAAAAACTTTAAAAGCTAAAAAACAAACCATAAAAAACATTTTAAAGAATTGTATTTTCTTAAATTATTTTAATATTCCGCAACAATACAGAGACAGAAAAAAAGTAATTAGGCCAGTTTTGGGTAACACTCTGACCTCTGACCCCAATTATTGCTACAAATACAATATCCATCAAATCAGTTGTAAATTGTGTCCCAATAAAACCAAAGGCTAAAAAGGAAAAAATCCACTAAATTTAAGATCACCATCAGACACAGTGTTCTCCTCCCTCCACTCTTCGAACAGCCAAAGTGTCGACAACCACCCACTCAGCAAGCGCGAAGTGCGTGGCCACTAATGGATGTGTGTGGGCGCTCTTTACGTCCACCATGAACTAGCCCCTTTGCCAGTTAGTGATTTCTATGCAGCTGAATCCAAATAAGCCTCCTATTCCAACCATGTGTTTCCCACGACTGCTGTGACTTGATCATGATAGGAGACCTTTTCTTTATCTTGTTTACTTGAATACCTGATGAGCTTTTACCCGATAAAATGGTAACTCTAACCGTGGGGCCAAGAGCCCCTGTGATAGCCATTCCCACTTGTCCGAGTTCAAAAACCCGCCCTATCCAAACCCACCCCTTATATTACTCATACCTTTCATTCAAATAGCAATTTCAATCATCTTAAACCCCCTTTCCCCAGCTCTTATATTACCTGACCATTCTCACCTACGCAGCTGCAATAATATCTAAACAAATAACCATTTCTACATAGTTGAACCCCCTTTCCCCACCCCTAAAATTACCTGACCTATCTAAATTACTAACACCTACACAGCTTCAATAATAACTAGACTATAAATAGCCATTCCTACATTTCCTAGTTGAACCCAATCTTTCCCCACACCTAATATTACCTGACCATTCTCAATTTCTAACACCTACATGTATGGTAGGCACCTTCAACAAAAACTAGATTAACCCTCATCTTAGGATTAAAAGCCAATCCTACATTTCCTAGTTTAACCTCCCCTTTCCCTACCCCCTCCCTTCCCTACCCCCTCCCTTCCCTTCCCCCTCCCTTCCCCACCCCCTCCCTTTCCCCACCCCTCCCTTCCCCACCCCACTAATATTACCTGACCATTCTCAATGAGTAAATGCTATGGCAACTTCAGTAAGAACTAGCCTTGTAATCACTATTCACATGTCATGATGTAAAGGCCATTATAATAGTAGGACACTGACTGCCGTTTCCCAGAACTTTATCTCAAAAACCCAAATCTATTTGCGTGGGGTGGGTGGCTGTCAAATGGCATCCACACATCACAGGCAATTAGCTCAGCAAATCATTTGCTGAGCAATGTGAAACAGACAACCAGCCAAAGTCTGTACATTTTGCATGGAAAATTAACTGGTAACCGACAAAACTTGCTGAGCAAATTTGACTTCTAAGCAAGTTGGAATTGGGTCCTTAGTAAACTCAAAGCTCACGAGGGTAAAATGCCAGTGAGCAGAAACAAAAACAGACAAATGGCTAAAAACAATGCTCACTGAAATGTGTCAATTGATCACCAATGAAACATCTACGTAGGTAAATATTGTTGTAAGCAGATTTTCCTGTTTAACTACCGTTACAATGAAAAATAACAATTTAATTCTTTTAATGACATGAACACCAGCACAACAACTGACACACTTCACTGAACATCACCCACAGACAGCCGACACACTTCACTGAGCACCAATCACAGCAGCTCCTCCAACACAAGATAAAAGCTACTGCACTCTCCACATCTCTTCAGTCGCCCGACGATGACAAGAGCAGACTAGTCGAAACGTTGAGAACAAACCAACCGGCTCTTCTCACAGCCATCACTTTTTCCAAAAATAGATCATTACATGGTGTACCCGAAAGAACTCAAAAACATGATGGACATAAATGTTTAAACTGAAAAAAGTTGTGTAAAATTGTGAGTAAATATAACAAACCTCCAATAAGACGTTACCCAACGAGTCTCCTGACAACATCCCTGGCTTACTGGATGAAACATGGCTGTGTTGCACCTCACTACCTTGCTCCAGGTCTGTGGAAAGAGGTCAGAGGTCAAAGGTCAAAGAAACAAATGAAGGTCATGTATAAAGGAGTGTGACTGATGAGATTGGGTCGCTAAGGGTCAAGTCTAGGGTTATGTCATTCCACAGGGGACACATTCAACCAAGACTGGGCACATGTCCATTTTTTGTTGTTCAAGAAACAAAGATGAGCTGTATGGTTTGACACCTGCTCAATTGATTGGTTGGAGGGCATGTGAAGCATGTGTGCATTTAGTATACATGTGTGCGGCCTACACTGTAGGTACACATGCTAGTGTACCCAAGGCATACAATGTAGAAAGAATTAATGGACGCGGACCCTAATGATAACAAAGTCCTGATCAAAGTCCTGATCAAAGTCCTGATGACCATGGTCAACGTTGCTTAACCTCAGTAATCATATAACTGGCCATCTGGCTTTTTATTCTGATAACACTATTGTTGGGACTATAAAGGTCAAGTCAATAGAGGAGTCAAATATAAAGGGGTCACATCTTAAAAAGGTCAAGTATTTCTGGAAGAAACTTAACAAATGCAGATGAAGATTATTTTTTACCTTTGACAGATATACTGTACAGGCCCAGGTAATATTCCTATCTACAAGGTTGATACACATGTCAATGACTTCACCTGGGCCTTATTTCACTCATCTTATTATATGAAACCAAAGGGATTTAAGATGAGTAGGAGTCTTAAGATGCATCCTGGATAAGGCACATCCTTGGAGCAATCTCACTTAATACACATCTTAAGCATAGATTAGTTTGCCAGATGACAATACTATTTGAATACTATTTGAATACTATTTGAATACTATTTGAATACTATTTGAATACTATTTGAATACTATTTGAATACTACTGAAATGGGTCTGTCCACACTAATGGGTCCAAAAATGTGACATTTTAGAAAAACATGAGACATTAATAATAAAATGAAGTACTTTGTCATATTTTTTCCCTGTGTACATTCCAAGTGCTTTGAGGATTGTGCTTTTCAAAAATTAAGACAACTTTCTCAGTAATTAAGTAATTACAAGGGGATCTTCTTTAAGATGTTATGTTTGTAACATGGACAGACATTTAATTAGAAATTTACTAGAAGTACTAATAAAACATATTTATTCACCCACATGTTGTCTCTTTACAATGTTATTCCTCTAAGGATTGTTACCTGACAAAATCAAGATAACCCTCCTGGTATTAAACAAATAATATAGGATCATCTTCAAAATATTATGTTTGTAACATGGACAGGCATTTGTCACAAATTGTCTGTCCACGTTACATAAGTCTTAGTTTTGGGCTCATAACAATCCAAAAAGGGTTAGGGATGTAAATGAAAAAGCATTTGAGTAATTATTTAATTCTATTATCACTTTCCTGTCAATCTTAAAACGAAATGTCTGTCCATGTTACAAACATCATGTCTTACCGATGATCCTGCGATTTCTTAAGTACCAATAATATTTTCTTATTATTTGGTATACACAATCATTAAATGCTAAGGAATGTTCAGGAATAGATTGGGACAAAACAGTTACCTTTATTTGACCCTCCCATGTCACCCTCTAATAGTTATCATACATGTACAGGTACAGGTACGTACCCATGAGTGTGGAAAGACCAAAATATTTCAATACTGGAAGTCTATAACTTGAATAGCAGTTGTGTAATAACCTAGTCAAGTACATTGTACTCTAAGAACGATGAATTTAGGTCATTTATGATGTATTGTTGCATAGACTGATGCGCAAGGTCTCACAGAAGCAGTGCATCCTGGGTAATTTGCCGCTTGCGCGAGATGTACATCACACATATGCATTAAATGCGTACTACGCTGTAAACGCGCCAATAAAGTGCATGTATTTGTGCAACTCTTGTCAGTATACGAGTCACCTCTAGTTCACGCCCCATTTTCTTCTGCGTCGAGTGCTTATCCCATGATACCACAAGGTACATGTAGAATAGCCAAACTTGTTACCCCGCTGCTTGTCATGGACTGGGTTACGGAAGGCTGGCACACTTCTTGTAGGTAATAGACGTCTGATAATACTTGCGCATTATTGAATTTCCACAAGAAATCATCATTACAGACAAGTGAAAATTTTGGCTCAAATTATCTCTTGCTAAACATATTGTCTAAGGCTACGCCCAGATATGGGTACCCAGATATGGGTACCCGGATAATCGTCTGAAACTCATTACCCGGTTCCATTTTCCAGTTCCAATTACTTGTACACGAGTACAGAGGCGGGAAATTATTACAGTAAGTCCACATTTATTATGACTGTAATAAAACAAGAGAAACTTGTTCATATTGGTTATTTTTATACATTCACGAGTATTTGTGTTTTTACAAAATTGTTTACGGGTACCCGGTATCCAAATATTTCCAAATTCGGGTATCCGGTTCCTGAAATAACCGAAAACACACAGCCTTTATACTGTCATACTCAGCAGACCAGGAATATGTGTAGTAATCAATCTGTAAAAGTTACAGCTCAAATGGCTGTTACATTTCAAAACACGTAATCACACTGGTCAATATAGTGCATTACTTTTTGCCATAACAGGAAATGTTCCCCTGTCGGGCAAGTTTGGATTTTGATTTTGTTTTCCTTTCACTGACAGCATTTCCTAATTGGCTTATTGACTCCACGCCCTCGGTAAATAGTCTGTCAAAACCAACGTGATCATTAAACATGTACAAGAAAACTTGCTTGAGCGTGTCATGGAGATGAATTTTGTGTGTATGTTACACAGTGCCTACACGCTGTCATTCAATAATTCCGATTGGTCAATTTCCGAGGAAGTCCGATACCATCACCAAGTACTTTGAAGGTACATGTACATAGTTCAGTGATTTTTGTGTCAGATGATCAATGCAAGACATCTTGAAGAGCTTTCTCGGCTAAGGTTTTCTCATCTTTCAAACGCTCCTACCGTACCTTGTTGTTGCTGCTGCAGACGGATGCGCTTGATCTTATTGACAGTATCTTGGACTAAAGCTCGTTTGTCTGGCATCATGTTCAGAGACTCTGGGTAGTTTAAACTAGCTGTAATCAACTCAGCAAGCTCCTCCAGATAAGATGTCTCCTGCTCACGGCGTCGCTTCTCTCCAAGAAACTTCGAACTGGAGAAAAATGGAGGATAATATAATAAATAATAATAAAGCATTTATAATACACGAGGCGAGAATCCAGGGTCTCAAAAAAGAGGTGGGGGAGGGGCACACTGTCCAAATAAAGGGGCACATCAAAAAATTATATGGTAAAATTACATGCATGGATATCAAAGGAGGTAACATTCCCCAGCCCCCTGTATCCTCCCCCTGCATCCAACTCTTGCATCCGCCCCCTTGCATCCGCCCCTGCATCTGCCCCCCTGTACCCGCCCCCCCTACATCCGGCCCCTGCACACCCCTGCACCCGCCCCTCGCACCCACCCCTCGCACCCTCCCCTGTACCTGCCCCTGCACCCACCCCTGCATCCGCCCACCTGCATCCGTCCCCCTGCATCCGTCCCCCTGCACGCACCCCCTACACACCCCTGCACCAACCCCCTGCACCCGTACCTCGCACCCGCCCCTCACACCCGCCCCTCACACCTACCCCTCGCACCCGTACCTCGCACCCTCCCCGCCACCTGTCCCTACACCCTCCCCTGTACCTGCCCCTGCATCCGACCCCTGTAACCGCCCAATGCAATACATCTAGAAAATGCAAAAGCAAAGCAATCTTTATTGAACCAAGCACTCGCAAAAAGCCCTGGGCAAACTTGTATAGTATGACTAAGATTCCTTCCATATGAATCTCTGGTTTTGAATTCATACTATTATACCCCATAGTACTTATGACATACATGTACACTGTACAGCACAAGTGTCAGTGTTTTTTAAGGTGAGGCCATGTGTACTTTCCCTTGTTACAAAGGGCAATTTATTCATGTATTGGCGTAATATGCATTCCTGCATGGTAGATTTTGTGCATTTGCTATAACTAGGGCAGACAGGAAAGGCACATATCACTGTTTGGCCTTTGACTATCCCTAGGGTAACAAACCATCATTTCCTTACTTCGCTACTACGGAATCAGCTGCGTGAACCGATGCTTGATCAGGGTACCGGATGCATCTCACCATAGTAGGAAAGCATGCAATGGTAGCCTGTTTTGAATGAATAACATATGTGTATGGACAGCTTATAATGAAAATAGCCTTCAAGGGGAGTTGGTGTGCAGTCAGGGAGGGCTTATTTTACTGGTCCTTTTGCATCATTTGGTTGCTGGGCAAACACTGATGAAAAAGAGCAGTAGTCATGTATGATGAATCCTAAATGGATCAGTTGTTGCCAGATTTCAGGGCACCAATTGTTACGGGTCTGATAACATAATGAAGATGCAACAACCATGAAACAATCGTAAGATTACTGATGTTCTCCCCTACCCTCTCCCTACACTACAATGGAAACCAAAAATGTCATAATGAATCATTAGACACATAGCTTAATTCAGCTCAGAAGTGTGATTTGTGAAGTGTTAAGTAAAACATCCTGAAAAATGGGTAGCGGGCCTGGGTCTCAAACTCCCCTAAACCTCCTGGATGTTTAATTTTAGAGGATTTACAGACTCTCCACATCTCCACAAACAAGAAACTAGAGGTTCAGACACAATACAGGCTACTTCTTTCTTTCCTTGGTGGCTACTTCTCTTCTTTTGAGAAAATTTTGAGGCAAAGGGAGATTTGTAAAAAAAAAAATCCTGAAATCAAGAAAATCCTGAGAAATGACAGGCCTCTCAACTACATGTATGGAACTGTACAATGTAGATATGATAAAACACTGTGATACATGACAATAAAGGCAAAAAAGTTGATACATATACACATGTATGCTTATGGCAGACAACATCAAATCTTTCACTTTGCGAAGATGTCAACAGAATTGTCTATTTGTTTCTGTGGTAATGTTGAGTATTAAAACCCTATCCTTCCCAAATACTTCAAAATCCTCTTGGCTAAAATGTAGGATTTTGAAGGATCGAGGATTGACATGCTACATGCTCTTTGCTAAAGTGAAGGATTTTGGAGGATTGAGGTTATTAGGCATACTTGCCTTTCCATGGTACATGTACATCCATGTTTGTTGTAGTGATTGCAAGGTCAGTGCTTGGGTCAGTGGACACTGTTTATTGCTCCATGCATGCAGGAAGGGTCCCTGGCCATGTACATGTATCACAGATTAGAAACATGTGTGTGAATACATGTCATGTGCTTGCTTTACTACTGAAGGATTTTGGAGGATTCAGGTTATGTGTAAACAAATGGGCCTAAGGAGTTAGGGTTAAGCACTTTATCTCAAATCGTAATTTTTATCATACATGTACTTATGTTACAGTATAGGGAAATCAAGCACCAATAGTTAGACATTGTATGTAAATTCATACCCATTGTGTCTGCAGTGATGTCATCCTTGAGTTTTAAAGATTTATACCCTAACTGACATGTACATGTACATGGTCTACAAACTACATGTACAGTGTCAGGGATGAGATTCTGAAAACATGAAAATGTCTGAAATTTTTCCGTTATGGGAAGTGAACACACGTAAAGCACAAAGTCTACAGGTACAAACACGTGCGCAGCACACGCGCAATGTGAAGTCGATACGTCATAAGGCCAAAAAAAATAATAATTGTTGAGTTGCCCTCCAGTGAAAATATTTGAAGGGGGTCGGTCGGTCGGGATTTTTTTTCTTTTTTTTTCTTTTTTTTTTTCTCCTCCTTGACTGTCATTTTAAGATTGAAATGCATTGGAACTGAAACCACATACCATGTTTTTCATTTGTATACCTATCAGCAAGGAATTTTGCTTCAGAATAAAAGTATCCCAAGCATTTTTGTTGTACTTTTCGCTGTGTTGACACAGCAAATTCATCCATATTGCGTGCAATTCTCAACATGCAACATGTGAGTGGCCATGCGATTTGAAAACGTGTAGATCGAGTCGCAATCGTTGACACACGTACAGTGCAGGGAGCCAGTGCACGACTTGTGAGGGCCATTTGATTTGAAAACGTGTAGATTGTGTCGCAATCATTGACATACAAAACAGTGCGCGAAGCCAGTGGAAAACATTCGATTGGAAAACGTGTAGATTTGAGTCGCAATCGTTGGCACACAGTGTGTGCGAAGGCAGTGCACCATGTGAGGGCAGGGGCCATTCGATTTGAAAACATGTAGATTGAGTCTTGGGTACCGGTAAATTTACCGGTAAAAAAAGTGGAAAATTTCACAAATCAAACGTATTATATTTTATACAAAGAAAATCGGTAAGTTTCATTAATATAATAAATAGGCCTATGAATGACGGGGAAAAAAAAAAAAAAAAAAAAAAAACCCGACCCGAGATTTCAGCACTTTTGGGTCGGTCGGTGGAGGGCAACTCAACATCTTTTTTTTTTTGGCCTAATGTCAAACAGTACTGAAAGGCACTGGAAAATGCCTGACATTTACTATGGTACAATGATGTCATTTGGAAGTATATTTTTATTTTGAGATAATTGGGGAAAAGAACAAAATCTGACAAAAAGTGCGACAAATTTAGATTATAAATGTTTACATCCCCTCTCCTGGATTTCATTACTCCTGGATTTCATCATTGTCACCTTAGCAGCATAGTTTATTTCGGCATCACACCACAGGCATAGTGCTTTACCCGTCTTTTTAAATTTCTGGATGAATTCTGACAGAATCTGACAGATTTTGATTCAACCCATTCCCACCGCCAGGGTTTTTTAATTCCTTTATCAATTTCCTTTGTCGGTCCCCCTGTGTCCCAACTAACGATGTCTTTACGACAAGACATACATGTAGTGCTGACAATTAAACTATCTAAAAATTTCTCAGTGGGCAGGACACACAAGTTACCGTAAGCAGGCATGTACATACATGTACCACAGCAAATGTACATTGGCCAAGTTCGTATAAAAGGACCAATTGTCGATATTGCCTGGTATCCAACACATGTTTTTGAGCATGGGTACCAGTTAATATCGGCTGCTAGTCGAGAAATGGTCATTGTGCGAGCTTGGCCATTGCACACCGTCCATTGCACGTGCATTGCAGCGTGGTGCAAGGTCCGTGCTCGGTCATGATGAAATCAGAAAACCCAACAAAACAAGACTGATAGTAACATCATTGACCTAACATGAATGCACTTTATAAAGAGGGCGCCAGGAGCCAATGGAATTTGTTGTTTTATTTTATCTCCCAACTGCAGCCTGGTTCCGGGGCCGGGATGCCGGGATATACGACCGTGGCCGTGCGAGACATCGTACGCGAGGCATATTATAAAATTAAAGAAAGACGTGACACAAAGCAAAATAGTAAGCAAAAACTGTTTTATTTCATTTCAAAATCTTCAAACTTATATTATTTCATTGTCATTTTTCATTGTCGGAAAGTAAAAGGTCGGAACTTCAAAAGTTAACTTGTCAAAGTCGGAGATTCTAAAAAGTCGGAACTGAAATTAAAAGTCGGTTTTTCAAAGTCCCAAAGTCGGAATTCCGCCAAAAGTCGGCAGAATCTCATCCCTGCAGTTAGCATGTTGTGCAATGCCCTATGCATAGCGCGTAACAAATTTTTCTATTGGTCGAATGAGAACAATACGTTATCATATAACCAATAGAAATATTCGCTACGCGCTGTGTGCAATGCCTATAGCGTGTAAAAGGTTTTCTTATTGGTCGAATGAGAACACATACCTTGTCATACAGCCAATAGAAATATTTGTTGCGCGATTTGGATCATGTCACTCACAAAATGTGAACATAGGCCTTGTGTGTGTGAAGTGCCGCTTGCCTGAAAATAATCATGATGCTCTGATCATTCTTAGACAGTTTTGAGGCAAGTCCAATAAAGACAAAATAAATTAACTCAGTCTTGTGGTTTCTTTCTTAATTGCACATTCTTTAATTGGCTTTGTCGGAATAAAAAAAATTAAAAATACAGGACGATGTACACAAAAATTAGGCTCGGCACCATAACGTAAGTTTTTATTTTTTATTATTTTTTTCGAATAAAAAGATATAGGTTCTGCGCGATTTTCTAGGGTGGGTCGGGTAACTGGAAACAACTATTTTTTGGTTCGGCCTTACCATTGCTGCTGCATACATGCGCCAGTAATTTTCAGTCACTGTGTTCATCTTAAACTGGGGCACCGATTCCATGCCCTGTTGAAAGCCTACTCTGATTGTGATGATAGTGTCCCATTAAAGAATACCAGGGTGATTGCATGGAATGCAACAGTGTGAATGTTTTAATTAACAAATTTGTATTGAGAAACTCATGTGGTGTCAAGTTACATGAAGTACACATAATGTCAATCATGATGAGAAAGTTGATTTAATTTTGCCCTACACCGACGTGTGTATAGCACTGCATACTCAGTGCTTTCCGAGCGTCTGTGGAAAAAACTTCACAGGCGGCTCGGGCGGGATTCAAACCCACGACCTCCTGTTTACTAGTGCAGACGTCTTGACCTCTCGACCACCGAGCTTGCCCGATGACGATTGGCCGGCTAGAATCCTATCTGAAGTTGTTTCTACTTACAAAAAAATAAGGAATTGTTGAATTTACAAAAAGTTTCTGTATGGTAAGTGTTTGTAAAACATAAAATACAGTTTTTCATTATTTTCTCACAAAACATGTACTGTGATGACATTTTCATACTGTAGGTCAGTTTTATGATAACTGTTGTGAAAACTTATGAGTTTAAATGTATAGAAATTTCAAAATACCAATGCTGTACATGAAACTTCCCTTCAAAGGCTTCAGTATTGGCATTCTAAAAAACAAAATGTATAAATCACAGATTTATATCCAACTTCGCTCTGCAAGTTTCACATTGAAAATTTACAATTTTTCTACTTAAACATTGTATTTAAGCTTCTCAAGGGTTATAATCTAGCCTTTCATGTACACGTACATGAAGAGTCAGTGTATATAAAACATGTACATATCTGTGTACTAAATGATTTGAAAAAGGTGTGTCTAAATACATGTACATGTACATGTATGTACATGTAACTCATTCAAAAATCAGAGTGTGTAATGTTTAACTTGGAACAGTTTTACAGGTCTGCATTGGCAAATAAAACAGCAAGTTTATTTACAATACCAGGTACATGTACCAAGATACTAGGCCACCACACACTGGTACTATTTATAGAGTCACCATAGATTGAGGGTTAAAAGTCAAATTTGGTTTGTGGTAAACCACTCTGCATTGGTCTACAGTTATGGCACAGTCATTTACTCTTACAGTTGGGGCTTTCTGGAAAGAATTCAAAGTTAAAGAGAAGGTAAACTTCTTATTGAGTTCTTTTGGGTACACCATGTACATGTAATGATCTATTTTGGAATTGTACTTTCTTTGAATAAAATCTTACATGCTTATAAAAAAAAAACGGTCTGTGAAGGTTTATTTTTTAGGGAAGAAAAGGTGCAGTCTTTAACGTTTTGTAATGTGAATAGTTTTGTTGTGTTTTCTCTGAAATGACATCACTTCAGACAGAATATTTCAGGAAGATTGGTACATGTACCTTTACCAACTTCACATTAAGTTAGCTTTTGGATACTAATTTTGGTAATTTTGTAATTAAGTAAGCATACATGTAGTCTATCGCCCGTGTTTGGGTTGATTTGATGGTAAAAAAAAAATCAAATGTTAAATTGCTTTCATTTAAGACACTGAACAATTGACAGTTCATTAAAAATACAAATTAATCAAATGCTAGCTCACTGTTTTAATCCTCAGCATGCACAAAGGCGTGTGCAGTCTTCTGATTGGCCAGCGTGGCTGTCCAATCAGAATCAAGTGCATTCTAAATATCACTTTAATACAGTTTCCGACATCCGAATTTCATAATTTATATTTATATTATCTTTCAAAATTCTTTTTAACAGATTTTGGGGGTCTTTTGAGGCAAACACTGACGATCTATCTTTAAGGTTTTGCTGTACCTGGTGTGTGCACACTTGGAGGATTACTAATATTACAGCGCTGTTGCCTTATTATATGATAGGGTGTCATCAATGGACACTCAGTGAATCAACGGAAATAAGAGCTTATGGATAAGTGGCCCCACATGTTCCATATTAATAGTACTCCTCTTAACTCCACCATCCCATGACTGGCCTCAATTTCTTTGCCTTTTATTTGTTGTTACCTTGATTTGGGAATAATCTGTTACTCACTAAGTGGCTCATTGTGGAGAGGAAATGAGAAAAATGAATACATGTCTCAGCTGCCATACTGATTGTGCTTAAAAAAGATGTGGATGGGTCGGTCAAGTTGGTGAAGAGGCTCGGTAATCTAATCTTAGGATATGACTTGGGGCCAATTTCGTAGAGAGCTGCGAAGCAGTGAATTTTGCTAAGCAAATATCTTTGCTAAGCAACAAACCCAGACTACCAGCCAAAATGCATACATTTTCTATGAAAGTTTGGCCGGTAACCAATGAAATCTGCTAAGCAAATTTTTCTGGTAAGCAATTTTATTTGCTAAGCAGCTCTGTGAAATTGACTCCTGGAATGTTCATTCCACAAGTTTTATGAGGTACAGTATGTTTTGTTTTGATTATAAATAAACATAAGGTTTATTTAGCCCTAAACATATCTCACGATATGCAAAAATGTTAATTCTATCACCGTGGACAAATGGATTAAAACTATTCCAAGAAGTGCATAGAATGAGAGTGACGACTGATTATAAAGATTCAGACTTTGTCAAACTCGGCACGAAAGGAAGAAAAATTATACAAAAAAAAATAGTCGGTTGTTGTATGATTTATTATTATAAGTTGTAAAATCTGATTAAGAAGGGTAAAAGGGTTGTGTATTCTAAGGTTTAATTTAAAAAAATAAAATAAATTTAAAAAATTAAAAAAAAATTAAAAAAAAAAAATTAAAAAAAAAAAAAAATATGATGAAAATGATAATATTTTGTTTTGTGGATCTATGTAAAAGTGGATTAATGTCAAATAAAAATAAAACAAGAAAAATAAATAGAAATTATTAAAAAGGGTTATTAAAGAAAATAATAAGGGTTAGGAGAAGGTTATAGCCAGCAATATACTCCTGGAATGTTCATTCCACAGATTTTATGAGGTACAGTATGTTTTGTACTGTCAGTTATATTCACCACTTCTTCATGTGTTAATGAAAACAACATACTTAATTTCTGCCTAGCAAATCCTATTATTAACAGCCATTCATAAATGCCCATATTCATTTTGTTTTCAAAATGTAACAAAATGTAATTTTTGTTGAATAAAGCCAAATAAAATTTGGCAAATTCACGTTTTGGGGGACACACGAAACACTTCCAAATTACATGATTCAGGCACATGATGCCTATCTTACTCACTCTGATTGGTTGAAATCCGCGTCGCACAAAACAGCTGGTGAACAGCTGGCACATACGCACTGCTCTGATTTTGATAAGCCAGTCTACATCATCTGTTAATACACCCCCACATGATTACATTTTGTCCAATCAGATTGTCTAAACTGTCTTGGGCATTTATGAATGGTTTTTATTGGTTATTATCGCTGATAATGCATCTGCAGGCATACATGTACACTGGCGTGCAAAAGTCTTATCGCACCTACGTGCGTGATTTGTTTTAAATTTTTTCCAGTGTAAATGAATAAAAACTTGTAATAAAAATCATACCTGTGTCAGAGTAACTATCTTTCTTTCAATAAATTCATCTCAAATGAACCTTTTTTTATTGATAAACTTGAAAAACACGACGAAAGTCAGAGTCACACTGTTCCGTATGCGTTAAAGTAATGGTGATTCTCCTCATTAACATAACATTATCGCTAAATCCAAGATGGCGGCGCCCATGGTCCACTGTAAACACGGAAATCAGGATCAGTTTAGTAACGTGTAAAGGCTCCCCTGGCGTCGATCACAGCCTGGCATCTTCTTGGCATTGAACCAAGAAGATTGTCGATGGTCTGGCGGTCCATTCCTTCCCAAATCCGCTTTGAGAATCTCAAACAAATGGTCCTTGTTTCTGGGTCGTTCCTCGCGTTGCCAGTCCGCGGGTGTCCAGGTCAGATGTTCCCGAGCCCAGGCTAATCTCCGGCGTTTGTGGTCGGCTGTGAGGCGGGGCTTGTGCCTGGCAACCCTGCCATGAAGACCGGCGTCACTCAGTCTCCTGGATGGAGACGGTGCTCCGATGAACCTCGACCCCTAAAGTGTTGGCCAGGTCGATTGCCAGTTCGGATGCAGTTGCAAACCGATTACGTCTTGACGTCATCACAAGGTGGCGATCCTCACGCTCCGTTGTGGCCCTTGGCCTGCCAGAACTCAGCCTTGACTCCATTTAACCAAACTCCTCCAATTTTCGGAGATAATATCGTAACGCGAAGTCGCTGATACCCAATCTCCTTCCTATCTCCCGGGCAGAATGCCCCTCCTGATGCAACGCTTCCAACATCCCTTTTTCGTGGTCGGTGAGTGGAGTTTTGTTTGCCATTGTGACGATGCTTTGTGGAAGTGAACACTTTCATATGCAAATTAGAGCCCTTAGAAACAAACCCTGACCTGTCCTCTTTCAATTTTTGTGATTGGTTCATCGATAACATCCTTTAAATATGAGTGAAAATGGGTTTCCTGAAGCGCGATCCCTGTTGTCATTGGTTTAAATGCCATACTTAATTTATTCATGAGCTCATGAATACGTAATGAGGTCATTCAAGATGGCGATTTTATACAGACGAAAAACACGTTGCGAAACTCACCTCGTTAATGACATATTCAACTGATCGGTGTTATTAAAAATATGACAAACTGATTAAAATAATGACACAAGGCACAGGTATGCATGTTTAATGATTTATTAGTTTATTTCCATGAAAAATTTATGAAAGAAAATTGGCCGTGTGGGTGCGATAAAACGTTTGCACGCCAGTGTATGTATCTGGTCTTTAACGACCATTATTGAACCCCATTTGATCATGTTTTATCCAACCAGATTGTCTTTGTCTTAGGCAAGCCTTGAAATTTCCACTTATCCACTTACCGGAGGTAAGTGGATTTTTCAGGTGGTAAGTGATTTTAAAAAGTGTTAAGTGCTGCGTAAGTGACAAAAAAAAAAAATGTTGATGCTTGGTCTTGGGCATTTATGAACACCCTTATTTAAACTATTAGTACATTGTACATTAAAAATAATAATAATGAAAACAATTATAAATAAATTGCTTCAGTGTGAACAAATATTAGACTTACATGTAACAGGGTCCCTTCTCAATAAATGTTACAACATTAGACTTACATCAAGGTCCCTTCTAAGCAAGTGTTCAAATGTTCCCCAGATCCCTTCTCAATAAATGTTCAAACATTTGATCAACAGGGCATGGAATCAGAGTGCTAGTTTTCAGTGACTGAAAATAATACCCCACATGATAAGGTCATATAACCATTGCTGCTGCATAAATGAGCCAGTAATTTTCAGTCACCGTGTTCATCTTAAAATAGGACACTGATTCCATGCCCTGTTGAACGTCTGCTCTGATCGTGACGATACTGTCCCTTAAACCTAACCCCCTAGGAACCTTCCTGAATCCTCCAAAATCCATCAGTGTACTTTTGGAAACATGTCATTATCTTTAAAATGCACCATGCATTTTGGTTGATCTTTCATATTCAGCACTTATGGCCTGTACTGTACTTCTTTCCACGTAGTATTTTTGTCCCATTGTAAGAGGTGAAAGTACCAGTTTCCAACAGTGCTGAATTTTTCCAAGATATGGGGTGGTAAGGGTTAAACTTACCCAGGTCCCTTAACTTAAATGTAACCAGGTCCCTTGAATGTACATGTAAGTGCTCAAATATTAGACTTACCCAGGTCCCTTCTCAGGCCTCTTCCGTCGACGAGGATTCTGATTATTCATAGCGCCCCCCGCACTCATGCTTCACAGTGACGAAAAAGCGTTGGGACTACATGAACATGAGTGGTTGTCAAGAGCTAGTAGCAGATGAATCCTGTACAGATAAATGACAAACACAAGGCAACAACTATCAAATAATATCCATTTAATAATAATTAATAATAACAGTGGACACTTATATTGCGCCGGTATCTGCCAAGTTTGACGCTCATGGTGCATGAACATTATTGCCCGTCATCGGGCCAGTTATATCATTCCTAGAACCATCTCAACTCCCTGGGGAGTATGCAGCCCATGCTGCCAAATGTGTAGCACAACGACCTTAATCAAACACAATTACCATCTCTGCCCTCACAGATCCCCATTTATACTCCTGGGTGAAGAGAAGCACGTTAAATGTCTTGCTCAGGATTCCAACCCACATTCTGATGACCCGGCTATCAGAACACAAGTCTGATGCACTAAACCGCTCAGCCAAGGCACCCCATTTAACTCTCCTACTTTTGCTGAACTTTAGTGGCCAGTAGCTATAGTAGTCAAAACCAGTCAACTGCCTGTTTTGACTGTTGACTCAAATGTGCAACACAGGGGTATTTATGACTGGTTTTTACTGTCATTTTGACCACCCTGAACGATACAAGACAATGCTATTTACCAGTCAAAAATGGGTGACTTATTTTGACCTGTAAATGTACTTACTACACGTAAGGTTTGACAGTGCACTACATACCTTGGCAAGTATATTAACATTTTGACCCTTGCAGGCATAGGAGGGTACTGGTTATTTCCAAGAACCAAATTGTCCCATTAGAATATAAAACTTTCTTGGAGCAGCCTGTCGTGCTTTGCAAGACAACTGATGACCTCTATTGTTCCCTTCTACTGGTCCCATTGTGTTTCGAGTAACTTTTTGAAGCAATCTCCATTGGTTTTGTACATAACGTCTTTCCGAAAACAAACAACCGGCGACCGAGAACCTATTGTTCCCTTTGTTATACAATTAAGTCGTCAGTTGGTTTGCAGTGCAAACGTACAAGTGTAAATCTTCCCTGCAAACAGTTTTATCTGAGGTGCCGTCATTTTTAAGAAAAAGTGAAATCTTAATTGGTCATTCAAAAAATCAAAATTTCAAATTACCTGTATGTATGTATAATGTAAAACTAACATTGTACATGTATTTAGTACATAAGCTCAATAGAAATACATGTACCAATCTTCCTGGAAAATAATTGTCTGTCATTTTTAAGAATAGTAAAAAGATTTACAATAACTTTTAGTTCAAATTTAAATCAGATTACAATGTACATGTACATGTATTACAGAGTCCTAAATTCAGTACTGTCCATCACAAAAATAAATACCAGCCTCTATTAACTAATGTTGAGAAAAGCAGTTTTGCCAACGTTACTGACACTATGCATTCTTAAATACATAAATATTTAAGGTTTTTGATCCTTAAGGGAAATTTACTAGCGTCCTCAAAGATTGTGACAATTTGGGAAACTGGCAATGATAGGTTGGATGTGTACATGCATCTGGTTTTCTCAGGACAAACATGGGTATTATAAAAAAAATATATATATATTTTTAAAAATGAAGCATTAATAATTTTAAAAAGTCATTTACGGGTGACTGGAACCGAAAACTGGAACTGGGTAATGGCATTTTTGGTTGGGTATCCGGGTATCCGGGTATCCGGGTAGTCAGATACCCGGCGCAGCCTTAATTTGGATAATGTAATGTTCTATTCCCCCACCCCCTCATTCGAAAGTGCACTTTTAAATCGATAGAATCACATTAGGATTCCTTCTTCATGCATGGTGTACATTTAATAAAAACCGGCTACGAACTTGTTTTATGGTAGTATGTATCACAACAACCCATGCAGTTGAATACAGCCCACATACAGCGACGATGAGAAGAACTAGCTCAAGACGCTTACAGTGACAAGCTGCCCAAGAGGATATGGAATAATTACAACAAGAACGGATATTCCACTGAATTGGTATGGGAAGTCAGGCATGTATAACAAGCATACATACACTGGTGCAGCAAGGACTCGTTAGAATAGCTACACGTACATACATACTAGGAATATATTGGGATTGGCAAACAACACACAAGTACGATGTATATACGGGTCATTTGAATGTGGTTGAGGTGCATGCACCTTTCATATTTACATCTACATTGTATAGCAGGGTTAACCAGAAGATCTGCTCACTGTCATGATGTATGGGAGTGGGGTTCATAGATCTAATATGTTAAAGGGACAATATCATCATGATCAACGGGACATGGGATTGGAGTGCTAGGACCAAGTTGGATCAAATCTACATCCGATTATAAATAAACAAAAACAGAATATCTTCATATTGAATATTGGTAACCTGACCACTGAACAATATCATTACTTTTTAACAATTTGTTTAATTTCTTTAAAGGGACATTGTTGTCACGATCAACAGGGCATGGAATCTAGTTTCAGATCAACTCAGTAACTGCCATAATACCCCACATACATGTATGTATTATCGTTGCTGCTGCATAAATGAGCCAGTAATTTTTCAGTCACTGTGTTCATCTTAAACTAGGACACTAATTCCATGCCCTGTTGAATGTCTGCTCTGATTGCACCGACAGTGTCCTTTTAAAGATGGACTACAACGAGAACTCTCACATTAAATTGACTATCGAACCTTGTTTATGTTGTGTTCAGGTAACAATTTATTGTTGTGGTCATGTTTTTCTCTTTATAATTTTGTTGCAATTTGACCGAAAAAATTAGACCCCGCTTCTTCGATTTTTGAAATTTCCCGCCCTGCACTGGTTCCCGACAAAGACCCATTGAAAATCCACTATGAAATCCACGATATAGTACCAGCGGACTTGTAAACCAGCGAAAAGGGATGACGTATAACCCATGAGCACCCGAGAGTAAACAGAAGACGCCATGTTACTTCCGTGTATATTATACATGCGTTTTCATGCGTCAGCAGAGGCATGAAGTTTTTTTTCGACGTTGTTGTGTAACAGTTATATACTGCCGACTTCATGTGTTGTTGGTGGATGCACTAGAAATAGTATTAAAATCCAGAGACTAATTTTTTTCAATTTCCGCGATCCTGCGATATCAAAGGAATGGGTGAAGTTCGTGAATAATACACCTAAAGGATTTCACCTTCATGCCAAAATTCCTGGATCCGCCCTGCTGATATTTGCCTGTTTTTATCACTTTATCTGGCTCCCATGTATTTAATCTTTTATAATCTTTGCTATTGTTACTTTAGGTTATTTTATTATATTTAAAGGGCCTGGGAGCATTTTATTCAAATGGATTTGGTGCTATATACATGTCTTTTATATTTTTATTAATATTTGATTGAAGACAGAATGACATGGCCTGTACACATTTATTGTTATTCTATTCTTGTATTTTACAATTTATTGCCACTGTACACTCAGAACAAGTTTTAAGTTTTATAGGCAGAAGTACATGAGATTTACAATATTAGTCTTTGTCACACTTCTCCCTTTTGTGATGCAAAGCCAAAAAACCTAATTGAATTAGCTTTAATCCAAGAAAATCTGAACCTGCTCAGCAGTAGAGTTATGCTGATTGTAAGTTTTTTCCTGGGAAAAGAGCAGCAAGTGTGAAACGAATTTCAAAGGATTTCCAGTTCGGTTTAACAGAACAATGGCCAAGTTCCAAACAAGTATGTACAGGATTTTGATTAAGTTGTTTTCGTCATCAAGAGGCAACTTTTTAAATTTTGATATTTTAACCTCAAAAATAAACTCAATTGTTGGTTGCAAATACATACATACATGTATTTTGTCTTGTCATTTATTCGAAAGTACTAAGGTCTTGTAAAATTTTCAGTTCTTGGCATCTTTCTGCCATACCGAATTTGTAATGTTTTTACCATAGTGTATTGTTGGCAACATAAAACAAGTTTATTTCACATTAGTGCTAAATTAATCAACTTCTCCGAAAAGACACAAAATGAAATACACACGTAATTGATTCTGCCATTGATCATGGTTTATGAACGCACAAAATAATTTGTAACTCCCTCCAGATCATTATAACTAGGGAAGAATATTACCAATTTAAAAAATAAAACAAAGCAAATCGGCCTAATCCAGTGGTGGATACGAAAATCCTTTGTACTGTCCATCAGGGTTTGAGAACGTCCTGCGGATTACGTCCATTACACATGATGGCAGTGGCACCCGGTTGAAACGGCCAAGATAACCCCAACACCACCTCACCACTTGCCGATATGCAACATGGCGATATTTTCTGTAAAACAAAACAAAAAATCAGACAAAATTATAAACATAAGATTTGCATGGTGGAGTATCGATATTGTTTATGTTAACACCATGTGAAACTGAAATGCTATAAAACTATAACCATACCAAAAGTAAACAATTACATACATGTAATGCATGTACAATAAAATATAGATGCACGTGGGTCAACCAAGGTCATATTCAGTTGTGTGCGGTTACTCTGAAGTAAACACCGGTGCTCATTCTGGTCAATCAAAAGTAATCTGCTTGATATGCAGATCATTCAAAACTGACATTGCTCTAAAATATTAATTGAAATTGATGGTACATTGGCTTTGTACATTCAGTCAACACTCAAATCACTTACTGGTCAAGCGTTCCTTCAACTGCATCTCTGCCATAGTATGCTCTGTACTGAAGATACGCTGTTGCAAGCACTCCTGGGTGGAGGCAGATCGCATCAAACCAATCATGGATGGTAAGGCACTGGTTGGGATCATCCACGTTGATGTCCAGCTGCCGCATCATGTTCTCTGTCTTCTCAACTTCTTTGCAACATATACAGTTTGCGAGCAAAGGCTGAAGAACACAATGTCCACACGAACACCTATTACAAAAAAAACAAGTTTGGAAAATATAATTTTAGTAACTTTGTCATTGGGGTTGCACTACTTAAAAATTGATCTTGAAATACATCCCCATGAACTGATCAAGGACAGGTACATCACGAAGGAATACATTTTTCCATGGGCAGATCAAACATTTTTATTGTGCAGGGGGCTACAACCTTTGATTTGAAGGGAAAGACTAAATGTCAATTATGCTTAAAGCATGATGGTAAAAGATCATGATTTTATTTGAATTTTGAGCAGTGATTACTTTCCCATCATGTCTTCATAAATACTGGCTAATATTGCCAACAAATCATAAAACGCAAGACATAGTAATTACCCCAAATTTCCACTGTACATGTATTGTACACATGTACAATTGTACACATGTACATGTACTACTACATTATGTACCTTGGGTCTCCATCATGTTCGTTCATGTTTTTGTCAAGTATAGCCTACAACTATTTTTGTACAGCAGAAACGAATTGATCAAACGATGCATCATTCAGTATTTCATTCATGAATCATTTTGTGGGCTTACCAGTCTGTGTTTAGCCGTCTATCATCAGGATTTGGTTCGTCGTCTTCGGCCTGACGATCACCGTCACCGGCTGGTCAACTGCAGGTGCCGCAAGTGGCTCGAACCGGTATGGTTCAGTGCCACGCACCGAGTTCTTCGTCCATCGTCCTTCGCCTTCTCTCTCCGGGGAGCTCCCCTCATCGCTAGAGCTGACATCACTATCCTCAGAAGTGCCTATATGAAACTCCTCTTCCTCATCTATACTGTGATCTTCCCAATATTCGCTGCTATCGGACATTTTCGCTGTTTTTCGGTCTAGAAGATGTCGCTTGTCCGCTGTTGTTCCGCATTGCATGTATGGTAAATGCATACAGTACACACGATCGACTGTTGTGCGTGGGGGTAACAAAGCGTCATGGGTGCTACGTCACACACGAAGTATGAATTATTCATGAGTTGAGGGCTTTTGGTGAAACTGGGCTTTTCTGGGTCGTAGAACGCCGATCAAATTGATTTTTTTTTTGCATGAAGGAACAAGTTTTATTGAATAATAATAATACATGTATGTTAGTAATCATTACACATTTCTCGAACGAAAACAGCAACACAGCACTTATCATTATTCCGTTGTAGTCAATCTTTAAACACTGGAAAGTAAACAAATTTGTGTCCTGAAAACATGTGTTTTTAGACATGTTTTCAACCAACCTACCTAAGTTGGGAAGATCACCAACTTGGGGTGTCATGGATACACATTAAATTTCATTTTGACGTTACCCGTCTGCAAACTATTCTACATGTACATGTACATGTAACTGTATACAACACCATAGACCTCTCAAACGTGTGCTACCTGTACATGTATGTCCACTACTCATTTGGTTATGACATCACAGCATACACATACACATGTACATGTATGTAATGTACATGTACCTATAGTTCAAAGAATTACAACATGACTAATATTATAACTAGATTTGAAGGTCATAATAAACTTCCAAAGGTTACTGCATGTAGTTTCCCCTCTGTTGTCTATAATATTTCATGTCTCCTGTGAACAACTGGTTTAGCCAAAGTTACGTTTAGATTGCATGCACATATACTACTGTACATGTACATACAGTACATGTATGTACATGTACATGTATTAAGATCTGTGCTATTATTGTATTAATACCAATTTCTCAAATCATTTTGTTAAACCACGGTAATTAGATATAATGTACACGTATGTACATGTAGTTAAATATCAAAGGTCAAGAACGAGTCATGTGGCGTACTTCACAAATTCATGTACTTGTTCCACCCCGGCACTGGTGTGATGTACCCCTTGAAGTCTAACCAAAATTCAATGTATCCTCCCCCCACTTAGCCTGGAGAGTTGTGTTACAGTGGGTTCATTGTACATGTACATGTACATCACTGACTATTCAGACTAGATTGTTGACTGACAATTCAGACTAGAAGGGCACTTTCTGTAGCCAAGTGAAAAAGAACTTGAGTTTGTGATACCATCTTGCTTTTCCAGTTCTCTTTCACATAATCTACCAGACAATTGTGGTCTGCTGTGGCGTGATTCATGGGTTTTGTCACGAATGGCCTGAGGTGTTATTTGTACCTGAGGGTGGATAATGTACATGAATCATATCATATAAGACAACATTGATAATGTAAGCATACTCATAGAAGCAGTTTTGCCAACAGTAGCTTCTTTTTAACCCTAACCATCCTAAATCCTTCAAAATCAACCGGAGGATCTGTATGACTTTGCAGGATTGAGGTAGAATTTGAAATTCCATTGACTTAACCTACCAAAAATCAATGATGTACATGTACTGTCAGGACTGTATATCAGTTGATTTAAAAGGATTGGAAATACTATGTACGTACAGTACGGATCCTGCATAAAATCATATGGGTTGATTTTGAAGGATTGAGGTAGCAGGGATCCTCCATAAACTCATATCGGTTGGTTTTGAAGGATTGAGGTAGCAGGGATCCTCCATAAACTCATATCGGTTGATTTTGAAGGATTGAGGTCATTACCAGCGATGAGTATCAAGAAGGTTAGGGTTAATGTACATGTATACATACGTGTACAGTATACAAATATCTTGATTCAAAGAGAGTAAGCATACTCATAGAAGCAGTTTTGCCAACATTACCAATGTTGTACCTTCCCTTCAATGTATATCTTGATTCAAAGAGAGTAAGCATACTCATAGAAGCAGTTTTGCCAACATTACCAATGTTGTACCTTCCCTTCAATGTATATCTTGATTCAAAGAGAGTAAGCATACTCATAGAAGCAGTTTTGCCAACATTACCAATGTTGTACCTTCCCTTTAATGTATATCTTGATTCAAAGAGAGTAAGCATACTCATAGAAGCAGTTTTGCCAACATTACCAATGTTGTACCTTCCCTTTAATGTATATCTTGATTCAAAAGAGAGAAGCAGTTTGGCCAACATTACCAATGTTGTACCTTCCCTTTAATGTACATGTATATAGATTCAAAGAGAGTTTAGCATACACATACACGTTCATGTACTCTTAGCATAGAGAAGCATTTTAACCAGTACTAATGTTGTACAGTATGCATCTTCCCTTTAACAAAGCCACAGTTGGCTGTTCATTCTTCCAGGATTGGCCATTGCTGCCTGTGCTGTACAATACATAAATCACCATAACCTTGCAGTTGTGCAAAGGAATGCATACTTGTGTGTACATTTGTAAAACCCACACATGTGTAAACTCAATAAACCATAGCATTTCCTAGACAGACAACATGACCTTAAACCAGACAGTTATTTCAATTCAAAGCTATTCAAATGAGTACATGTGAATTGGGTGGGTGAGATTCTGATAGTGATAAAGGCATACATGTATCTTCTTGGGAAAACAATCTGCTGTGAGCAGGCTCAGAGTATGTCCTTGTAACGACACTTTGTTTTATAACAAGCGTCTAATTATTTCCAAGAATATCATCATCAAGGCTATAGTTCGTCCATTTGTTGGACAAAGCCCTCCTCATAAAACTTCCATTTGTCTCTCTCTAGCCACTCTTGTCCATGTTGCCGTGCCCATGTATGCTGTTATGTCATCTCTCCATCTTTTCTTTTGCCGTCCTCTCTTTCTCTTGCCTGTTCTAGGCTGCCATTCTGTCATTCGCCTAGTCCACCTGTTGTCCTGGACCCTTAACACATGGCCTGCCCATCTCCATTTGGTCTCCTTTATCTTTTCAATGATGTCCTTGACTTTTGTTTTCTCTCGTATTTTGTTATGGTTAACTTTATCCCGTATTGTTAAATGTACCATTTTTCCCTCCATGGCTCTCTGTGTTGTTATCAATTTGTTGTTCAACTCTATTTGTTGTTCAACTCTATTTGTTGTTCAACTCATTTGTTGTAGTATAGAAGAATATAATGCCAAAAAAAAAAATTTAAAAAAAAAAAAAAAATGCTGACGTGCGGGTCTGAGGCAACGCATGTGGTGACCAGAAACTAGAGACTTTTTTTGGTTGGCCTTATTCTGATTGTGTGCTATGTGTATTTGTTACCAATAGTTATGAATCCAGTATCCATGTTTATCGTCAATACAAAACAAACGTAAACATTACTACTCTGCTCTTGTCATAAGTTATATACTTTGAAAGTGAAATTTATGACACAAAAAACAACTGACTTTTGAACATGTCTGTTAACTTCCTTGTATCATTCCCATGAAAAATAAATAAAAAACATTAAGATTTATTAACCCTCCTACTACTTACAAGGGTCAAAATCAGTCAAAATATTGATATACTTCCCAAGGTATATCTAGTGCACTTAAAAGTCGAACACTGTCAAACCTTACATGTAGTACATGTAAGTACATTTACAGGTTAAAATGAGCCAACTGTTTTTGACTGGTAAAAGCATTGTCTGGTATTGTTCAGGGTGGTCAAAATGACAGTAAAAACCAGTCAAAAATGCCCCTGTGTGTACATTTGGGTCAACAGTCAAAACAGTCAGTTGACAGCTACTTGCCACTAAAGTGCAGCTACATGTATAGTAGGAGGGTTGAAATGATAGCACCTCCGACAAAAAGAATTCAAGGGATGTTTGATACCATCATCAACTTTACAACAAATGAAATTCACATCAATCTGTGATCATTTATGTTTTTGAGAATATTACTAACCCTAACTCCCTAGGCCCATTTGCTTACACATAACCTGAATCCCCCAAAATCCTTCAGTAGTAAAGCAAGCACATGACATGTATGCACACATGTGTTTCTAATCTGTGATACATGTACATGGCCAGGGACCCTCCCTGCATGCATGGAGCAATAAACAGTGTCCACTGACCCAAGCACTGACCTTGCAATCACGACAACAAACATGGGATGTACATGTACCATGGAAAGGCAAGTATGCCTAATAACCTCAATCCTCCAAAATCCTTTGCACTTTAGCAAAAAGCATGTAGGTAACCTCAATCCTTTAAAATCCTTCACTTTAGCAAAGAGGATTTTGGAGGATTTGGGAAGGTGAGGGTTCTAATCTGTGATCATTTATATTTTTGAGAATATTACTAATCTAGGGGCTCTAAAGGTATGGCAAATGATTCCTAGTATTAGCCAGCAATGCATCAGGATCTTTTGGACATCCTTGTCAGTAAATGGACAACCTGTTTTATTTGCCCGTTACATGTAAAAGTGTTATAAATATACACTGTAATTTTGTCCAACATTACCAACGCTGTACCTTCCCTTTAATCAGGGGTATGATTTGACAAAAGTAAAAAATTTTGAAAAATGGGTAGCGGGCCTGGGTCTCCCTTTGGTCTAGAGCAATTACCGACTCTCCACATCCCCACAAAGAGGAAACTACAGGTTTGGACACAATATTTCTTTCAAGAAAACTTTTAGGCAAAGGGAGATTTTTTAAAAAATCCTGTAAACAGGAAAAATCCTGAGAAATCACAGGCCTACTTTAATGTACATGTATATCTTGATTAAAAGAAAGTACACATTGTAAGCATACTCACGGAAGCAGTTTTGCCAACATTACCAATGTTGTACCTTCCCTTCAATGTATATCTTGATTCAAAGAGAGTAAGCATACTCATAGAAGCAGTTTTGCCAACATTACCAATGTTGTACCTTCCCTTCAATGTATATCTTGATTCAAAGAGAGTAAGCATACTCATAGAAGCAGTTTTGCCAACATTACCAATGCTGTACCTTCCCTTTAATGTATATCTTGATTCAAAGAGAGAAAGCATACTTATTTCATTTTTGCCAACATAAGTGCAATGGTTATAATGTAGCAAGCTCCATTAATGGCTGCATTATTCTGAAATGACTACTGTATAATGTAGAGTAGATGACAACAAACGATATGAATTGATGTACAGTGCTGCATCTCTTTCATATTCCAACCAGTGAAAAGTACATGTCTTTTTACAATAGTACAAATGCTTTGTTGTGATGGTTTGAGGAATTCTATCGAACATAATGTACATTTTACTCTAAAAGCATTTTTTTCTTTGCTTACACTGCCCCTATACAATTTTGGTTTTCTTTCCCATATTTGACCTTTTTTCAATAACTTGGATTACAGACCCGCTGCCATTCAAGAAAATATTGAAGAAAGAATTTGGCGTATCAAAATCACACAAACAAAATCGGCGAAGACAAAACCATATTCATTCTAACGAAATTCGGTCATAAGAAGTAGGAGTAATATTTGACTTGTCTTTAAAAAAAAAAAAATTTAAGGAATATTTGATACCATCATCAAGTCTCTTCCTAATTTAAACACTAATTTACTGTGAACACTTTTTTTTCATTAAATTGATTTAAAAAAAACAAAAAACAATTGTACTTGCCACTGTTTTATTGTTTTTGCAAATGAACACTTGATTTATACTGTCAATGGAGGGCTTGTTTACTCTTAGGTTTTTCCCCACAGTTTTTTCACATTATCACTACATGAACAGACTTACATACTATAAATCAGATATATTTTAATATTATTTGATGGTTTTTTTCCCTGAATTTGCGGAATCGCTTTCTCAAGATGCTTGATACTATCATCAGATATACCAAATATGGTTTCAGACCATATCCATTCTTAAACCCAGCGAAGATTTCTCAATGTGAAAGAAATTTATTTTGAAATTATTAGTAATTAGTCTTTAATTTAAAAAAAAATTGCTTCATGGAATCGCAATGGGGGCAGAATTACCAAGGTCAAATATTGACTGACCGCCTAACTGTCCAAGAAATGTCTGAACAAATGTTTGCCAAAAAATTATGCCTAGGCTGCAAGACAGTAGTACACAGGCGTGTGATTGGGCAGTTTTGAAAAAAACTAGGGGTATCGGGGCTGCTGTTATGAACAGCGCAGGGATGAAATCTTCAGTTCTAAGCATTTACATTGCTTTCCTTTATTGCTTAAATCTTTAAAATCCGGAGCATTACAACATTGCGATTGGTAAAAATCCGGAAATCTGGACAAATCACACCCCTGAGTACAAAAGTTTCCTTGATTACCAAAATGATTTCTGATTGGAACCCAAACCCTAAATCCCTAGGCATTTTGGCTAGAAACCCATCCCAAATAATCCAAAATCCATCAACATGCAGTAAAAAGGTACCCCAATTGTCCTGAATCCAACAAAAGCAGCCGGTGGAGTTTGATGGATTTGGTACACATGGCTACATGCTCTATTCGCGAGGCTATACTGTAGAGTACTGAATCAAGCAAAATAAAGCAAAACCAGGTGGTGGATTCTGATGTACGTACTTGGGGATACATTTGTATCCTCATCGGGGCTATAGTTCCAATGAGGACAGAAATATCTCCCAATCAGGATAGTTTAGCACAGTGTGTCCCACATGTATCAATATCTCCCAATCGGGATAGTTTAGCACAGTGTCCTACATGTACATGTACTCCCAATCAGGATAGTTTAGCACAGTGTCCTACATGTATATCAATATCTCCCAATCAGGATAGTTTAGCACAGTGTGTCCCACATGTACATCAATATCTCCCAATCAGGATAGTTTAGCACAGTGTGTCCCACATGTACATCAATATCTCCCAATCAGGATAGTTTAGCACAGTGTGTCTTGCATACATGTATATATATCAACTGAATGATACCCGATTGGGTGCTACAAGGTTCTGATCGGGATACATAATACCACATAGAGCAAGGAGATGGGTCAACATTGCCTCTCTACCCCCTTGTCTTTGCCTTGGAGCCCAGAGCAATATTCCCATATAGACATTCTGATTTTATACTGAGAGTACCCTTTACAGGGGTGTGATTTGATCAAAGTAAAAAAAAATCAGGCCTGGGTCTCCCTTTGGTCTACAAGACAAAGCCCCCTGAACCTCCTGATGTTTAATTTTGGAGGATTTACAGACTCTCCACATCCCCACAAACAAGAAACTAGAGGTTTGGACACAATACAGGCTACTTCTTTCTTTCCTTGGTGGCCTACTTCTCTTCTTTAACCCTAACTCCCTCAGCATTGTTACTGAACAATCAAAATCCTTCAAAATCCTCCAACTGCTTTTGTTGTCTAGTGAGTTAGGGTTAAAGAAAATTATGAGGCAAACGGAAATGTGTAAAAAAATTTTTTTTTAAATCCTGAAATCAGGAAAAATCCTGAGAAATCACAGGCCTACATGTACCTTTACGAAGGGAAAATTACCATTCCCCTTCAAGGGGATAGTAAAATCGACGTAGACTCCATACAGCAATTTAACAATTACATGTACATGACTCAATGAAGACATTGTACATGTACATGTAACTCTTCCTCTAACCCAGAGGCTTAATATTGCATACTACTTACTGTAGTACAAGAACAAAGTGTGGTGTAATTTCTTATCAAAACCTGTCCATACTTTTCCTGACTTTGTGAGTGAGAAGTTCCAATGAGCTTTGCGCCTTGCTGTCAGAGAGGGCAAAACAAAGGGCTGTATACATTAGACATGAAACTTTGTAATTGCAAAAAAAGAGGAAATGGCCGAGCACACAAAACTTTGTACAGTGTTTTTCAGTTTTCTATAGCACTATTATTAAAGAAAAAAAGAGGAAATCAGTTGATGCCAGAAAAGCCAAATTGAAAGATTGAATCATTAAGATTTGGAAATAAAATTAAGGACATAAAATTTGAATTTGATGATGAAGGCAATTAGAGAGATTCTGTTTATCCAAACAAAATATTTAATTTCACCTTGTCTGAGCTGAAACTTGTCACAGATTGGTTGTTTTATATGTACATTGTACATGTAACTTAAAAGAGAGTAAGCATACTCATAGAAGCAGTTTGGCCAACATTACCAATGTTGTGCCTTCCCTTCAATGTATATCTTGATTCAAAGAGAGTAAGCATACTCATAGAAGCAGTTTGGCCAACATTACCAATGTTGTACCTTCCCTTCAATGTATATCTTGATTCAAAGAGAGTAAGCATACTCAGAGAAGCAGTTATGCCAACATTACCAATGTTGTACCTTCCTTTTAATGTATATCTTGATTCAAAGAGAGTAAGCATACTCAGATAAGCAGTTTTGCCAACATTACCAATGTTGTACCTTCCTTTTAATGTATATCTTGATTCAAAGAGAGTAACCATACTCAGATAAGCAGTTTTGCCAACATTACCAATGTTGTACCATCCCTTCAATGTATATCTTGATTCAAAGAGAGTAAGCATACTCAGAGAAGCAGTTATGCCAACATTACCAATGTTGTACCTTCCCTTTAATGTATATCTTGATTCAAAGAGAGTAAGCATACTCAGAGAAGCAGTTTGACCAATATTGGTTGTACCTTTCTTTGTACACACCTGCTGTTTTTTGCCAAGTCCTGGTAAGGACACAATGGACATTCACCAGGCCACTGGCACACCAGGTATCCAGGTTAGGTCAAGTGACCTGTCCACTACAGAGATTAAAGGGGCAGTGTATCTTTGGGTTGAGGAGAAAATAATAACTGCCTTTTGCTGGATGCAACTGGGCAATATACACCAATCCATATTGGGCCATAGTCCTTGCCTATCCTTAGGAACACTGGAAAACTCTGTCACACACATTTATAAAAGCAAAGCGAATTGACTGACATAGTGGCAATTGACACAGTGGCAATTGTCATGGGAAGGCGTGACCCTATTGGTTAATCTGTGCTTGTTTGATTGGCAGGCTGGATAGGTGTATTGAGCACTCATTAGGCCGTTTCACACGAGACCATTTTAACAAAGGACCTTGACTATAAATCGCATCCATGTTAAAAAATAGCAAATCCCAGTCGTGTGAAAGCTATCCTTGTTAAATAATTACCACGCACCCTCGTTATTTATAACAGAGATCGAGACCTCCTCCAAAAAATCGCAACGATGTTAAAATTGCCACAATAGGTCGTGTGAAACGCTTTGTGCGCCCAAACAGGGGACCCTTGCTTTGGTGGTATCATTTCGCATGCGCAGAACGCGTCACTAGATCAGCTTGCAATAATCCCGGATGTGTGTTGGTAAACAACTTATAGGTCCACGTTGATCAGTGAATAAAATGGTTTCATTGTAACTCCAAGAGACTTTCTTGGCCCAGACACGTTTATTTTTCTCGTTGGATGGCCTTACGTTAGAAATCTGGCTCTGTGAATCCGTCGAAATTGTTGCAAGTATACTTGATTCGATATCCATAATAAAACGAGAATAAAATTGTCGGGATATGGGAAGGAAATGAAAACAAAATGTGGGAGAAAGTAACGTTTGACTTCGCACAACGCGTATATCTTCGCGGGAAAACCACTGGTAATGTAGAAGAAAGCGTTCAGTGAATAAGCTCTGCGCGCGGTACCAGTGAAATATTGGATCGCACAATCATGACCTTTGACCCTCCATGGAAAACGAGGGACGTTAGTTTTGGCGTGAGTGGAAGTCGTGTGAAAGTTTGTTAAAAAATCGCTAACTACCGAGGCGACAGACAACTGGCACCCATTACCAAGGACCTTTGTTATCGGTGCTCGTGTGAAAAGGGCTTTAGTTTCACATGATGAGATAAAGAATTTATTGATCGTTTGTATTAGCCTACACATGTAATTTGCTAAAAACACATTGGTCCATGAATAATCGATTTATGGATAACTTGCTTGTTATGGCAGCTGCATGCAGATTCAATATTTTTGACATCATTACCAATCTGTGCTATTGTGAAGATTAAAAAATACACCCAGTCAACGATCCTGCAAAATGATACGTAAAATTTACAATTTGCTTATAAAATCAAAAATCAAGATTTGTTATTGAAAATAAGCATTGCACATGTACAGTGTAAACCCACAAATACTTCGGTCTGAAAATTGTACTTTGCAAAAAAAAATTAATTTAAATTTTTTTTTTTTTAAATTTGGTTGTTATAAAGAGAACACTGTCACATGTCTTTTCTTATTATATCCATGTATGAAACTGTAACTAGTTGGTACCCATGCTATTACTGGTGTACATGTACATGTATGATACTGGATCCTCTAACGCATTGCCAATTTGGAATTCTCCCTGTTTATATTCACAGTAAATTCTGAACTTCTTTATAAACGTAATTTTAGCCGGCCAATCATCATCAGGGGCCCCGGTGGTTGAGAGGTTAAGATGTCTGCACTAGTAAGCAGGAGGTCGTGGGTTCGAATCCTGCCTGAGTCACCTGTGAAGTTTTTCACAGACACTCGGAAAGCACTGAGGTATGCAGTGCTATACACACGTCGGTGTAGGGCAAAATTAAATCAGTTGTTTATCACCCGGCAAGAAGAATTTCATCAACCTACATCTATTGCGGAACCCACTGCTATATATACATGTACATGTAGGATTCTAGCCAGCCAATCATCAGGCAAGCTCGGTGGTCGAGAGGTTAAGACGTCTGCACTAGTACATGTAAGCAGGAGGTTGTGGGTTCGAAACCTGCCCGAGTTACCTGTGAAGTTTTTCACAGACACTCGGAAAGCACCAAGCATGCAGTGCTATACACATGTCGGTGTAGGGCAAAATTAGATAGAATGTAATCCAGCAAGGTTAATAATTCATTCTTATACATGTAGCGCATTCCAATATGTTTCCATGCACTTTACATTATGACTCCTTGGTCACTGGGCCAATATCATTCCTGTAATCTTTCTCAGTTCCCTAGTTGCACCATGATACAGGTAATTCTCTAATGTCAAACATGCTAATGTCAGACTTGGTTCTTACATTGTAAACATTCATGTATTTTGAACATCCAACAGCACTTTGGCAAAAACCTACAGGTAAATACTGTACATGCTTGAGTAAACAAAATCAGAGCAAATTGAGCAAAAGAAAAAAAATCCAACCAAGAAAAGGTCTGAATTCCATAGAAGGTCAGATAGATTAATAGTTGATGACAGACATGCCCCTTTAAAATCATATTCCAATGACCTCACAGAAATGCCTGACATGCCAGCATGGTAGTGTAATCCCATAAGTGTATAACTGGCCCTGTGTATTACAACACTGGCTGGACAAGAGAATGTTTGGATAGGAGGAACACTGATAATATTAGCTGCAATGGTGTCTTGGTTCCCGAGACACCAATAAGCAATCACTGTAATGCATACAGTTTGAAAAGCACCAGTCTATATTGGACTCCAGTCTCACCATGACTCTCATAAATCTGTGTATAATAAAAACAAAATGGTTGATACAAGATACAGTCTATGACTGGATTCATTCCACAGAATCTTCACACTTCAGAATAACAATTATTTTAAAAATTTTTACATTTTTTAAAAATTATTTTAAATTATTTTAAAATGTTCTATAATTTATACCATCCTCCATGATACAACAGGATACGAACATACATGTACAGTATGCATCACGGAAATGTTTACCATTTCATGAACACTTTTCCAGACCAGGGACAATAAACTTTATTGAAGTGTTGTGAAGTCTATGACTGGATTCATTTCACAGAATCTTCACACTTCAGAGTAACAATTATTTTAAAATTTTCTTTAAATTATAGCATCCTCCATGACACAACACATATGAGTACATGTACGTACTGTGTACATACACCGTACATGTACATGTACATGTAGACTGCATCACAGAATTGTTTCCTATTTCATGAATACTTTCAGATAGGACAATAAATTTTACTGAAGTGTTGGAAATTCCTCCACCATAAACATATTACCATTACAGTGTACATGTACATGTTCATATGGCAAATATTTATGAGTAAATATTCAATCTTGCATTGCACACATTCCCGACTTGACAGTACACATAACATATATTTATGCAGGATTTCAAAAAAATACATGTACTACATGTATGGTCATAACATGAAAAAGTGCAGACAAGTTCCTAGAAAAAAATGATGATTTACCAGGAGCCAAGTTGCCAATTGAGTCACATACATTAATAATAAACCCATAGGGACCGAAGTTTCCGAAATTCCAGGACCCAGGCAAATGGAAAACTCGGCCAGATTGTCAATAAATTACAAGGCAAATGACAAACAATGTGATACTGACAAATCCAGGGGTGTGACTGGGCAGTTTTGAAAAATCCACGTAAATTTTGCTAGGGGTATTGGGGCCTCTGTTGTGAAAAGCGCTGGGGTGAAATCTATAGTTCTGAGCGTTTGCTTTGCTTTCCTATATCGCTTAAATCTTTAAAATCTAAAGGATCACAACATTGCGATTTATAAAAATCCGAAAATCCAGAAAAATCTGGACAAATCACAACCATGCAAATATTATAAAATACTACGTGTATACACAGACATGAAACTTTGTAATTGCAAAAAAAAGAGGAAATGGCCGAACACACAAAACTTTGTACAGTGCTTTTCAGTTTTCTATAGCACTATTATTAAAGAAAAAAGAAAAAAGAGGAAATCAGCAGATCAGCTGAAAAGTTGCATGCCTGTATACAGTGTACATTAACATTAGATGGAAAGGGAAGGGTTATATTAGTGGGGGATGGGGTTCATACATGTACTAACCCATTGCTTATAGTGCAAATATTACCCATCTGATTTAGCATCCAGGCTACCAACCATGAGAGTATTACGCATTACATTATGCAATAAAGCAATGCGATAATGAATCTGTGAAAACTTGAATGGAAAAGGAAGGATTGTGGAAAGTGCGGGTAATTTTAGAAACTACTAACCCACTGCGTGGGGGTGCTGGAATGTTTTGGTTAGTGCAAATGTTTCATGGCTGATTTAGCATCCAGACTACCAACCATGAAAAGTATTACGCATTACAATATGCATTATGCGTAGTGCCAGACTAACAGCTGGTCTAATCATGCTTTGTATGTGTACATGTACGTTAAGTGGATACTTAAAATCGAGGGCTTAAAACCATAACTGGTTATGTCCAAAATCGGCATTCTGAAAAAAATGAGTTTAAAACTCACATTTTAGGCAAAAGTGGACATACCCAGTTCTGGTTTCAAGCCCTTGAAATGTTAGTGTTTAGACAATGTAAACTCCATGTGAACATGCACAGACTGCTCTGTTCTATCAAATTAAAATGTTCATTCAGCGCCATTATTATTAAAATGTTAGTAATAATTTTTTTTACTTGAATTAGAATATGCTTGATAAATATTTATGAGGTTTATATACACTATGTACATGTAATAAAACAAATTGATACACGTGTATCGCACGGTTTGTTTAGTTGAAGTATGTACATTGTACACATGTACATTGTACTATTGGTTTCTTGGTGTCTGCTGATTTTGACTACTGTACCTCCCACTGCTTAGTGTTTGGAGGTACACAAGTCAAAACCAGCCAGCAATTTGCACAATTTCCCCTCCAATTATTCAATATTTACATAAACCCAGGTCAATAAAAGTTCAGAAATGTTTGTCACTGTACATGTACATATGTACATGTACATTTAATAAGGGACAGTTTGTCGAGCGGTCTTTTCCGCAGGTTAACGACCAGTTTTGGGCATGTTCACGGGCGATACAGACTGAGCCGAAGACCCTTATCGACCGTGACCATGCACAAAAGTGTCGAACTGTTATTCCCATTCATACAATTTTGTTTTCAAAATATAAAAAACAATGTAATTTTTGTTGAATATAGCCAAATAGAAATGGGCAAATTCACATTTTGGAGACACAGGAAACACTTAAAGTACATGAGTCAGACGCGTGATGCTAATTTTCGTCATTCTGATTGGTTGAAATCAGCATCGCGCGTCACACAAAAACAGCTGTCGAACAGCTGTCATACGCGCTGTTCTGATTTTGAAAAGCCAGTCTGTACCATCCGTTAATACATCCACACGTGATTATGTTTTGTCCAATCAGATTGTCAAAACTGTCTTGGGCATTTATGAATATACATTGAATGCACACTATATACATGCATTAACATACATTACACCTGGAATTGGTCTTGTCGGGGGCAAGGCCACTTGTCTTGAGTAAAGGGCACTTCCATTAGAATATCACAATGTCTATGGGGAAAATTTCTGTGGCCTTCATGATGGACTCTCTGAACTAAAACTTGCACCCTTAACAATGGATTGTGTTGCATTAGGCCAAGTAAAAAAAATACCAGTTGATCGTCCCCGCCCGCATCCTTTTTTTAAATTATTTTTTATTTTTTATACTTGTCCACAAAAAGAGTAAATTTTTCATGTATTTTTACTTGGGTTTAACAAAATACATCAAACATTGTTTAACATGAATATTTTTACTCAACTACTTGTTCGATAGCTATAAAAAAAAGTTGGCGGTGATTTCAAACTGAAAAATTGGTGGCCATTTTTAATTTAAATGCTTGGCGGCCATCTTGGGAAAAAAATAAAAAATAAATAAAAAGGCCCTCATCCTCCTCTTTTTGAAAAAACCAGGACAATCAACTGGTATTTTTTTTTACTTGGCCTTACATGCTTAAATGGGAATCTGTGTTTTCAAAATCCATCAAACATTCCAAAATCTATGAGATATCAACTCTTATACATACATGTACATAATAGCAATCAATTCCAAATATGTACATGTACGATATACGGGTACACAATATACAGAATATGTACAGATGTACGATAAACTAGAAAGTCAGAAAGAGAAAACAATATTTATAAAAAGAAAAGAGTAATGTTTGGCAGTGATTTCTTGTCCCTGTATTAGTGCATGGAGGAAGGAACCTTCCTCCCATGATTCGTGTAACAAGTTTGGCAATTTCCGTGACGGCGTCATACTCGTAACGCTTGTTGCAAGTTTCAGATCTTAAAAATCAAGACACAAACAAGATTCAATCGTGCTCTATACTTACTCATCATGTCTTCAGAACACTATGCATTAAATGCACACATCGTGTTATTAATTAACCCTCCTACACATGGAGGCCACTCCGATCCACTAAATTCTGTTCTTGAGCAACCTTGTACAAGCCTGCTGTCCTTTCCAAGTAATCAAAAGGCCCTTTCACACGAGACCGTTTTAACAAGGGACCTTAATAATAATAATAATAATAATAAAGATTTTTAGCATGCACATATCCACCCTGCTGGGCGCTCAAGGCGCGGAAACAAAGACAAACATGAATACAAACAATATACAATATGATAGCATAGGGGAAAAAAAAACCTTGACTAAAATCGCATCCATGTTAAAAAATAGCAAATCCCAGTCGTGTGAAAGCTATCCTTGTTAAATAATTACCACGGACCCTCGTTATTTATAACAGAGATCGAGACCTCCTCCAAAAAATCGCAACGATGTTAAAATCGCCACAATAGGTCGTGTGAAACGCTTCGTGCGCCCAAACAGGGGACCCTTGCTTTAGCGGTATCATTTCGCATGCGCAGAATGCGTCACTAAATCAGCTTGCAATAAATCCCAGATGTGTGTTGGCAAACAACTTGTACGTCCCGCCCGCGGTCAACCTCCACTTTGATCAGTGAATGAAACGGTTTCATCGTAACTCAAAGAGACTTTCTTGGCCCAGACACGTTTATTTTTCTCGTTGGATGGCCTTATGTTAGAAATCTGGCTCTGTGAATCCGTCGGAATTGTTGCAAGTATACTTGATTCGATATCCATAATAAAACGAGAATAAAATTGTCGGGAAATGGGAAGGAAATGAAAACAAAATGTGGGAGAAAGTAACATTTGACTTCGCACAACGGGTATATCTTTGCAGGAAAATAACTGGTAACAGACAAAAGCGTTCAGTGAATAAGCTCTGCACGCGGTACCAGTGAAATATTGGAGCGCACAATCATGACCTTTGACCCTCCATGGAAAACGAGGGACGTTAGTTTTGGCATGAGTGGAAGTCGTGTGAAAGTTTGTTTTAAAAAAATCGCAAATGGCCGAGGCGACAGACAACTGGCGCCCATTACCAAGGACCTTTGTTATCGGTGCTCGTGTGAAAAGGGCTTTACAAAATCAACTGTGTGCCACCCAAGGCCACTGTAAATGTTTGAACATGGCCTGCAATGTATCAATGGGAGACCACCTTACCCTGCAATCTCAGTGGTGTGACAGTGCACAGAAGGGTAACCATAGGAGGCCACTGGCAACAGCTAATGGCTTGGAGTGGCCTGAATGGATTGTTTCAAAAATTGCACTGATGGTAGGAGGGTTAAAGTACATTTCTTGTGCATGCAAACAACATCAACTCAGGATGCACACAGCTTTCTTCCAAGACCTTGCATGGCAGCGTGTGAAATTACAATGTTATGAATGGCCCAAATCCATTGTTCTTGAAGTTCATGTACATGTACAATACCAACAGACTAAATTATGTACACTTAACAGCAGTCTAATGATAAACAGGTTCAAGTTTGAACATATACAGTTAACTATACTGTGGCATCCAGTACATACATGTACACTGTGCCTGTGCATAAAATAGCTTCAATTCAAGATGAAGTACATATGAGATCTACTCAATGAAATAGCGCAATGACAGAACATGCAATAACCAGCATACACTCTGTACTTACATTAACATTTACCAATGGTATCCATATCTATATTGCAACTAGCATAGAGCATATCCCAGGTACATGTAATTCCAGCGTAGAGGACAACCCATAGAGACTAGATAATTGCAAACAACTTGCACAATATGACGGCAAGCCATACTGCTGTAAACACCAGCATCCTATACAGGATAGTGTACTGTGTGCAGCTACATTTGTACTAGTGCAAAGCACACAAGGTCCCTATACTGAGTGTGTGTGTGGTTTCTGTGTGGGCAGCATTGATAATCACAACGATGGCTATCCATGCGTGGTATTGCTATCCCAATGCATTATGAAATAGTACATGTATATGCTACGTGTACTGTAATGTACATATGTGCAGTCATGTAATAAGGTTCATGCAGTACTGATCCTCAGTGTAATGTATTACATGTACATGTACATGGTGTTGATACAATTTGTATAAGTGTACAATGTACACTGTATGGCAAAGGATGCATTTATGTGTACACTTAATCATCTATATTAGAGAGACTGAATTAACTAACTACATGTACCAGTAAATATACATGTACAATGCACAGTGTATGTTTATAAACACTGTGTATATATATATATATATATATATATATACACACATACTTGTGTACATTCTTTCACATGTAAATGTACTGATGTGTACTTGTGTTTACAAAGCCCAATTGAGTAAGATTGATTCCTCATTTACATTTATGTATTTTACTCTGCACAAACCTCTGTGCATTCACATAACACACTCAATGCATGCAAATATCCTATGGTATACACTTGACAATGAATGGCCACCACTGAGGAGGTACAACATAGGTCAGGGGTCAAACGACCAAACAAATACTATAAAATAATGCCCGAGGTCAATGCCATAAGCAAGCCTTGGGAGTTGCAAAACCTTAGAAGGGAAAACAACTGAATGTTGTTGATCCTTTCTAATACTCATTGGGTTGATCACTGACTGCTGGAGGAAATATTTTAAAAAAGAGAGTCTCCGGTTTCTGGTCTCCGCACGCGTCACCTCAGACCTGCGCGTCAGCATTTTTAACTTCCTTTTATTTTGCTATGAAAAATGTCCAATTGCAGCTAAAATTGCTGGATTGATTGGAAGCCATGCTGTGTTTTAAATGACTTTAAATTTCACATAGAGGTAAGAATATTTGCCCGATTTGTGGGGCCTATGTGGTCCCCGTGTATACACATGTACATGTACGTGTATACATGTACATGTATCACGTATTTCCCTGTTGGCAAAAAAAAGATCACTCCAAAAAAGTTTTTTTTTAAAGCGCATCACCGCACCAATTTTGAAGGTGACCGATGACCACTGAGAAACCAAAGACTTTTTTGGGGGCCTTACACTCATAGCCACTTTTTTGTTTTAAATTGAAATAAATCCACTTTACTTATTTTGAATATTTTTTCCTCGATTTCCCAAACATTACATAAAAATGTCTTATAAATTGTAAATACCTCTTACAAGCTACTAAATCAATGTCTGTATGCAAGTCTTCTTTCAAAACAATCAGACTAGACCAATCCACTTGACACAAATTTCAAGAGATATTTACAAGAGTGACTAAGATTGACGTTGAATTGCCAGAGGGGAAATGTGGTGGCAAGTAAAGACCTTGAATTCAGTGAACAGTTAGAATTCCAGGCATGCCAAGACCCCATTGTCAATATGAAGACTTTAGTTCACAGTTCCCACATACTACATTTGCTAATAATATACTAAACTCAGTGCAACCATCCTCCATGGTTAAACACTGGTTATCAAATTACAAACATTGATGTCATTTTTGCCCAATCTAAAAGTTGACATCCAGCAACCTTTTGTGAAACATTGAAGTAAAAAAACACGAGCACCAATGTGATGAAACGTGACTTAACTCAATAGGGTTGAAATCAATGTATACATGTGACTGGCTCTGGCAAAACCCTAAACTTGGACCCAATCTTCAAAAGTGACCTCCCAAATTTATCGTGAAAAGTAACAATGTTCCCAACAACATTTCAGGATTTTTCTTTTTCCATCAAAATCTAGAGAACATGCTCTAAATGGTGATATGGTGATATGAAAACTGGTCCCTCAAACTTGTCCCTGGGGTCAGTTTTTGACCTTTTTATGGCCGTTACACATTATGGTAAAAAATACCGATAAGTTTCGGGTTTTGCCAGAGTGGGTCACATATTATATTTATTACGGCCAAATCTGTACTTTCCCTTGAAATAGCAAGTACATGTATAATACTGATATTAAGTAAGACTAATTGCGGTGACACCATGTGGAATCTTAATTGAGTAATTAGTTCTGAAAAGAACTGGAGGCTACAACTCGACGTTTCGATCAGTATGCTCTGATCGTCCTCAGGAGAAACTGAGGACGATCAGAGCATACTGATCGAAACGTCGAGTTGTACCCCCAGTTCTTTTCAGAACTAATTACTACTCAATTGAGATTCCACATGGTGTCACCGCAATTAGTCTTACTTATCATCCTCACCATGCAAAGCTACAAGTTTTACCTAATACTGATATTCTTCCAAACTTTGACAAATCCAACCTACATGTACCATTTAAAATTTAAAATACCTGTCTTTCGGCGGTAATTCACATTACAAAATGCTAGTGCCTCATTGGCAACTGTGAACCCACACAGCCACATGTAGGGTTACACACAAAACGTTGGTTTTTGTTCTGAAAGACGTTATGTCATACTTCTAACTTTCAGGAAGACTGCCACTGAATACAAAGACAACAGCTTTATTAAATATTCCCTAGTAATTAATTTGGTTTTCAATTAAACTGCAAAATCTGGGGGGAAACGTATGTTTTTTTTTATGTAGAGATAAGTTATTGATTAAAAAAAAGTTGAATCCTGATCCTTACATGTCTTAACTAGTTCGCTTCGGAGGCCGTGTATACATGCATTTTTTTTTTGTACAGCGGATCGGAGAGCATCTAAACACGCATTTCGATTTTTGTGTGTGTCACCGGGAGACTTGTCAACACGCCACATGTGGCGTGCCGTCGTGGCGGCTGACTTGTACACACGCAATCGTTTCTCGGAGTCCATGGGGTCACGGTTCGGTGGCCCCGGACAAAATGCACTGCAAATACTGAACGAGTTCACTCTTTTCGTTGATTTTTGCCTAATCCCTTTATCCAAGACCTGTTCCTTTGACGTACCAGCCAGGGATTTGTAAAGAGGGATTTATATCCATTGTTTACGAGGCATTCGATCTCTCTCCAGGTATGCCGTCTTTTCGACCGGGCGCTGGTCGCTAATAGGCCGTTGCATCGGGGCTTGCCAATGGTCTAATTGTGCTGAACAAACACAACCGTAATTAAAAAACTAGCCATTTAATTCTCAAAATGTGAATGAGTAAAGGTGTTTATTTGGGTGTCCGAACTTAGTTTCATTGACAAAAAAAAATTCTTAATGGCTAGAAATTTTTTCAGATTTTTCACTGAAAATAAGCCCGCACGGGGGACCGGAAAAAAAATAAATATTCCCGACGTCAACTGGTTAACAATAACTTAAAAGTGAAAAGACAGTTTAACATTGAATTTGATTTTTTTTTTGAGACGTGTCCACTTTGGCACGGAATCGCCGATGTACGTGTATTTACTAAAATAAATAAAACATTTAGCATTTTTTTTTAAAAACATACATGTACATCAATTTTTCTATTTCCTTCTAGAATTCAACAACTAACACTGAAGCATTTTATTTTTCTTCAAGTACACGAACAAACATGTCAATAGTTTGTCCAGAGTCCCGTACCACATATACATATGTATGTGTACCACTGCCAGGTTTATACATGATCATACCAGCTTGAAAAATGGTCTATACATGTTAGATTGAAAGATTCCATGGCCTAATTCTCTTGCTGAAAGTGGGTCGTGCAGGTCATTCGACACCATAACCTTAATCCAATCTGTGTTTAGCTATGGCTTAGGTGGGTTTTTTTTTTCACCATCTGACAAGGTTGACCCCATTACACAGTACAGATGATCACACCCACAAAGTCGGTGTTCTCTGTCAGTGCCGCCTGATGTGTTAGCATACGGTACATGATGTACCATGATGTACCATGTAGGTTAATCAGTACAGATGGGTAACTGACATCAGACCTCAGGTTAGTTATGTTCAAATGTATCCATATTGACAACATTTACAATTTGTACATGAATAACATTTTAAAGGGGGTGTACACTACGAATATGGTAATTGCACTCTGCATTCCCCATCTTTCCATCCAGACAATTAATCCTAACTCCCTAGGCCCATTTGCTTACACATAACCTGAATCCTCCAAAATCCTTCAGTAGTAAAGCAAGCACATGACATGTATGCACACATGTGTTTCTAATCTGTGATACATGTACATGGCCAGGGACCCTCCTTGCGTACATGGAGCAATAAACAGTGTCCACTGACCTAAGCACTGACCTTGCAATCACTACAACAAACATGGATGTACATGTACCATGGAAAGGCAAGTATGCCTAATAACCTCAATCCTCCAAAATCCTTCACTTTAGCCACACAACCCGCTCTCAAACCATAATGCCAAGCTTATAGAATTATACTCATTTTCTGAACCCAAATCCAGGCAATGTGGGTTCAATTACGCCAGTTCTCTCATCCACTATTGAATTGTCCCCCAATTAAAAAATAACTGCATAATAATCTTAAGACTCATTTGAGGTGAAATTGGCAATGGTACAAAACATCCCAGGAAATTATTCCATCTGACATACTACCATTTTTGAGAAAACATTAAATGTTTTACAAATTTGAAATGGATGAATTTTCACAATTTTCCCAACAAAATAAGCTGAAAATTTCTCAGGTCAGTGTCTGTACATGTAGACATGTTCTTATAATACCCACGATATGGATACAATTTACACAAAAATTGGTTAAGTAAAAAAAAAAAAACTTTAAATGTTTTTGTCTCAGGTCCCATTATGTTAACAAAAATTGTAAATTAATTTTCCAGATGTGAATTTCTGACTACATGTTCTCTTTAACGATACAATGAAATTAACTGATACTTTGGGGTTGGTTTCGGTATGTACATGTACAATGTAACATCTCTCAGTTCTTACATACACGTACATGTACATGTACAGATATTTTACCAAAAGGGTATCAGCTTTTGTTTTGTAAGTATGCCAATCATAAAGCTTGCTTACATGTTTTCTATGAGTATGTTTTCTTTCTTTAACCCTAACTCCCTAGAGGCATTTTTGCCAAGAACCATCCCAAAATCCATCAACATGCAGTAAAAAAGGTACCCCAGTTGTTGGACTGATGGAATTGGTGCAGTGGCAAATGGAAAGCATCCATGGCTTGGCTAGATACACAGTCCTGAATCCAACAAAAAGTAGCCGGTGGAGTTTGATGGATTTGGTACAACATGGCTACATGCTCTATTCGCTGGGCTATGGAGTAGCAAAACCAGTTGGTGGATTCTGATGGGAGTTGGTGGATTCTGATGGGAGTTGGTGGATTCTGATGGGAGTTGGTGGATTCTGATGGGAGTTGGTGGATTCTGATGGGAGTTGGTGGATTCTGATGGGAGTTGGTGGATTCTGATGGGAGTTGGTGGATTCTGATGGGAGTTGGTGGATTCTGATGGGAGTTGGTGGATTCTGATGGGAGTTGGTGGATTCTGATGGGAGTTGGTGGATTCTGATGGGAGTTGGTGGATTCTGATGGGAGTTGGTGGATTCTGATGGGAGTTGGTGGATTCTGATGGGAGTTGGTGGATTCTGATGGGAGTTGGTGGATTCTGATGGGAGTTGGTGGATTCTGATGGGAGTTGGTGGATTCTGATGGGAGTTGGTGGATTCTGATGGGAGTTGGTGGATTCTGATGGGAGTTGGGGTAGTTAGGGTTAATCAAGTTATGTACTTGTAATACCAAGGTTTCAGTTAGAAGGATTGTATACAAGTACGCTTGGTACCAATTTGTAAGAGTGCACTCCTACTGTGTAAATGATGTCTAAAATATAAACTTGAAATTATTTCACTTTTCTTTAAAATGGCAGCATCTCGGACAAAATATTTCTAGGGAAGAATAATACCATCATCAGCTTTAAACAAAATTTTATATTTAATTTCAATTATTTTGTTTATTTTTTATACTTAAAGGGGCAGTATCGTCACGATCAGAACAGACTTTCAACAGGGCATGGAATCGGTGCCCTAGTTTAAGATGAACACACTGACTGAAAATGACTGGCTCAATTATGCAGCAGCAACGGTAATATGACCTTATCATGTGGGGATATTATTTTCGGTCACTGAGATAATCTACAATTAGCACTCCGATTCCATGCCCTGTTGATCACAAAACGATATTGTCCCTTTAAAATGCTGTCCCCTCAAATCTTTGGGTTGTTGAGATTTTATGATAGGTTTATGTTTTAATTTAACTCAACTGTGTTCATGTAAACTCTAACAAAAATAATTATTCATATGAGAACAGATAGCTTTTTGCAGATATCTAAGTTGTGTGAAAATGGGATGTAAAAAAATGTCCCACCTGTCACGCTGGATTAATTAAGCTCCTGTTTCATTATGTTTCAAAGTTTGCATTTAATTTTGAACTAAACTGTATGAGTATAATACTTAAACATGAGGCGTTTCATTTAGGTTTATCTCCTTCAAGTTTTCAGTTGAAAAAAAAACACTGTGTATTGTCCTGTCACGCTGAAATTGGCCATCAATGAATGACTTGGATGGTTCTGTAAATATGTAGAAGAAAGGTTGCCTCAGGAAAACGGTTAAGGGTAACCCCTGTACGCCTACATGTGTACTTTGTTAAGCACCTTTGGACAATCTGCAGGGCAGACCAATTCATCAACCTCAATATTCCTAAGTTAGACTGGATGTCAAGTAGCCTCCAGCAAGGGGTTCAATATAAGTTGCGGGTAACCCCTCTGCGGGTAAACCCCTCTCAGCCTGCACCTTTTGGGCACTCTGCATGGGTTGCCTAATTCATCAACCTCAATAAATGTTAGATTGCAGGAGCTATTAAAGGGGAAACCATTGTAGTCTGTAGCCCTTAATCATCTTTGTCTAATTCCCTGTATACCCAATGACAATGACAGTTCTAATTCATATTTCATAAAACAGTGCCAATCTTCCAGCCTCAGTTTGGTTACATTGATTTGAATGGCAGAAAAACAAGATGGGTGTACCATGATACAGGTCTACTAGCTGATCTCTGTCCCCTCAGTAAATTGAACCTATAACTGTAACAAACTCTAACATACATAGAGCTTCTACTCGCTGATCTCTGTCCCCTCAGTAAATTCAACCTATAACTGTAACAAACTCTAACATACATATAGCTTCTACTCGCTGATCTCTGTCCCCTCAGTAAATTCAACCTATAACTGTAACAAACTCTAACATACATATAGCTTCTACTCGCTGATCTCTGTCCCCTCAGTAAATTGAACCTATAACTGTAACAAACTCTAACATACATAGAGCTTCTACTCGCTGATCTCTGTCCCCTCAGTAAATTCAACCTATAACTGTAACAAACTCTAACATACATATAGCTTCTACTCGCTGATCTCTGTCCCCTCAGTAAATTGAACCTATAACTGTAACAAACTCTAACATACATAGAGCTTCTACTCGCTGATCTCTGTCCCCTCAGTAAATTCAACCTATAACTGTAACAAACTCTAACATACATATAGCTTCTACTCGCTGATCTCTGTCCCCTCAGTAAATTGAACCTATAACTGTAACAAACTCTAACATACATAGAGCTTCTACTCGCTGATCTCTGTCCCCTCAGTAAATTCAACCTATAACTGTAACAAACTCTAACATACATATTATCTTCTACTCGCTGATCTCTGTCCCCTCAGTAAATTGAACCTATAACTGTAACAAACTCTAACATACATAGAGCTTCTACTCGCTGATCTCTGTCCCCTCAGTAAATTGAACCTATAACTGTAACAAACTCTAACATACATAGAGCTTCTACTCGCTGATCTCTGTCCCCTCAGTAAATTCAACCTATAACTGTAACAAACTCTAACATACATATAGCTTCTACTCGCTGATCTCTGTCCCCTCAGTAAATTCAACCTATAACTGTAACAAACTCTAACATACATAGAGCTTCTACTCGCTGATCTCTGTCCCCTCAGCAAATTGAACCTATAACTGTAACAAACTCTAACATACATAGAGCTTCTACTCGCTGATCTCTGTCCCCTCAGTAAATTCAACCTATAACTGTAACAAACTCTAACATACATATAGCTTCTACTCGCTGATCTCTGTCCCCTCAGCAAATTGAACCTATAACTGTAACAAACTCTAACATACATATAGCTTCTACTCGCTGATCTCTGTCCCCTCAGTAAATTCAACCTATAACTGTAACAAACTCTAACATACATAGAGCTTCTACTCGCTGATCTCTGTCCCCTCAGTAAATTCAACCTATAACTGTAACAAACTCTAACATACATATAGCTTCTACTCGCTGATCTCTGTCCCCTCAGCAAATTGAACCTATAACTGTAACAAACTCTAACATACATATAGCTTCTACTCGCTGATCTCTGTCCCCTCAGCAAATTGAACCTATAACTGTAACAAACTCTAACATACATATAGCTTCTACTCGCTGATCTCTGTCCCCTCAGCAAATTGAACCTATAACTGTAACAAACTCTAACATACATAGAGCTTCTACTCGCTGATCTCTGTCCCCTCAGCAAATTGAACCTATAACTGTAACAAACTCTAACATACATAGAGCTTCTACTCGCTGATCTCTGTCCCCTCAGTAAATTCAACCTATAACTGTAACAAACTCTAACATACATAGAGCTTCTACTTGCTGATCTCTGTCCCCTCAGTAAATTGAACCTACATGTATAACTGTAACAAACTCTAACATACATATAGCTTCTACTCGCTGATCTCTGTCCCCTCAGCAAATTGAACCTATAACTGTAACAAACTCTAACATACATATAGCTTCTACTCGCTGATCTCTGTCCCCTCAGTAAATTCAACCTATAACTGTAACAAACTCTAACATACATAGAGCTTCTACTCGCTGATCTCTGTCCCCTCAGTAAATTGAACCTATAACTGTAACAAACTCTAACATACATAGAGCTTCTACTTGCTGATCTCTGTCCCCTCAGTAAATTGAACCTATGTACATGTATAACTGTAACAAACTCTAACATACATAGAGCTTCTACTCGCTGATCTCTGTCCCCTCAGTAAATTCAACCTATAACTGTAACAAACTCTAACATACATATAGCTTCTACTCGCTGATCTCTGTCCCCTCAGCAAATTGAACCTATAACTGTAACAAACTCTAACATACATAGAGCTTCTACTCGCTGATCTCTGTCCCCTCAGTAAATTCAACCTATAACTGTAACAAACTAACATACATAGAGCTTCTACTCGCTGATCTCTGTCCCCTCAGCAAATTCAACCTATAACTGTAACAAACTCTAACATACATATACATGTAGCTTCTACTCGCTGATCTCTGTCCCCTCAGTAAATTCAACCTATAACTGTAACAAACTCTAACATACATATAGCTTCTACTCGCTGATCTCTGTCCCCTCAGTAAATTCAACCTATAACTGTAACAAACTCTAACATACATAGAGCTTCTACTCGCTGATCTCTGTCCCCTCAGTAAATTCAACCTATAACTGTAACAAACTCTTAACATACATATAGCTTCACCAGGCTTTCCCCGGATATAATCTGTTTCTGAAAACAACAGAGTCACCACACGCTGTCAGGTCTCCACCGGTGCCCAGATAAAAGTTGGTCCCCATGACTGATACTGAGGGAAGGAGCCATGGTCCAATGCCATTTCAATCTACGGAAATGAGATCATTATAAGGGTTGTTCAAATCACACATGCATGCATGTCTCGCCCAATTTAGTCTTAGTCTTACTGCCAAAATGAGTGTGTGCAAGACACTAACCAGGGTTGATACACTTTTTCACTGTAACAACAAGCATTATATCCATAGGAGCGTTAAACCAAAGCTAAAATTATCTCAATTAAAGGGACAATATTATCATGATCAACAGGGCATGGAATCAGAGTGCTACATGTAGTTTCAGTCTAACTCGGTGACTGAAAATAATACCTCATGATATTAGGTCATATTACCGTTGCTGCTGCATAAATGAGCCAGTAATTTTCAGTCACTGTGTTCATCTTAAACTAGGAAACTGATTCCATGCCCTGTTGAAACTCGGCTCTGATCGTGACGATACTGTCCCTTTAAGTTATTTCGTATTGAAGTTTTTAAGTTTTATTAAAATAAAATCATCATAAATTGTTGTCACATATTGATAGCAAGTGGTAAAAAAGAGAGAATATTTAATGCAACATGTAAAGGTCAAATGTATGCGAACGTGCCTTTCATCAGAAATTGATTCTTTCCACTAATGTTTGCAAACCAATTTGGCTGAAATGTGCACAGGTGGTTTTCAGTATACATGTAATAATAATATGTACATGTAATAGGAAGCAAACATGCTTTATTTAACACTCATTACCTTCATGTACATGTATGAATGCGCATATATTTAACCAAATTATACCCGCTGTACCAGCCGGGGCTTTTATATATATATATATATATATATATATATATATATATATATATATATATATATATATATTGTTCACTTCTGATACTCCTATTGGCTTTTTCTAGACTGATGCTTATCTTTAATTGGTCACTATTTTCCCGCCTTTTTTGGATCCCGCCCCATGATCCTTTGCTTTCCCTTTCCCTATAAATGGATGAGTGTTTATGTTGTACTTTGTCAAAGCCTCTGATGAAGGTCCGGATTGGATCGAAAGCTAAGGCCACCCTCGATTTAATTAATTTATTTATATATATATATATATATATATATATATATATATATATATATATATATATATATATATATATATATATATGTTTACTTGTTCGGACATAGGGCGACCGACTTCTATAGAAATATATATTTCTCTGCGATAAGGCGACCGTTTCCGGTCGCCTTATCGCCACAGCTTTATTTTAGAAAAAAATTACTGATTTTTAAAGCCCAGATCTCTTCCTTGGTCTAATTTAAGCAAGTTTCCTGATTTTGGTATTGAAGGATAAAACAGAAAAGGGATAAAACAGAAAAGGGAAAAAAAGAAGGGACATTTTGTGCACAACTGTATGGCAATTCGACCGATGGTCGCCCGATGTCCGAATTCAAAATTATATATATATATATATATATATATATATATATATATACTTGTAGTAAAACTAGTGGAACGCTGGTAGTTGTAACTCCGAGTTTCACGCGTTATGCGATCATCAGACAACTGATAGTCACCAAGTGATTACTCCTATATTATATAGGCCTACACGAATAAAAAAAATTGAACCTAATGGTTTAATGTAGTTTTAATTCATTTGTTGAAAAAAACTCCAGTGGCGTGGGGGGGGGGGGGTATTTCTGAGCTGAGTTTTGTGTCAGTAAATTTACCAGCAAACAATGTTTGCCTCCCACTCCGAAAATCCTGGCTACGCCACTGGAAAAACTCATAATATATTGTAAATTGACAAATGAAAAAGTCACTGTGAAGAAAAGGCATTTTAATAATAATAATAATAATAATGTGTGAATTTATATAGCGCACGTATCCACCAACTAAGTGGTGCTCAAGGCGCATTATATTATTATCCCTGCTCATAAGGCTCATAAATCATTCCTGAAACCATCTCAGCTCCCTGGGGAGTATACAGCTCAATTGCTGCCATTTCTAGCGCATATAGAGCAAACCAACTCTGCCTTCACAGGTACCCATTTAACCCCTGGGTGGAGAGAAGCAATTATGATTAAGTGTCTTGCTCAAGGACACAAGTGTCACGGCCGTGATTCGAACCCACATTATGTTGCTAACATTAATGTTGTACTCAAATACAGAATAGATAGATTTCAAGGGACATTTAACATGGTCATCATCAAATTGAACCCATGTACATGTGTAGGTTTTGAAAAATACTGAACATTTATTTTTTTAAAAATGAATCATTTGTTTGAATTCGAGTTTCCCTTGTATTGTACCAGTATAACTGTTCAGTTCAACGATGGCCTGGAGGCCTTCCAAAAATTAGTCTGATCCACAAGTCTCTTGTTAAACTCCCTGGCGACCTTTGCCAGTACAATACCACACACAAGGGGGGTGACAATCAGTACAGGTGGGGTTAACACTTCTCGAGGTGAAGACCAATGGCGAAAACAAAGCTATGGGACATACAGGAACGTGCCTCTGGCTGGTAGAGACTAATCACTGACCACTTAAGACCAATTGAGGATTTAACCACAAGATACAGGGAGGCATGATACCTCAGGATTGTATAAACCATACAGATTGTATTGACACGCTTACCTTATTCTGTAAGGTGTTCAAGCAGTGCCTTGATTTTATGCTTGGTTAATTTATGTTTACTTACAGTGTAGTTTTTTTAGGGGGATACATGTATGTACATGCTTGGCAGGAAAGGTGACCTACTAATGAATTTGTTTTGGAATATGCAAACAGTTATTTTTTTTGTTTTTTTGGGGGGGAGATAAATTTAAGATTGGCATGAAAAGTGACCTAAATATATTAATGAATTTGTTTTAGAATATGCAGACAGTTTTTATGTTTACTAAGTACTACTAAATGTCAACTTGTCCATTTATCATAGTACAATTAACTAACCCCCTAGATATTGTGGCTAGGAACCTTAATGAATCCTCCAAAATCCATCAGTGCACTTTTGGAAACATGCCCTTATCTTCAAAATGCACCATGCATTTTTGTTGATCTTTCATATTCAGCACTTATGGCCTGTACTTCTTGCCAGGTAGTAATTTGGCCCATTTGAAGAAGAAGAAGAAGAAGAAGAAGAAGAAGAAGAAGAAGAAGAAGAAGAAGAAGAAGAAGAAGAAGAAGAAGAAGAAGAAGAAGAAGAAGAAGAAGAAGAAGAAGAAGAAGAAGAAGAAGAAGAAGAAGAAGAAGAAGAAGAAGAAGAAGAAGAAGAAGAAGAAGAAGAAGAAGAAGAAGAAGAAGAAGAAGAAGAAGAAGAAGAAGAAGAAGAAGAAGAAGAAGAAGAAGAAGAAGAAGAAGAAGAAGAAGAAGAAGAAGAAGAAGAAGAAGAAGAAGAAGAAGAAGAAGAAGAAGAAGAAGAAGAAGAAGAAGAAGAAGAAGAAGAAGAAGAAGAAGAAGAAGAAGAAGAAGAAGAAGAAGAAGAAGAAGAAGAAGAAGAAGAAGAAGAAGAAGAAGAAGAAGAAGAAGAAGAAGAAGAAGAAGAAGAAGAAGAAGAAGAAGAAGAAGAAGAAGAAGAAGAAGAAGAAGAAGAAGAAGAAGAAGAAGAAGAAGAAGAAGAAGAAGAAGAAGAAGAAGAAGAAGAAGAAGAAGAAGAAGAAGAAGAAGAAGAAGGATTTGTAGCGTGCACATATCCACCCTGCTGGGTGCTGAAGAGGTGAAAATACCAGTTTCTGAAAACTGTGCTGAATTTTTTCCAAGAAAAGTGCTCCTTGGAGGATTTTGATGGATTTGGGGGTGGTTAGGGTTAATTGAACACTCATAATCAAAATGCGCTATGCAATGATTGACAGGTAAAATGACTTTAATATCTTAATGTTGTAGCATGTACTATTGATGTAGATCATACTATCTGCAGTATATAAAAAAATTGTAGTAGTTGTGGAAGCATCAAGTTGAACCGACATACATGTACAAGCATCAATCTTCCAGTAGAGATTAAATATCTGACACTGCGTCACTGCCAACCCACTTTAATAGCACTGCAATATATTCACCAGGATTAAGCGATAAAGCCATTTCATGTCAACAGTCTGCTGATTTATTTCTTCCTCCTGTTTACAATAACAAATCCATCACACCTTAAACTGGGACCAAATTCCATGGAGCTGCTAGACAAGTCAATTTTTAGTCTACAGCTTGTAGTTTTTGTGGCATCTATCTTATTGTATGTAACACTTAACAAATGGTGTGTATTTATTTCTTTATGATGTTGACATGAAATAAATGTTTCTAATATTTGTTGATTTTGAATTTTGAATAAAAAAAACCACTAAATGGAAACATTTTAATAATAATAATAATAATAATAATAATAATTGGGGAGGCTAATCATCCTTACTCGCAGCTGAGGAGCTGAATTGCGAAGGACGCGGCTACAAAGTGGTCGAGCCGCTGGCATACAAGGGCGCTCTTAGCAGCCAGCCATATCGACCCATACATGACCATCGAGCACAGCCTGAGATCGAAAGTGATTGGTTTTTCAGGAGGGAGGAAAACCGGAGGGCCCGGAGAAAAACCCTCGTGGCACAGGAGAGAACCAATGCTCAACTCTACTCACATGTGGCCCTAGCGGGGATTCGAACCAGGGTCACAGTGTTGAGAGGCTCTTGATATCAATCTTAAGGAAAGCAAACTAATGACAATGATTAGAGCATGCTAATCAAAACGTAGAGAAGACCCTGTGAAGTCCCCATGGTTCTCCCTGAACCACATTCTCCTCACTTAGCGAAAGTTGAGAAACGAGTTGCCCGATACTGGTTCTCCCCTGAACCATAATCTCACTTAGCGGCAGTCAAGATACGAGTTGTGTGATAAGGTTCTTTTCAGCACTTGTACATCACTTAGCGATAGTTGAGATAAACACATGGTGTTACTCACAAACCAAAACGATATCAATACTCCACCATGCAAAGCCTTAAATCTTATATAAAGCCCTAAAGCTTATAAGAAAAAAAGGATTTACTCGTAATCACTGGTTTAAATCCGTGTCTACAAGTGGGGAATAATAGTGTACATACATTGAAATTTGTTTGCATAATATACAATGAAGTATGGTAGCACACAACCAGTCCACCATTCAAATGAAATTTTGACAGCACAAAATTAATACGTAAACTACAATAGAAATCAATATCTAGTCTACACATTGCATATTTTGGAGACGAGTCTGTCGCTTCATTTCCCCTTTTTTCCCCTTGTTTTCAACAAACTATTCACGCTGTGCTCGAGTCAAAGAGAGTATGAATACCCATAAAAGCAGTGTTACCAACCAGTAAACGTTTCAGTTATTTAAAGGGGCAGTACCATCACAATCAACAGGGCATGGAATCAGAGTGCTAGTTTTAGATTATCTCAGTGACTGAAAATAACATTCCCACATGATAAGGTCACATTACCATTGTTGCTGCATAAATGAGCCAGTAATTTTCAGTCACTCTGTTCATTTTAATTAACTGATTCCATGCCCTGTTGGAAGTCTGCTCTGATCATGACGATACTGTCCCTTTAATTATACCGTGAACTAGAAAAAAGTGAAAATGGATTCAGATTTTGGTATTCATTCCAATGTGGAATTTATTTCTCAAGAAAACAAAAATTTATTCGCAAACCATAAAATGATATCACCTTAGACAGAAATATTTCATGGGATATTTGAAATTTTAATTGATTGTACATACATACATGTACAATTATACGTGTAAATGGCAGGTCAATGACTTGCATTCTGTACTTTACAATCACCCCATCCTGACTTGCATATCCTGGGAAGAAAGACCCTGCTTCTAGAAGACATCTCCATGAATCGAGTATCACTGACCACCCACACAAACACACACAAACACACACACACACACACACACACACACACAGATCAGTAGATAGAATCACTCATTGCAACTAATACCTATTCAACTCTCTCCTCCCCTACTCACAAAGGATCCTGGAAACAAGTGTTATGCAAAACCACTCAAGCGGAACACATAAGCACTGGTTTAAATAAGACATTGTGGACTGACTGTAGGATCACAACACTATGAACAGTCAGTTCAATGACCACTAGATAAGGTTATGTGTTATTGTATATGGCTGGGTAACCTGTACTTTGCAGCCAAGTGAGTTTGATGCTTGCTTATTATTAAGCCCTTTTCACACGACAAACGCAAACTAGGGTCCTTGGTCTCGGGCGCCAGTTGTATTGACCACGGACGTTGGTCAAACTCGGATACGACCTTTCACACGGTGAAGAAACCAACGTCCCGTGTCACATAGCCTTCGTCTTTTGGGGTGTCAAAGGTCAACATTGTTTATAGTGCAGTTAACTGGTATCCGTACAGCTAGCATGGAATCGCTATTGCATGTATTGATTACCATTCATTTTCCCGCGCTATTGTATTGTATGTTTATTGTTAGCGTCCGTCCTCTCTCTCTACCACTCTCACAGCTCAGTGCAAAACATGGTGAAAAACGATATAGAATCGGTAATTTTTGAGCAAATGTCCAAAACTTCATCGAAGAAAAAAACCAAAAGCGGAGCACATGGACGTACGACGAGACCATCCAGCTGATTACGGTGGTAGGCTCCACTGAAGTCCAAAAAAAGCTGGATGGTCTCGTCCACAACCACAAAGTGTGGAAAGACGTGCGGGGGAAAAAGAAAATACCGAGAGGTGAAGAAAAAGAATGACAAAAGTGGACGGGGCAGGAAGTCGTTCATTCTGGCACGTTTTCTGTGCCTCGGCAGCATTCTTCGACGGTAGAACATCGTCCGCCTTCTATAGTAATAATAATAATAATGTATAGATTTATATAGCGCACGTATCCACCAACTAAGTGGCGCTCAAGGCGCATTATATTATTATCCCTGCTCATAAGGCTCATAAGGCTCATAAATCATTCCTGAAACCATCTCAGCTCCCTGGGGAGTATACAGCTCAATTGCTGCCATTTCTAGCGCATAGAGAGCAAACCATCTCTGCCTTCACAGGTACCCATTTAACCCCTGGGTGGAGAGAAGCAATTATGGTTAAGTGTCTTGCTCAAGGACACAGGTGTCACGGCCGGGGCTCGAACCCACACTCTGCTGCTGGCAACACCAGAACTTGAGTTCAGTGCACTAGACCACTCGGCCACGACAATCCACTTTTCGTGCATTATACAACACACGGGACCTACGGCTTTACGTCCCATCCGAAGGACGAAGCAATTATGGTTAAGTACCTTGCTCAAGGATACAAGTGTCACGACCGGGGCTCGAACCCACACCCCGTTGTTGTTTTGACGTTTTCTACACATTAAACTTAGCAACAAAAGCATCATCATTAACTGTTCGGGCGTCGTCATCTTGATTTAAAGGCATCCTGGGAAATTTTCTTCTTGCGCGCATGCGTGGTAGCTCTCGCGAAACAATGGTCCTTGGTCTCTGTGCGGTTTGTTCATTCACATGGCCTATCGTGGTGAACTTTCACAACGGTGTGTTTTTTTGTTGCTGGTCTCGACCGTGGTCAGGAAAAGACTACGGACCTGTGTTTGTGCAGAGCAGAGTTTACATTTCACAGGAAGTGTATTTGACAACGTTGTGTTCTTAGGACCATGGACCCCCTGCTTATTTCCCTCGTGTGAAAAGGGCTTTAGAGTACATGTACATGTGCTGCTTACACAAGGACTTGGTCATTGGTCAATCGGTCAATTGTAACTCACTGCTTTATTTTTAACCTGCGATACTGCCAAAATAAATGTTATTGGCCTTACGTCTCGAACCTAGCAGGTTCTTTCTCAAAGGTAAAATGAGACAGAATACAAACAACATTTATACATAGACACAAGAGTAGGTGGAAGTTAGTCAGGTCTGAAATGAACATAAAAGAAAACGATATAAAAAGCAGAGTGAGCTACTGGTCCTGGTTACAAGGGATGATCCTTTCTCCATGATACATACAGTGTAGAATGTATATAAATTAAGAAATTATTTTTTTAATGTGTATTTTCTGTTTAAGGTATGGAAGTTTCAGCTCTGCAAAAGGTATTTGCACTTCTCCTGAATATAAATGTAGACATGTGTATCAGTAATCACAGTTTATTGACTGAAAAGACTGTCCCTGAATACAGGGCATGGGTAAGCTTGGGTGATAACACGATAATATTGAATATCGCGATACCTTTTTTAATTCGATTACGATATCGAGAACCTTTTTAATTTATCTAGATATTGGCAAATCAAAAATAAATAAAAATAAAAAAAAATAAAAAAAATCGCCGTTGAGTCAATTCCATGGAAACAAAAGCGAACTACATGTACTTCAGAAGTATGTACATTGTACATGTACATTCTCTGCAAACGAATTTGCGATTTATTGTGACGCTTGTAGAGGGGTACATAACTGTGGTTATCGGCTCTAAAGCAATCATGCATGAATGAAAAACATAATCGCGATATTATCGAAAATCACGATATACATGTACGTTTGACGATATACAATGTATCGTGGATGAAAAAAAATCGGTATCGCCCAAGCTTAGGCTCGGGGCAGGTTGGTTTGGGGGGAAACACAAACCTTTTGTTACAGAACAGTTTTTTTCTGTTGGGCAATTTAATGGGCAATTGGGCAATTTAATCAAGACCATCATTCTTGTTTTCTGATGAATCGTCAGAGTGTGCAGTCAAATCCTGGCCATGATCACCGGGCTCGTGTCCTTGAGTAAGGCACTTCACCATAATTGCTTCTCTTCACCCAGGAGTATAAACCCGTTCCTTTGAGGGTTGAGCGGGTTGTTGTATTTGATCAGCCGGATGACGAGGTACAGTTGAACAGGGCTGTGTGTAGTCCCCAATGAGCTCAGATAGTTTTAACTGACTATGGAGTAATAATATCAAGCTCTTTGAAGCATGCTGAGAATCGTGATGGATTGGTTCTAGACTTTGTCACTTATTATTACTCTATTATTCCTGAGGACGATCAGAGCATACTGATCAAAACGTCGAGTTGTACCCCCAGTTCTTTTCAGAACTAATTACTACTCAATTGAGATTCCACATGGTGTCACCGCAATTAGTCTTACTTATCATCCTCACCATGCAAAGCTACAAGTTTTATCTATTATTCCTGTCGGATTTCATGTTGATTAAAGGAACTGTACTCCATTACTAAAACGTTTGTAAATGCATGTACAGAAAGCAATCTATGAACATATCAGTTCATTCCATTGTGTCATTAACCCTCCTACATGTATATAACTGCAAGGGTCAAAACCAGTCAAAATGTTGATATACATGTACTTGCCAAGGTATATTGTACATTACAAATGTATATCTAGTGCACTTAAAAGTCAAACACTGTCAAACCACGTGTAGCAAGTACATTTACAGGTCAAAATGAGTTGACAGTAAAAGCATTGTCTTGTATTGTTCAGGGTGGTCAAAATGACAGTAAAAACCCCATGAAGTTGGGGCACAAAGTGTGACATAAGGGTTGAATTTTCAAAATCAATATATTTATATAATTTTACCATTTTTAGTTTCTCCAAATATTCAATTAAGAAAAATCAAAACACATTATTGCTGATTGTTTCCTGATCATCAGTGATCCTTGTTCAATGAGAGACTGACGCTGGTGAAAATACCTATGCTACATGGACACCTTTGTCATATTTCTTGTGTTTTATTTTGTAAACAGTTCATCATATTCCAACTTTATCCAATGTTTAATAACCATTTCAGGGAGTGTAATAATAACATAAAACTAACATTACTATTATTGACCACTTAATACCCTAACAAGACATGACAATTGAGCTTTTTTGATAGTTTTTAACAAAATTTGGCAATAATTACTTGAAATTCTGTTACATGTTCCTCGTTAAAGAAAATGTGAATCATAGAATCCCATCAGTTTGTTAAAAGCATACACTATCATGTTATATAACAATAAAGACTTGCTCAGACTAAAATCGGATATTATGAGTACCTCTTTTTCCAAATACCTATGCTACATGGACACCGTGTCCAAGTAGCATAGGTATATAATGTAGAAATCTTTGTCTATTGTCCCCCTTCAAAGAAGTTTTAATCATAGCATCCCATCAGTTTGTTAAAATATACACTAGTCATGTTCTATGGTTATAGAAACTTACTCTGACTAAAATTACACATCTGTGCAAACCATTTCCCAATACCTATGCTACATGGACACGGTGTCCATGTAGTGTAGGTATACATTGTTGAAATGTTGTCTAATTGTCTCTCTTTAAAGAAAAGTTTAATCATAGCATCACATCAGTTTGTTAAAACATACACTAGTCATGTATTGTTATATAATGCTAGACTTAATCAGACTAAAATTTTGACTTAACCCTTTTTTCCCAAATACCTATGCTTACATGGACACCATGAACCATGTCCATGTAGAGTAGATAATTTTAAATTTTTTGTGCAATTGTTTTACAATTATTTTTTAGTTAAAACATGTTTATAATAATAATAGTGGTGTACATTTATAATGCGCCATGTCTGTCATAAATGACTATCTGGAACAATAACTAAAGTAAGATTAATTTAAACTAAAAATCGTTTAGATCTACGAAAAATCCGGACACGGGAAAACAACTATGACAGTATATGAGATGAACTTTGAAATCAGCGATACTTAAAAACTCCAAGTCAATTTTGCACTCAAAATCACCCTTTGTTGCTGTTGAAATTACCACTTGTTTCCTTTCGATTAAGGAGGACAAATGCTACATTCTGTCAACTGTAAAAATAAATTTTAAAAAATGTACCGTAATTTCGGAATATAAGCCGCAGGCTTATCGTTGATTTTGACACGGTAAAAGTTGCCTGCGGCTTATACGCCGAGGTATGATCTTGAAGAACAAAACACAATGCACAACTAAGCAAAAATCGTTGGTAAACAGACAGAAACAGAAACCTAAAAACCTTTATTGTTCGTAGCGAAAATGGTCTGGTCATTGTCAGTTTTAGTGAGCGGACCTCGATACACAGATTTATTCAAAACTTCTGAAAAAACTGTTGCAACGTTTAGCGCCAGCGACATCAGAATCCACTCACGTAGATCGTAGTCTATGCCATGCGTGTACCAGAGAGCCAATGGGAAAATTCGTTATATCGTAGTCTATGGAAGGAGCCAATAGGAAAATTCGTTACGCGTGGCAGGCGATGAGTCATCGTTTTCGTTGGTTGCCGTTGTAGTGATTACATATGCGTTGTGCAGAAAGCAGGCAACCAGCGGGACTACGCTCGACATTCCCGAATGCCGTAAATAGTGATACGGAACGGAACAATCCTCGTGGTAGTTCCGGGACACCGACGCTACATGCGGACACCCCACACACAGTCAATCGTACTGTGCTTATGTAAGCGGTTTTGCCACAGGTATTGGTTCGAACGAGTGCCATGACCTCCCGAGGTCAACCTATGGCCGGTACCATTTCAAAATGGGTGGTGTTTTATTTATGCGAGCGTTTTAGTTACCGATGCTTACATTTCACTCGCGGACACCCAAATAACAACCGATCGTATATTTCCCAATCGCATGGAAATTTGCAATCACACTTCAAGTTTTACTTCTCATTGTGATTTATGGATGTTTTTAAAGCCGTGAAACAAGATTCCCCAATGAAAGTATATCTTCGAGTCGTGAGCAGTGGGGAATACCGATGCTACGTGTTTATTTTACGTGGACACCCCATGTAGCCGGTACGCGTGAATTCGCCGATATGGCGTTGAAAATCTGAAAATTTTTAAACTAATATTTTATTATTTATATGCTATTTGAAAAGTAAAAAAACGGATAAGCATGGTTTTTGTTGGTTCGCAGTATATTTTCTTTGAAAATAATGAGATAAAATTGGAACACTTTGTATGTCACAATTTTTATAAAAATGGCACTGGACACGGACAAATTTTCGGTCATATAAAATAAAACAAAAGAAAAGAAAAATCTCCCTTTTCCTCAAAAGCTACATTTCTATACCAGCTTTCATTATAAAAAAATAATTACCTTGAAACATTTAACACCAACAACTTAAACATGGTTAAATAACTACAAGGTAGCAATGTACCCATGTGCCCCAACTTCATGGAGTGACCCACACACATATTCAAAATGTTCTGCAGTCAACCTAATGTGGAAAATAGATGACAGCCGTGATGCATTTCAAATTTGTAATAATACATGTATTTCATATATATTCTCAAAAATGACAGCATGTTAGATGGAATATAATAGCTAAGGATGTTTGGTATCATCACAGGGGTTTGATGACAAAGCTGCAATCTTACAGGATCATAGGATTTTCCCGAGATGAACTCTGGTATCTTGTGGCTATGCAATCTCAACTTGTTTTGGCTGCATGTTATGTATGACTTGAGGGAAGATTAACAAGTGGTTGAAATAGAAAGCAACCGAGCCAGATTGTAGAAGATTAGAGGGAAGATATAACCACACAGAGCCAGTAGGCCTCGATCTTAACCGCGGCCCCCGCGGCCATTGCCGTGGTGCCCCACCGAGTTGGCCACAGTGCCCCTCAGGTTGGCCTTGAAATTTTGAGGCAGCCAAGGCCGAAGTGGCTGTACCCTCTCAATCCTTAAGGTCAAGGCCTGAGCCAGTATACAACATTTCTGTAAATGCGTCCATACTTTGTAATTTGCAGATTATTATTATTATTTGTTTAAAGTCTTTGGATGACAGAAATTAATTTTGGAAATTATTTCACTAAAAAATAATTGAAAATGCCGAAATATTTCAAGTGATACTACTTACGTAAATGATGCCCAAGTCCAACTATTTACAGCTTAAGTCGACTCAATGATGATATCTAGATGCAGTCTGTGCTGAACGAAGACCTAACCGAGCTGTTTATTTGCCAAAGGGGATTCCTATCTCTGCTGTTACAATACCAGAGCGGAGAGGCCAGCTACAACAAACAAATCTGTAAGTAAACAGAGAAGAAAGAATTTACATCACTGACAAGTCTGACTAATAAACCAAAAAAAAAATCCTTTCAGAAAACAATTTTAAATCTTGTGAATTCTGTTGGCTAAAGGCCGTTTCACACGAGACCGTTTTAACAAGGGACCTTGACTATAAATCGCATCCATGTTAAAAAATAGCAAATCCCAGTCGTGTGAAAGCTATCCTTGTTAAATAATTACCACAGACCCTCGTTATTTATAACAGAGATCAAGACCTCCTCCAAAAAATCACAACGATGTTAAAATCGGCACGATAGGTCGTGTAAAATGCTTCGTGCGCCCAAACAGGGGACCCTTGCTTTGGCGGTATCATTTCGCATGTGCAGAACGCGTCACTAGATCAGCTTGCAATAATCCCGGATGTGTGTTGGTAAACAACTTGAATTGTACGTCCCCATCACGCGTCACGTTGATCAGTGAATAAAACGGTTTCATCGTAACTCCAAGACACTTTCTTGGCCCGGACACGTTTATTTTTCTCGTTGGATGGCCTTACGTTAGAAATCTGGCTCTGTGAATCCGTCGGAATTGTTGCAAGTATACTTGATTCGATATCCATAATAAAACGAGAATAAAATTGTCGGGAAATGGGAAGGAAATAAAAACAAAAGGTGGGTGAGAAAGTAACGTTTGACTTCGCACAACGCATCTATCTTCGCGGGAAAACCACTGGTAACGTAGAAGAAAGCGTTCAGTGAATAAGCTCTGCGCGCGGTACCAGTGAAATATTGGATCGCACAATCATGACCTTTGACCCTCCATGGAAAACGAGGGACATTAGTTGTGGCGTGAGTGGAAGTCGTGTGAAAGTTTGTTAAAAAATCGCAAACGAGGCGACAGACAACTGGCACCCATTACCAAGGACCTTTGTTATCGGCGCTCGTGTGAAAAGGGCTTAACTAGGCGATAATGTTTGTGAACACTGCCTTAAAGGGACAGTATTGTCATGATCACAGTAGACATTCAACAGGGCATGGAATCGGTGTCCTAGTTGGTAAGATGAACACAGTGACTGAAAATTACTGGCTCATTTATGCAGCAGCAATGGTAATATAACCTTATCATGTGGGGTATTATTGCTAGTCACTGAGTTAATCTAAAACTAGCACTCCGATTCCATGCCCTGTTGATCGTGACGATATTGTCCCTTTAATGTCTAGGGTTCTACCCACACAATGGGTCGTATGGATAAAAACTAGTAAATGCTAGGAAGTTTAAGCAAACAGTAAAAGCATTTACTTTGGAGTAAAAGCATTAAGGAAAAGCAAATGCTTGAATTCGTATGAATAAAAATTAGGTTTTACTGTTCAGCATTTGCTAATTGAAATCGTAGTAAATGCTTCACACTTGTGGTTGAATGCATAGCCGAATAGTTTATAACAATAGGGACTCCATTGTGTGTACGAAGAGACCCAAACAGAGCAAACCGTAAGCTAACAGGGGTGGTTTAATGAAATCTCATCATGGCTGATATGTATAGCAATAGTGATTCTGACCCTGAAAATCTGCACGATGAAGACAACTTATCTGCACCTGCAAATTGCAAGCAAAATCTTTTTGTGAAACTTGTAAAACGATACAAGGTGCTTCTTGCGAAGTCCCAGTTACCTAAAGTAAAAGCAGAGAAAGAGTGTGCACTCAAGAAAATGGCGGTTGAGTATCAGCGCGCAACTGGCATCTCCCTGACAGACAAGCAAATCATGAAAAAGCTTAACAACATGAAGAGCGATGTGAAACTGAAGTCTGATGTGTCAAAGACAGGAAACAAACCAATAAAACTGAAGGAGTGGGAGAAATTGCTGCTGGACCTGATGCAGACGCAAGTTGTTCGGTGATCAGTGGAGTAAAATGTAAATGACCAATTATTTAAAAAAAAAAAAAAATTAAAAAAAGGGGGGGCTATAACTTGTATATTCGGCCTATAATTTGGCCTGGAATTAAATGTAATTTTGTATGCTGGAATTATTTGTTACTATTTGACTGAAGAGATTTGCCATTCTTTCAGGTGCCATACATGTTGGCTTAGGTAACGCCTCTACACCAGATTTGCCCGGTCCATCCACATCCAAGACGCTTATGAAGTCTCCGCCTCATAGTCACATGACAGAGAAGGAAACTGATGTGATTCCTTGAAGGCCCGTGAAAAAGAGAAAAACATCATCTCTTCTAGAAACAGAGGAAACTGAGGGACTCTCGACAGCTGAGCTACAGAGACTGGTTTTATTGGAGCAGCTGAAACTGATACGAATGCAGCAACAGCAGATAGGCCTATCGGATTCAGACAGTGATGATTGAACATTTCTTGTAATATATTTCGAAGAAAACCTGTCACTTATTATTTAAAAAAAAAGGAGATATTCTGAGAGAATTTATTGTATACATTCTTTATTTTAATCGCCAACGTATTGCTTTTAATAAATGCCAAGACATTTACAAAATATTACATTTAATAGAAAGAAGGTATAAATATGTAGGCCCACAGTTTAAAAAAAGAAAACGACAAAAGAAGGTTAACAGAATACTCCATTTAATTCACGTTTTATGGGTCAATTACTTGTTTTTCCTTTAATTTGCGAAACAGAAAAGATGTTCTTGATTGTTTAAATGTGACTGAAAATAATTATTTATTAGCTGTACTTTAACACTTGACCAAATTGTTTTCTTCTCAGCTTAAATGCTTGTCTGAAAATCATAATAAAACAAACTTATAACATGTTATAATAATGTTATTTCGTAATTTGGGAAATGGATATAAACTTTGTAGTTTTGCTTGGGACTTGTAGTGACCTTCTTTGATTTTGCTATAACATAATCAACCAAAAGAAATACGTAAAATGGTAATTGTGTAATTCTTTTTCTAAGCGTTCTCATAGAGCATTTCTGAGATGGCTCTCCTCTTCCGTTGACCCCTCCTTCTTGTGCGATTTTCATTATCATCTTCATGACCACCTACCACATCGATGTCATCTTCTGGATATTCCATTACTTGGGAAGTCAAATTCATCATCCAGATATTTGGCAACATTGTGAAGCATGAAGCGACAATTATAGCTGGAGCTTTCTCCAGAGAAAGTCGCACTTTGCACTGCATGATGGGAAATAAGCCAGGGAGCATAAGCCAGGGAGAAATACCGTAGCCTTTATCGGCTAAGAGAACTGCATCACTTCCAGATTGTTTCAAGTGCACAGCCACAGGAGAGTTTCTCCAAATCCTACTGCCATGAACAGAGCCAGGCCAGGTTGCATCTACGCTTGTGAACATCTCATTTGCATTGCACGTTGCTTGCACATTTATAGTTGCCTGTCCTTTCCTGTTGACGTACTCATCCCCTTCTGGTGCAGATGGCTTGTTGATTTGCACGTGCATACAGTCAACTGCTCCAATGACAAATGGAATCTGAAATGGCCCCCTTGCCTGCCACATTTCCTGTGCAGATTGTATGTCAGCTGCAGTTTTGGGGAACTTGATCCACAGCTCTGCGTTTCTCATCATTTGTTTGAGAACAAGCGTAATCGTAGTGGACACGGTGCTCTGATGAATCCCAGCATCTTCTCCGACGCCAACTTGAAAACCTGGGTCACCAACATACCTTAGTAGAACCTCAAGTTGCTGCTTTGCAGTCAGTGCTCCCCCTCTTCGTTCCCCAGAATGTTCCAAGAAATGGTCGGCCATCCATGTTACATTTGGTTCCTCAAACCGGTACAGCTGCTTGTATTTTGACTTCCGACACTCCCTTCTCTGAGCATAAAGCTTTCCTGCCGAGCGACATTCATAAACGCTGCCATTTTGTAAACTAGTTTTTGGTTCATCCTTTTCAGGGTTGCCTCGACCCAGCCTTGAAAATTGACTAGTAAATACTCCAAATCTGAAGCATTTACTCCGTTTTATTCATACCAAACGAAGCAAATACTAATAGTCTAGCAAAAACTACAAAAGTAAAAGTAAATACTTTCAGTGTTTAGCAAATGCTTTCCAGTAAAAGCATTTGCTTCATTTTTATTCATACAGATGCGAGTAAATGCTTAAAAATTGGTAGTAAAAGCAAATGCTAGTTTTTATACATGTATACGACCCATTGACTGTGACCAGGCAATGTTTTCCCAGGGTGTCATCAACTCCTGTTACTAAACTAAAGCTTAAATTTCTTATACTTGTAGTTATCATACATTAAGACAAACAGTACAAAGCTGAGCTTGGAATGCAAGCCAAACCATGCAAACTAAAGGACTTACTGGGTCTCAAATGCAAACATGCCATTACAGAAAAAACCAACAGACATTTAACCAGGAAAACAGAAGCATAACAAAAGCTTACATCTGGCCAACCTCCCACATCACAAGTTAACTGAATAGAACTGCACAATGTCTTTGATTTTCAAACAATCCCACAAGGTCAGGGGTCACTAGGGAGACTTCACAGACGTGTTCTTCCAACACTTGCAGGTGGTTCACAGCAACCAAAAACCCCTTTTTTTATGGCTCTGAAAATGTTTGATTCATTTCTTCTTTTGGTTATTTGACACCCGATATCTTGAGAAGGTACACATGTTGACGGGAAACTCTTTTCAAACTGGACCCCGGACAAAGATCTGTTGAGAATAGGGGTACTGGCAGGACAATAGGTACATATTAGCTGTGCAACTGTTGTACATGACGATATAAAGAGGACTTGTGTACCAAGCAACAATATCGGCAGCTAAGTACCCGTATAGTGGCAGGGAAACAGTGACAATGGTTGTACCAGAAATGGTGGGTCAGACTTGGTACAAAGCATCAACAAAATCCCAGTTTTCTTGCGTATTCAGTAAAAAAACAAAAAACTGAGAATGTAAAGGGATTGAGGAAAAGAAGTTACATGTATATCCGTGATGCATTATAAACATCTGCGGCTGCAAGGGTCAAAGCCAGCCAAAATGTTGATATAATTGCCAAGGTACATGTATGGGTCATTCCATGAACGTGGGACCCAAAGTGTGACATGGAGGTCAAAATTTCAAGCTCATTAAATAAATTTTAAAAAAATATCAGTTTTGTTACCTTATTTAATAATAATAATAATAATAATAAAGATTTTTAGCGCGCACATATCCACCCTGCTGGGCGCTCAAGGCGCGGAAACAAAGAAAAAACATTAATACAAACAATATACAATGATAGCATAGGGAAAACAAAACAAATTATGTACCGAGATACATGTACCTACAATGCAATTACAAATATACATCATCTTTGAAGAGTTGTGACATAAGATGAGTTTTAAGCATCGACTTGAATCTGGTTATACTATGACAAGATTTGAGTTTAGTTGGAAGATGATTCCAGAGTCTCGGAGCTGCGACAGAAAACGACCTATCACCCCAGTTCCGTTTTGAAGTTGGTTCCTTGAGGAGTGACATGTTGCTGGAGCGCAAATTGCGTGATGGAGTGTAGACTTTAAGTAGTTCAGAAATATAAATTGGAGCAATGTTATTAAAAGATTTGTGAACAATTAGCATAAGTTTAAAAACAATTCTCTGTGAAACAGGAAGCCAGTGCAGTATTTATCATAGTTTTGTAGGTTGTCATCTTTTAAAATAATAGATACAAACATTAAAACTGGTGTCATGTATTTACTTCCTGCTTCACCTGATATGAGGTTAACGATGTAACAAAATTACAAGGGGGCACCGTGTCTTGTTACATTGTGTAATATACTGACTAAAGTTAATGGATCAAAATAGGGGAGACCCAAGACATTTTTGTTTGTTGTCATAGTAGGTCTGTATGAGATGCAACAATAGGTGAAAGTTATAATCATCAGCTCGTACGATGTAAGGAATAACACAGGCCCCAATATCTGAAATACATGGAAAACACAAGTGTCCCACGTTCATGGAATGACCCGTATACGTGTACCTCAAAAACATACAGGTCTATAAATAATCAGTTTTACATAAAATGATTTGATGTCAAGTTGATGATGGTATCAAACATCCCTTGAAATATTTCAGTCTCAGGTGATATCATTTTAGTAAAATTTATGATTTTTTTTTCAAAATTACATGTAACTTCTGTCATCCGTAGACAGAAATTCCACCACGGTGGAATAAATACACACGTGTGTACAAACAATCTGAATGAATTTTCATTATTTTATCATTAAATGAGCTGAAACTTTTAAAAGGTTGATTTTTATATTTCATTCTGAAAGAATTTGTTTACTGAAAGTACATTCTCGCTTTAAATCAGCAGTTAATTGTTCTTGTTGATTAATTAACCCTACTTCACATAGAGGCCACTCCGATCCACTTAATTTTCAATATGTTCTTCACCAACCTTCAGTACATACATGTACATGTACAAGCCTGCTGTCCTTTCCAAGTAATCTTACAAAATCAACTGCATAGGAAGTAGGTTATGATTATGTGAAATAAAATATACATAACAGCAAAAGAAACGTCACCCCTAAAAATATTTATTATTTTCATTTTATAATTAATATAATTTGTTTAATGAAGAATATTATGAGTATGCACGAACACAATGTGGAAAATTTGGTTGACCTCAAAATTCGTCATGCATGACGTCTGAGGACACATAAGCTAAACATGTTCTCAGACTTATCAAAATTTAGGGGGTGACGTTTCTTTTGCTGTTATGTATATGTCGGGTTGATATGAGGTTTGTGGGAATGATATGAGCACTATTGGGTATTCTCTTTGTAAAAACATTTAGAGGGAGTTTGGGATGTGACTCTTGAGCACGCAAAATAAAAGTGTCCATGGGAGAAGTCGGGTTTGAAAAGATGAAGTCCGGCAACTTCAAGGGTAACGGTTTCTGGATTTGGCAAAATTCCGCATCCACCTGAACAACTCAAACATGTCTCGTCTTCCACCAAGACATTTATCGGAAATATACATTGTATTCACAATGTGTGCCGGTATAGCATGATATGAACATATTCACAAAATGTTTGTGATCAAGACTAACTGCTATGTGCAGTCAAGGTTCCACATCATTTTTAAAGGGACACTATTGTCACGATCAACAGGGCATGGAATCAGAGTGCTAGTTTTAGATCAACATGGCATGGAATCAGAGTGCTAGTTTTAGATTAACTCAGTGACTGAAAATAATACCCCACATGATAAAGTCATATTACCATTGCTGCTGCATAAATAAGCCAGTAATTTCCAGTCACTGTGTTCATCTTAAATTAGGACACTGAATTCCATGCCCTGTTGAAAGACTGCTCTGATCGTGACGATATTGTCCCTTTAATGTTAGCAGACTGGTGATGATGAAAGAATAAAATAGCTTTCTCCAAACTTGATGTGGATGTATACAAAGTGTCGGATGAACAAGTACTGCAAGAACAGTATTATACCATGGAGGAAGGGTTACACGATGAACTGGCAAAGTGGAAAATGAATAATAAGACCACATAACACAGTAACAGGTTGACAGGTTGATAGCAATTGTATAGTGAGCTGTAACCTTTTTGGTCAATCTGTACTGTCTGATTCATGGCCTAGACAGGTGTACATACATGTATATGTATTGTCAATAGAAGCTAAATTAAAGTGTGGTGCACCATCAAACGCAAAGTGTTTGTGTAACTTTGCCTTTGAGAATGACCATGCCTAACCCTCCTACTTCTGGTACCTTTTTCATACAAGTTGATCCACCATTTGAAACCATTCGCTTTTGTGGTTTTGAATGGTGAAATAACTGTGTACAGTATTGATTCCCCCAAATGGTTTTGAATGGTAGATCAGCTAATACAAAACCTTGTTTGGATCTTTCCAAATGGTAGTACAGCTAATACAAAACCTTGTTTGGATACTTCTAAGTGGTGAATCAATGGACCCTCTATGCATTTGAATGGATTTGAATGGTAGTAAAGCTTGCTACCAACACTGTTCAAATGGTATCACCATGTGTGTACAAAACCAATGGGCATTTTGGTAAGTGGAAATTTTGAATGGTTTCAAATGGTCAAACAGTAGGAGGGTTAAACGTCAAAACAACTTACTGAATAATACATGTATATGTGCAAGGATATGATACATGACACATTACTGTTACAAAATGGACAACAAATGGACAACAGATATCAATACAATTTACCCTGTTAGGATGTTTAATACAGTCCATAGAAACATAAAAAGTAGCTGATGGAGCAAGGCATTGCAGAAGAAGAGAAATACCTGCATGTAAAGTGAGCCAGACAAGGAATCTTCTGTACATAACTTGGTGTCCTTTAAGCATATTTCTCATATTGAGCAGGAATTTTACGAACCTCAAAGTTGTCCCTTGAAGTTTGTCCAAATCATTGCAATATGACATGAAAAAATTTCAAGCATCAATTTTAAACCCCCAAAACAAGTTGTGTTAGGGTGGACACCGTTATGTACAAAAAGGTTATACTAATCGTTTTAAATTGGCTTTGTAAATTTGGCATGACAAATTAAAAATGTTTCTTAAAATGTTGCACTGACCCATAAATATAAGAAGACATGGTTAAAAAAAACACTGATTTAATTGTAATATTTTTAGGCAAGGTGAACTCCGGCAAATAAGCGTACATAACATGGACACCAAAACTGTATACATTTGTGGGGAAAATTAATTGGTCTTTACCCGCTAGTGACAATAATGTTTTAAAACATTTGAATAGTTACGACCTGTTTCAATACTAATTGTAAAACCCCCACTGATTTAATTGTAATATTTTTAGGCAAGGTGAACTCCGGCAAATAAGCGTACATAACATGGACACCAAAACTGTATATACATTTGTGGGAAAATTAATTGTGGTCTTTACCCGCTAGTGACAATAATGTTTTAAAACATTTGAATAGTTACGACCTGTTTCAATACTAATTGTAAAACCCCCACTGATTTAATTGTAATATTTTTAGGCAAGGTGAACTGTGGCAAGAATGTTAATTTTGTGGGGAAAATTAATTGGTGGCTAGTGACAACATACATGTAATTGGAAAACATTTGAATAGTTAGGACCTGTTTTAATAGTAATTGTATAGTAATAGTAATTTAATAGTTTTAATTGATTAAAATTATATATCTTAATACTGAGAAAGAGGTAATTAATAATGCTTATTTCAAATTGTGCAGATTTATTTTTGGGATATCTTTGTTTTCAAACCACTTATCAATTTTTTAATTTTGAATAACAGGTGAAGCTGCCAAAAGGGCAGTTGCTATATTTACTAAATACTATTGTTAGTATGTTACATGAATCATGGGATACATCATAGGAATGGCTGGATTTAACACAAATATTAGGCCTGTATTTTTTGTAATTTTTAGAAAGTTTTAGAGGAAGTTTGTTTTATTAAATTAAAACATTAGGCCCCCCAAAAAAAAAAAAAAAAAAATGTTCTGTTTCCAGTTACCCCACCGACCCTAAACTTGTTATTCGACTTTAAAAGAAAACGGGAAAAAGAAAACACAAAAAACCACAATATAAATAAATGTGATGTCTACTCTTACGACTACGGCCGAAAAATACCCACAATTCTAATGCACGGGCGCTGCGTGTTGAGCGCATTCCACGGATTTGCACAATCTGCAGATTGCGCACAATTTTGCCCAATCGACCGCTTCAGCTGCCAAATCTAAAGAAAGCGCAAACTGCAGATTGGCGATTTTCTGTCCAGTCGGCAGAATTGGGCTGCCAAATCTGCAGGCGCCAAAGTACACAGATGGCGACGATTTTGCCCAATATCGTTGTGCAAATCCGTTGATTGCGCTCAACACATGAAACGAGCCGACGCACAGAAATCGCATATTTTTAAAAAATGTTCTACCGAAATACTTGGAAAAATTTCTTGATCTGAGTGCTACCAACATGTTTCATCAAAAATGAAGAAATTAGGCCCATAAAGTCATAAACATTTGTTAAATGCCGTGATTGGCAACACTACTTTTGAACAGCGGACACGACAGCCAAGTGGCAGTTTTACATGACCTCGGTGAAGTAATGCGTTAGAAATTAACCAAAAACCCATCAAAACCATTCCAAAAATTATGACATCAAGTAAATAGAATGTGATTTAATAATTGAAGAAAAGAAACAGTAATCTTTAACGCTGGCGCCAATAAATAAAAAATTGTTGCATCGTACCTCGAACATAACGCGACACGAAATTCAGGCGCCATGTTTAGAAAAGTGAGCAATTATTTTTAGGACTTTCTACTCAACAGTTGCGATTTTGCAAAGAACTACTGTGATTGAACACCCCAAATTGCTCATGCTAGTCAGAAAACGTTATTCAGCTTTGCTGTTACATTTCAGAGTTTTTAACGATTACGGTTTTCAAGAAATGTGGGCAGTATGTAGCGAGAAAATTTACCTCCAACACTCCAACTTCCGTGCGTAACGGCGATCCCACAATGCGGACTCAAGCAATCGGCGTGGCATGTCAAACAAAGCGCAACCAGTGGCAACCAACCTCGGTCACAACACATGTAAGATAAACCCTTTGGCGTGCTGAAATTTGCACAAGGGCCATTATGATGACGTGAGGCGTCAGCGTGATACAATTGCATACGCGTATACATAGCTAACGGACACGGAAATTAAAGCCGCCGTGAAAACAAAATTTGTAGTTCACCAAGCGTTTATGAGACCCTCTATGGCGTTGATATTTTGTGAAGTAATGTGCACATTGCACCGCGATATACACTGCGTGGATGGTTCAAGTTACTGCGTGCTCAACCGTTATTGATCGAAGTAGCGACTCAACTTTGGGGACACGAAGAGTTATGTCTGAAAACGATCGTTAAATTTGATGACAAAATAACCATCATTACAAGGAATTTTTTTTGCCATAAATAACTTCAGCGGTACATATAGAAGGCTTGTGGCTGATTTTTGTTTAAAAAATCATACTATGTGGTAGAACACCGGTTTAAAAAAATCATTGTCAGCGGATGTAACTGCGGAAGTTCCGTTTCGGGGCATTATATTTGTCTGCTTAATTTCGTTAAAAAAAAATTTAAAAAAATAAAAATCATTATGAGGTACATTTAGGTTCCTTAGGTTACAGACTTTAACATTCACCTGTTTTCAGTGAAATTTTATAGCTAGGAATTGAAATATATTGAAGCAATCAAGGGCCACTTTTCATGAACTGAAATATGTCGTGTATCATATCCCTGCACATATGTTACAATGTTTAAAGAAGTCAAATATTATTCTCCAATTACATGTGATGTCAGAATTATTTGAAAAACTGAATAAAAATGTAATGTTATACAATAATAAACAAAGTTTGTTATTGCAGACGTAAATTTGTGAATACATTTTTCAGAACGTAATCAGCTGAAACTTATATTTTGTACAGATTGAATTGAAGTAAGAACTCCAGAAAGCAGTTTAGCCAACATTACCAATGTGATTGGTTCTTCCCTTTAAAATTACTTTCAAGTAAGCAATTTCACCAAATGCATTGAACTGACGAGGACATATTGAAAGAGTAACAACACACAAATGAATGAATTGATGACAGAGTGATCAATTAATCACCAGTCAAATAAAATAAAAACTATTTAAGCTTTGGTGAAGTAGTAAATTATTATGCATTATACATGTTATATATAACTTACTTGGTGTTAGTTCAAAAAAACCAAAAGTCTCCGGTTTCTGGTCTCCGCGCGTGTCGCCTCAGACCCGTGCGTCGGCATTTTTAATTGTCTTTTTTTTTGCTACGAAACAATGTCTAATTGCATCCAAAATTGCTGGAGTGATTGGAATTCTGCTGTGCTGTGTTTTAAATGACTTTTTTACATACACATGTAGGGTTATGAACGTTTGCCCGATTTGTGAGGCCTCTCTTAGCCACCATACTTTGTATATGGGAAATTTGGTCCCTGCCTATATAATGTATAATGTATTTCCTTGTTGGCAAAAAAAAAAAGATGGCCGGAAAAAAAAAGCGCATCACCGCGCCGATTTTGAAGCTGACCAATGACCAGAAACAGGAGACTTTTTTGTGAGGGCCTCAAGTTAATGAAGTGCACATATGTCAGACATCCTTTTAAATATTTCTGTCTAATGTCGAATGTGCTATCAATTTAGTTAAATTAGTCAAATTACCGTACATGTACACATGTAATTTCCTATATGATTTTGGTCATCCTAAGACAGAAATTCCACGTTGGATTAAACACAAACAATCTGAATGCATTTTCAGTACAAGTACGTATTGTACAATTAACGTCACAGTGAAATCAGCTAAAACTTTCACATATTGGTTTTATTTACATACATTTGTATACATGCTTTCTGTTAAGTACATGTACACTATAAAATGGGTTCATTATCCGACTAATAATAGTACATGTACTAACCTCAATAATGCAGTCAGTCTCACAAGTCATGATAAACTTGCATACTGTACATCTACATACTTGTATGAAGGAGGTGGCTGGACGTATTACATACATGTACCATTCAATACCTTTCCACATGTGTCATCCATTTGCTGGTCCAACAATACATTTTTCCAGGCTAACACAATCTCCATATACACTATACATCAACAATGTGAACCCGTACCACTTGCAGGAATTTCTTAGACAACCACCAAGTGCTATACAATGTAAACCTGGAGGTCAATGACCAGCATGACCCTTGACACCTTAATCTGGGGATCTGTTATATGCAGAGGTTAGGAGGTGACAGACAGAAGATAATATACAGCTAGACTTGCATTCCTAGTCCTTTTTAATGACTTTTGTGACCTCTTAATAACAGTTGGAAAATTGACTTACATTTATGGCTCAATACTTTAAATGTCCACTTTAACCCATATCCGCCGATCTACGTGATAACCCGTAGATATGTAAAACGCTACAAACGCCGACCTACGTGATTTTCCGTACCGTGTTTTTGTCCAATTCCAATTTACTACGTTTTTCCGATGACTGTATTTCATGATTATAGATATGAAATTAGACAAGTCTGACATCATTATAAAGTGCATGTTCTCCTCTTTCCATCAGTATATAATGTGTCTGTGTCAGTGATTGTAATATTCTCTAAATAAGGAATCTTTCTGATTGTGTGCAAAAACAATGTATCTTTGTGCGGGGGGGCTTAGGCACATACAGTCTTTTGTGTGTTTACATGGTTAGGCGGATATGGGTTAAAAGCTGTTCTCCTGCATAGTGCATAATATTAATTTATAAAAAGTGTGTAACATACTGCAGTGCACGTAAAATCTATCTGTCAAAAGATTCTGATCTGTGTATACATACACAAAAGTTGCCCAGAATGTACATGTACCAGGATAAAAGATCTTTACATTATCAGGTAGTACTTAGTACAAACTCACAAAAATTGCAAGTTTTGTTTTTTGTTTTGCTGTTTTCTCGAAAATGAAAGCACTGGAGACAGCATTATTTCCCAGGATGTTTGATTTTATTACCAGTAAATATTTGGTGCTTTTCAGACCATTTAACTCAACACTACATATACATATAGATTGGTGAAATTCTTGCGTCGGGAGATAAACAATTGATTTAATTTTGCCCTACACCGACGTGTGTATAGCACTGTATGCATATATACATGTAGGTACATGGAAGCTTCCTATGCCTAATTCGCATTATGACATGGCCCAAGTCAAAAACAGTTTGTGAAAACAAATTGGAAATGCAGCGGATGATGTTTGTCTTGACCGCTGCTTTTAATTACAGTTACATGTACTTACTCATTCTCATACTCATTCTTACTTCGTAGCATTTCTATCATGTTCATTTGGATCATCTAGTTGCCCTTCTATCTTTAAATAGTTTGTAATTTGTGTAAGGCTGTTCCTGGTACCCGGATACCTGACCAAAACTGTCATTACCCGGTTCCATTTTTCGGTTCTAATTACCCGTAAACGACTTTCAAAAATTTTGACTGAACATTTAACTGCCACACAAATGGAAGTCTCTGATTTTTTGTTAACAAAATGTGTATGGGGAATGGGGATGCTACGAGTCGTTTTTAATATAGAGGCGGGAAAATTAAACGAGAGAAACATATTGGTTCTTTTATACATTCTGGAATATTTATGCATTTTTATAAATTGTTTACGGGTACCTGTGTATCTGAAGATTTCAAATTTCGGCTATCCGGTTCCCGAAATAACCAAAAATGCACAGCTTTAAATTTGTGCTTTCATGTCATTTGTCTCGGGTATTTCTAGATGTTTACTTTGCACTGTTATCTTTGGTTGTATTTGTTTTGTTACGGTGGAATAAATAAAAATTTAATAATAAATGCCATATTTTGATCTCTTTTGATTGAATTATATAACATGGGGTTACTGGTTCTACTGTATTGTGAGGTTTAATCTCCATCTTTCCCCCTCTCAACAGACACACAAAATTAAAGAAATAGAAAGATAAAATATGTGCATAATTGTTGTTGTGTCATACTGGTGCTACCATACTGTACTGTTATTTGAAGACTGAGGTTTCTTCTCCAAACCTTTCCCTCTTCCAATAAAACCAATCTGATAAATATATAACAAGATTAAGCTCCTTACTTACATGTACTTGTGAGGAAAGGCTTCATATCAAAATCTTGACCATTTAAAGGGCGATGTACTCCATTTGTAATTATCTAAGACTAGTAAAACCAAAAGCTTACTCGGTTTAGAGACGGTAAAACCGAAAGCTTACTCGGGTTAGAGATGGTTAAACCGAAAGCTTACTCGGTTTAGAGACGGTTAAACTCAAAGCTTACATTGTACATGTGTACTTGGTTTAGAGATGGTTAAACCAAAAGCTTACTTGGTTTAGAGATCATTAAACTAAAAGCTTACTCGGTTTAGAGATGGTTTAAACCAAAAGCTTACTTGGTTTTGAGATTGTTATGGTACCAAATCTAGATCTGTATACATCTACATGTAGTTTATACACAAGTACACAACTCTACGCAAATACCACAATGAACATGGGCAGCAGATTTGCATCGTTCATGCTGGTTTAGCTAATGACAAAATACTGCAAATCTGACCTTACATCCCCAGATAATTTTTTATTATCTATCTTTCTTACAATCTCACTGAACAATAGTTAGCCATGCTTTATTTAGATTTTTGTGTTCAGTTTAATAAGGTAAGTGTCTACATTCGATTATAAACTACATTACACAGTAACTATACACACGTTGGTGTAGGGCAAAGTTAAATCAATTGTTTATCACCCGATGCAAGCATTTCATCAACCTATAATTAGCGTGGAACCCACTGCTACATGTATATAGGAATCAAGCCAGCCAATCGTCATTGGGCAAGCTCGGTGGTTGAGAGGTTAAGACGTCTGCACTTGTAAGCAGGAGGTCGTGGGTTCGAATCCCGCCCGAGTCGCCTGTGAATTTTTTTTTCACAGACACTCCGAATGCACTGAATATACAGTGCTATACACACATCGGTGTAGGGCAAGATTAAATCAATTGTTTATCACCCATGCAAGAATTTAATCAACCTGGGCATGTCTTAAAGGGTCACCCTAGGGGTAAAAAAGTAATGATATTCAAAGTTTATACCCTAAATTAACATGAAGAATTATTGTTACACTTGTTGATATGTTACCTTGAACTTTTTTACTCCTTTAAGTGTTGACAAAATTAAAATGTATTCTTCAGATTCCTGGAAAAAACATTTCTATCGATTCTGTCCGATAAGCTGTCCTGTGCCATTATTGACAGTCTATGCTGTACACTGAATAAAAAAACTTATAACATTTAATCCTCAATAAAAAATACAGCACACCTTTCTGTCAAATTTCGTCCAACATGATTTTTGAAACAAGCCCACCTATACACAGTAACGTATCAGGAAAATGTCAACGTGGATCACCAGCTTGAACAAGATGTACACGTACATGTACTTGTAATGCGCGTGTATACACGTACTTGTAATGCGCGTGTATACACGTACTTGTAATGCGCGTGTATACACGTACTTGTAATGCGCGTGTACACACGTACTTGTAATGCTCGTGTATACATGTACTTGCGGAGTAGTCTGGATGTACATGTACATGTATAGAGCCGTTTTTTCCAATGCTGAATATCCCCCTTTAACCAAGATTAACCAAGATGAACTAGGCTTTCATCAGGGACAATTGTATATTGCCCACTGGCTCCTACAGGTCTACAGCCCCCCAGGAATCTGACCGTAGTCTCTGATCTTACACAATCTACATGTAGCTGGAATGTTTTGACCATAGAGTAAGGTTTGAAACAAAACTACATGTGCATGCTTGTTAGTACAATATACATGTATGTTTTCAAGGCTAAGAACTGCTTCATTTTGTCCTGTATTAATTATAATTATGATCTATTTATTGCATTCAGTGTTATTTAATTCTTGATCTAACTTGATCACAATTTGATACATGTAGTTGGGTGTAAGATGTACATGTACACACAATGTGATGCAACGGCAGCATAGCAATGAATATGAATTAAATAAATTGAACACGTAAGCTTGGGCGATAACACGATAATATCGAATATCGCGATACCTTTTTAAGTTATCGAGATATCGGCAAATTGCGATTAAAAAAATATATCGTGATTAAACCAAAAAAAAATCGCCTTTGTGAGTCACGTCAGAAATTCCATGGAAAAAAAATTAGATCAGTCTTTTGAGTTTTTGGAAGTGAGATACAAAAGCGAACTACTTCAGAAGTACATACATGCTCTGCAAACGAATTTGCGAATTATTGTGATGCTTGCTGAGGGTACATACCTGTGGTTATCGGCTCTAAAGCAATCATGCATGAATGAAATAATCGCGGTATTATCGAAAATCGCGATATATGTTTGCCGATGAAAAAAAATCGATATCGCCCAAGCTTATTTCCATGTAGGCCAACCAGTGAAATACATGATACACACTGTACATGCATACACGATTATAGGAACCAGACCAAATTTCCCATACACAGTATGATGGCTAAGAGAGGCTGTACAAATTGCACAAACGTTCATACCCCTATGCAAGTCATTTACAACACAGCACGGCAGAATTCCAATCGATCCAGCAATTTTGGCCGCTATTGGACCTAAACAGAGACCTCGCCGCACGAAACCTGTACATGAACCCGGAGGAGGACTTCGCTCACCTTCGTGACATCACTAAATGGAAGGTCTGGAGAGACCTGTCTGAAAATCCTAAACTATTGGAGAAGGACTTATCAGACACTTAAGATGTTATTGTTACTATTTTGTGATCTGTGTAAAGTTTGTTAAGATAATAATTGGACATCGTTTCATAGAAAAAAAAAGAAAACTAAAAATGCTGACGCGCAGGTCTGAGGCAACGCGCGAAGACCAGAACTATTTTTTTTTTTTTTTTTTAGCCTTAAGTTGCTGCACCATGTATCAATCATACTGAGAAATGATTTTGTCTCAAGAGTTTTCATCTTCAAGGGAAATAAAGATTTTGTTACGTTACATGTACGTGTATGTCGATTTAACCAGTTCGCATCGGAGGCCGTGTATACATGCACATTTTTTTTGGGACAGCGGATCGGAGAGCGTCTAAACACGCCACAGGATTCTCGGGAATATTTGTATAGATTCCCGGTCGACGTGGCAACGAGCCATAAGCATACGGTGGAAGACGCGGTCTCCCCGGTCACGCTCTGGTGAGCACCATTGTTCGCGTTTGTGCGGTAAAAATAAACCCGCCACTGGGGTTTGGAAAAACTTTTTTATTCCCAGTGCGAACTGGTTAACAAACTGACCAGCAAATGTGTTGTAAAACATAAAAAAAACTTTTAACAGTTTTTGTTGTTTTATAAAAATGTGAGAACCATTTATGATCACCCGTTAGTTAAATGATGCATTTCTTGATATGAACGTAATTGTAAGCTTGGGCGACATCGATTTTTTTCATCCACGATATATCGGCAAACATATATCGCGATTTTCGATAGTATCACGATTTTTTTTTTTCATTCATGCATGATTGTTTTAGAGCCGATAACCACAGGTATGTACCCAGGGGTCGAAATTCCCGGTAGCCCGCTAGCCCGGGACTAGTGTATTTACAGCCTGGCTACTATTTTTTCCAGTTTGGAAAAATAATAATGAACTGTCTGACAATAAGGTTCGGCTCTTTACTTTGTAATCAGTAGTGAAAAATTTGTTGTCAACTCGCCGTTGCATCAAAACATGCTACAGATGCATTATATCGGCCATGGATTCCTTTGATCGTACAGCGGTCTGCGGACGTACCCGCACGGACGGCACAGCATGCACTGCAGTGACGGTGTCACATAAAATACTGCTCACCTAAAAAATTTGCTTCCCTACTGTAGAGTGTGCGCAGCAGAATATTCGGTCCTGTGCATGTGCACAATTTCACGGTGTCTATATCTAATGACACACCCAGCTTCGTATACCGAACTGGTTCCCGCACTCGTTCAGCAGGTAATCAGATTGCTGTGGTGAGAACTAGGCACAGTGGCCTTTAGTCAAGGCGTGGCACCCGGATACTGGCGTACAGACGACACGAAAGACCACCACAGCGCTGTGGTGGTCTTTCGTGTCGTCTGTATGCCAGTATCCTGGGTGCCACACGCGCCTTGACTAAAGGGCACAGTGCGGACGAAGAACATGCCGCGTTATAATTATCTGCGCACTATACTATACTGAATCGGTTTACCTGATTAGTGATTGATTGAAAGTTTGGGGCCGGCCGGCTTCGCTCACTAACTAATATCAACAGTACAGAAGCATGTGGCGCTTTTTGCAAAGAGTGAAACCTCCCGCGAAAAAACAAAAAGTGGCCGGGGATGACAAGGAAACAAGTCGATCCTATGAACAACAAAAAAGAACACGAAAATTCCAGAGGGCATGGCAGAATGACCGTAAGTGGTTGAACTACGATGATAAAAACAATGTGATGTATTGCAAGTGGTGCGTAAAATTTGCATATAATTCCGAGGATAAGAAATCTGCATTTGTTGTGGGGTGCACTCATTTTAGAGTTGCATCTTTAAATGCTCATGAGAAAAGTGAGCAACATATCAGATCTTTGGGGAAAGAATCTGAAGAGCACACAGATGGGGATGTCACAGAAGACGAATCGGACATTAGTGATAGCGATTTCTAAAACATCAAAAACATACTCAAAGCTAACTTCATCAGAGGTGTTTTTTCATATTTTTGGTACATTTATCTATACTTAATACTCTCACGGTGATAGGGCCTACAATACATGAAATCAATGTATAGGCCTAAACAAAGAATAAAGAATTACAGATTTAAAGCTCTTTTTTTTGGGCTACTGAAATCTAATCAGGGCTACTAAAAAATTTGTGTTACTAGCCCTGCCGGCTACCATGAAAATCCATTGGGGTGTCGTGGCCGAGCGGTCTAGCTTACCGGATTTAAGTTCTGGTGTTAGCAACATAATGTGGGTTCGAATCACGGCCGTGACACTTGTGTCCTTGAGCAAGACACTTAATCATAATTGCTTCTCTCCACCCAGGGGTTAAATGGGTACCTGTGAAGGCAGAGTTGGTTTGCTCTATATGCGCTAGAAATGGCAGCAATTGAGCTGTATACTCCCCAGGGAGCTGAGATGGTTTCAGGAATGATTTATGAGCCTTATGAGCAGGGATAATAATATAATGCGCCTTGAGCACCACTTAGTTGGTGGATACGTGCGCTATATAAATCCACACATTATTATTATTATTATTATTATTATTTAATTTCGACCCCTGGTACCCCTCTACAAGCATCACAAAAAATCGCAAATTCGTTTGCATAGCGTGTATGTACTTCTGAAGTAGTTCACTTTTGTTTCTCACTTTCAAAAGCTGAAAAGACTGTCATAATTTTGTTTCAATGGAATTTCTGACTTGACTCACAATGGCGATTTTTTTAAATTGCGATTTGCCGATATCTCGATAACTTAAAAAGGTTCTCGATATCGTAATCGAATAAAAAAGGTATCGCGATATTCGATATTATCGTGTTATCACCCAAGCTTACGTAATTGATCAGTAACCAATGTTGTACCATCCCTTGAATCAGGGATGCCACTAGCTCTTTGCTCCAGAGCCGGAAAAAAAAAAAATTCCGCAAAGGAAGAGCGAACATTCATACTTGCACATGGAAAGAAAATATCCCTCATTGTCTTTTGATTCAAGCCAACGGCAGCTGAACCTGTTCTTTACACTAGCATTGATTTTTTTTTTCAGATCCACACCTCTTCCGACCTCCATTATGATAGCCAAGTTGATAAAATCAGTAAAAGATTTTAGAAAATGAGGGCCGCGAAACGCAATCTTTATGATCATGTTGCGATCACCATGTATACATGTACAACGCACCGTATACAACGCACCGTGTACAACGCACCGTATACAACGCACCCAGACCCACACGCACCATTTCCAATATGGCAGAGCAATGGGCTAGTCTTAGTTCAAGACGTTTCCCGTTATCTCGCTACTATCGATCGTATTACGTGATGGCATAAAAAATAGAAAAGGTAACGTCTTGACAACCAAGACTAACTGAGTGCACTCTGTAAAGATGATTTTTTTTTTCTGGCCGGACGAAAGACAAAGCGCCGGATTTCTTTTGGGAAAAATATGAAAAAGCCAGAATTCCGGCAACAGCCCTGCTTTAATGGTGTGAAAAGTTCAACCCAACAAAAGACTAATAAGAAATGGTAAATGAAATGGGTCATTTTCTTGTCAAAGCAATGCCAGTCTCTTACTGGGGGGGGGGGGGGGGAGAGGGACACACACCCACACATACAATGCACAATTGCACAATAATCCTGCAGTCCCTGTGTGAGTTTGTTGAGTAGGTCCCTAATGTCTGCTAGGCACTGCCTATAGGTCATCCAGCAATGCTTGCAAGGTCTATCACTAGAGTACATAACTAGGGGGCTTAGTGTGTGTGTGTGTAAATGGCATGGAATAGTGATCATGTGTACTGTGTGTTATGTGGATTTATGTACATGTACTAGTACATTATATGTACAGTACATGTATGTCAGATGTCTATCACTAGTACTACATGTACTCTCATTATCAAAGTAAATTTACATTGATGTAAATAAATTGTGATTGATTGTTATCTTCTTGGAGTGTTTTTCAATCAAGGAATGATTTTATTTGCTTCTATGAGTATGCTTACTCTTTGAATCAAGATATGTACATTATAGGGAAGGTACATGTACAACATTGGTAATGTTTGCCAAACTGCTTCTATGAGTATGCGTACTCTTTTTGAATTAAGATACATGTACATTAAAGGGAAAGTACAGCATTGGTAATGTTTGCCAAACTGCTTCTCTGAGTATGCTTACTCTCTTTGAATTAAGATATACAATGTACATTAAAGGGAAAGTAACAGCATTGGTAATGTTTGCCAAACTGCTTCTCTGAGTATGCTTACTCTCTTTGAATCAAGATATACAATGTACATTAAAGGGAAGGTACAACATTGGTAATGTTGGCCAAACTGCTTCTCTGAGTATGCTTACTCTCTTTGAATCAAGATATACAATGTACATTAAAGGGAAGGTACAACATTGGTAATGTTGGCCAAACTGCTTCTATGAGTATGCTTACTCTCTTTGACAGGGAAGGTACAACATTGGTAATGTTGGCCAAACTGCTTCTATGAGTATGCTTACTCTCTTTGACAGGGAAGGTACAACATTGGTAATGTTGGCCAAACTGCTTCTATGAGTATGCTTACTCTCTTTGAAAGGGAAGGTACAACATTGGTAATGTTGGCCAAACTGCTTCTATGAGTATGCTTACTCTCTTTGAAAGGGAAGGTACAACATTGGTAATGTTGGCCAAACTGCTTCTATGAGTATGCTTACTCTCTTTGAATCAAGATATACATTGAAGGGAAGGTACAACATTGGTAATGTTGGCCAAACTGCTTCTATGAGTATGCTTACTCTCTTTGAATCAAGATATACATTGAAGGGAAGGTACAACATTGGTAATGTTGGCCAAACTGCTTCTATGAGTATGCTTACTCTCTTTGAATCAAGATATACATTGAAGGGAAGGTACAACATTGGTAATGTTGGCCAAACTGCTTCTATGAGTATGCTTACTCTCTTTGAATCAAGATATACATTGAAGGGAAGGTACAACATTGGTAATGTTGGCCAAACTGCTTCTATGAGTATGCTTACTCTCTTTGAATCAAGATATACATTGAAGGGAAGGTACAACATTGGTAATGTTGGCCAAACTGCTTCTATGAGTATGCTTACTCTCTTTGAATCAAGATATACATTGAAGGGAAGGTACAACATTGGTAATGTTGGCAAAACTGCTTCTATGAGTATGCTTACTCTCTTTGAATCAAGATATACATTGAAGGGAAGGTACAACATTGGTAATGTTGGCAAACTGCTTCTATGAGTATGCTTACTCTCTTTGAATCAAGATATACATTGAAGGGAAGGTACAACATTGGTAATGTTGGCCAAACTGCTTCTATGAGTATGCTTACTCTCTTTGAATCAAGATATACATTGAAGGGAAGGTACAACATTGGTAATGTTGGCCAAACTGCTTCTATGAGTATGCTTACTCTCTTTGAATCAAGATATACATTGAAGGGAAGGTACAACATTGGTAATGTTGGCAAAACTGCTTCTATGAGTATGCTTACTCTCTTTGAATCAAGATATACATTGAAGGGAAGGTACAACATTGGTAATGTTGGCCAAACTGCTTCTATGAGTATGCTTACTCTCTTTGAATCAAGATATACATTGAAGGGAAGGTACAACATTGGTAATGTTGGCCAAACTGCTTCTATGAGTATGCTTACTCTCTTTGAATCAAGATATACATTGAAGGGAAGGTACAACATTGGTAATGTTGGCCAAACTGCTTCTATGAGTATGCTTACTCTCTTTGAATCAAGATATACATTGAAGGGAAGGTACAACATTGGTAATGTTGGCCAAACTGCTTCTATGAGTATGCTTACTCTCTTTGAATCAAGATATACATTGAAGGGAAGGTACAACATTGGTAATGTTGGCCAAACTGCTTCTATGAGTATGCTTACTCTCTTTGAATCAAGATATACATTGAAGGAAGGTACAGCATTGGTCATATTGGCCAAACTGCTTCTATGAGTATGCTTACTCTCTTTGAATCAAGATATACATTGAAGGAAGGTACAGCATTGGTAATGTTGGCCAAACTGCTTCTATGAGTATGCTTACTCTCTTTGAATCAAGATATACATTGAAGGGAAGGTACAGCATTGGTAATGTTGGCCAAACTGCTTCTATGAGTATGCTTACTCTCTTTGAATCAAGATATACATTGAAGGGAAGGTACAGCGTTGGTCATGTTGGCCAAACTGCTTCTATGAGTATGCTTACTCTCTTTGAATCAAGATATACATTGAAGGGAAGGTACAGCATTGGTAATGTTGGCCAAACTGCTTCTATGAGTATGCTTACTCTCTTTGAATCAAGATATACATTGAAGGGAAGGTACAGCATTGGTAATGTTGGCCAAACTGCTTCTATGAGTATGCTTACTCTCTTTGAATCAAGATATACATTGAAGGGAAGGTACAGCGTTGGTCATGTTGGCCAAACTGCTTCTATGAGTATGCTTACTCTCTTTGAATCAAGATATACATTGAAGGGAAGGTACAGCATTGGTAATGTTGGCCAAACTGCTTCTATGAGTATGCTTACTCTCTTTGAATCAAGATATACATTGAAGGGAAGGTACAACATTGGTAATGTTGGCAAACTGCTTCTATGAGTATGCTTACTCTCTTTGAATCAAGATATACATTGAAGGGAAGGTACAACATTGGTAATGTTGGCAAAACTGCTTCTATGAGTATGCTTACTCTCTTTGAATCAAGATATACATTGAAGGGAAGGTACAACATTGGTAATGTTGGCAAACTGCTTCTATGAGTATGCTTACTCTCTTTGAATCAAGATATACATTGAAGGGAAGGTACAACATTGGTAATGTTGGCCAAACTGCTTCTATGAGTATGCTTACTCTCTTTGAATCAAGATATACATTGAAGGGAAGGTACAGCATTGGTAATGTTGGCCAAACTGCTTCTATGAGTATGCTTACTCTCTTTGAATCAAGATATACATTGAAGGGAAGGTACAACATTGGTCATGTTGGCCAAACTGCTTCTATGAGTATGCTTACTCTCTTTGAATCAAGATATACATTGAAGGGAAGGTACAGCATTGGTAATGTTGGCCAAACTGCTTCTATGAGTATGCTTACTCTTTGAATCAAGATATGCATTGAAAGGAAGGTACAGCATTGGTAATGTTGGCCAAACTGCTTCTATGAGTATGCTTACTCTCTTTGAATCAAGATATACATTGAAGGGAAGGTACAGCATTGGTCATGTTGGCCAAACTGCTTCTATGAGTATGCTTACTCTCTTTGAATCAAGATATACATTGAAGGGAAGGTACAGCATTGGTAATGTTGGCCAAACTGCTTCTATGAGTATGCTTACTCTCTTTGAATCAAGATATACATTGAAGGGAAGGTACAGCATTGGTAATGTTGGCCAAACTGCTTCTATGAGTATGCTTACTCTCTTTGAATCAAGATATACATTGAAGGGAAGGTACAGCATTGGTAATGTTGGCCAAACTGCTTCTATGAGTATGCTTACTCTCTTTGAATCAAGATATACATTGAAGGGAAGGTACAGCATTGGTAATGTTGGCCAAACTGCTTCTATGAGTATGCTTACTCTCTTTGAATCAAGATATACATTGAAGGGAAGGTACAACATTGGTAATGTTGGCCAAACTGCTTCTATGAGTATGCTTACTCTCTTTGAATCAAGATATACATTGAAGGGAAGGTACAACATTGGTAATGTTGGCCAAACTGCTTCTATGAGTATGCTTACTCTCTTTGAATCAAGATATACATTGAAGGGAAGGTACAACATTGGTAATGTTGGCCAAACTGCTTCTATGAGTATGCTTGAATCAAGATACACATTGAAGGGAAGGTACAACATTGGTAATGTTGGCCAAACTGCTTCTATGAGTATGCTTACTCTCTTTGAATCAAGATATACATTGAAGGGAAGGTACAACATTGGTAATGTTGGCCAAACTGCTTTTACGAGTGGGCTTTGTGTTTTTGAATCAAGATATATTCATGAAACTTATTACACTGTACATTGTATCATTAACCAGAAAAGAGTTCAATGTATTCAGGTTTTTCATATAACGCATCATTTACAAACTTAAAGTTCTCTTTCTTAAACTTGCAAATGTGAAAGTACAGTACCTCAGAGAACATTTTAGCATTTTATTCTCATTGCAAAATCAAGCAATTTATTATACAGGGGTGTGATATGACAAAAGTAAAAAATCCTGAAAAATGGGTAGCGGGTCTGGGTCTCGCTTTGGTGTAGAGGACAAAGCCCCCCTGAACCTCCTGTGGGTAGCGGGTCTGGGTCTCGCTTTGGTGTAGAGGACAAAGCCCCCCTGAACCTCCTGTGGGTAGCGGGTCTGGGTCTCGCTTTGGTGTAGAGGACAAAGCCCCCCTGAACCTCCTGTGGGTAGCGGGTCTGGGTCTCGCTTTGGTGTAGAGGACAAAGCCCCCCTGAACCTCCTGTGGGTAGCGGGTCTGGGTCTCGCTTTGGTGTAGAGGACAAAGCCCCCCTGAACCTCCTGTGGGTAGCGGGTCTGGGTCTCGCTTTGGTCTAGAGGACAAAGCCCCCCTGAACCTCCTGTGGGTAGCGGGTCTGGGTCTCGCTTTGGTAGAGGACAAAGCCCCTGAACCTCCTGCGGGTAGCGGGTCCGGGTCTCTCTTTGGTGATGAGGACAAAGCCCCCCTGAACCTCCTGTGGGTAGCGGGTCTGGGTCTCGCTTTGGTGTAGAGGACAAAGCCCCCCTGAACCTCCTGTGGGTAGCGGGTCTGGGTCTCGCTTTGGTGTAGAGGACAAAGCCCCCCTGAACCTCCTGTGGGTAGCGGGTCTGGGTCTCGCTTTGGTGTAGAGGACAAAGCCCCCCTGAACCTCCTGTGGGTAGCGGGTCTGGGTCTCGCTTTGGTGTAGAGGACAAAGCCCCCTGAACCTCCTGTGGGTAGCGGGTCTGGGTCTCGCTTTGGTCTAGAGGACAAAGCCCCCCTGAACCTCCTGTGGGTAGCGGGTCTGGGTCTCGCTTTGGTCTAGAGGACAAAGCCCCCCTGAACCTCCTGTGGGTAGCGGGTCTGGGTCTCGCTTTGGTGTAGAGGACAAAGCCCCCTGAACCTCCTGTGGGTAGCGGGTCTGGGTCTCGCTTTGGTCTAGAGGACAAAGCCCCCTGAACCTCCTGTGGGTAGCGGGTCTGGGTCTCGCTTTGGTGTAGAGGACAAAGCCCCCTGAACCTCCTGTGGGTAGCGGGTCTGGGTCTCGCTTTGGTCTAGAGGACAAAGCCCCCCTGAACCTCATGTGGTTAGCGGGTCTGGGTCTCGCTTTGGTGTAGTGGACAAGGCCCCCTGAACAACATGTGGGTAGCGGGTCTGGGTCTCGCTTTGGTGTAGAGGACCAAGCCCCCTGAACCTCCTGTGGGTAGCGGGTCTGGGTCTCGCTTTGGTGTAGAGGACAAAGCCCCCTGAACCTCCTGTGGGTAGCGGGTCTGGGTCTCACTTTGGTGTAGAGGACAAAGCCCCCTGAACCTCCTGTGGGTAGCGGGTCTGGGTCTCACTTTGGTGTAGAGGACCAAGCCCCCTGAACCTCCTGTGGGTAGCGGGTCTGGGTCTCGCTTTGGTGTAGAGGACCAAGCCCCCCTGAACCTCCTGTGGGTAGCGGGTCTGGGTCTCGCTTTGGTGTAGAGGACCAAGCCCCCCTGAACCTCCTGTGGGTAGCGGGTCTGGGTCTCGCTTTGGTGTAGAGGACCAAGCCCCCCTGAACCTCCTGTGGGTAGCGGGTCTGGGTCTCGCTTTGGTGTAGAGGACAAAGCCCCCTGAACCTCCTGTGGGTAGCGGGTCTGGGTCTCGCTTTGGTGTAGAGGACAAAGCCCCCTGAACCTCCTGGATTAAATTTTGGAGGATTTACAGACTCTCCACATGCCCACAAACAAGAAACTAGAGGCGGCTACTTCTCTTCTTTCGAGAAAATGTTGAGGCAAAGGGAGATTTGTAAAAATCCTGAAATCTGGAAAAATCAGGAAAAATCACAGGCCTGATTATAACTTGTTCAAAAACAAAAGCTATACCCTCAACCTCGTGCACTTTGAGGAAGAAAAGGACAACCCTGAAATGAATAATATACGGGTCCTGCTCCTGCAACAATAAATTGGAATATCTCACCAGGATACCGACCCTCGCCCCCACCCTCTTGTATCTCCAACCACTCATCTAGTACAAACTAAATTGGTCTTTAACTAACGGCAACGGGCTTATAGGGATTAATTGCTTATTTGGTCATGCCTCGTCCATTTTGAAATCGCCACCAGGGATATGAATAATTTCATGCTCTGTTTAGCATCCGAGCCATCGACATTCACACAGAATTACCTTTGCTTTCAACATGTTATTCCTTTAAAAAAAAATAATCTGGGGCTGTTGTAACTCATACTCAAATTAATGATTATGTTGGCAAAACTGTTTCTATGAGTATACATAATTATTCTCTATCTTAGGCCCCCCATAAAAAGTCCCCAGTTTCTTGTCATCGGTCAGCTTCAAAATCAGTGCGGTGACGCTTTGTTTTTTTCGGCCATCATTTTTTTAAATTTCTTGCCAACAGGGAAATTTACTTGTTACTTTGTATACGCGGTGACCAAATTTCCCATATGCAAGTATGGTGAAATACATTATATACATGTATCCATGGTTATTGGAACCAGACTAAATTTCCTATACACAAAGTATGGTGGCTAAGAGAGGCCTCACAAATCAGTTAAACGTTCATACCCCTATGTGAAAAAGTCGTTTAAAAACAGCATGGCAGAATTCCAATCGATCCAGCAATTTTGGCTGCAATTGGACATCATTTCATAGCACACAAAAAAGAAAGAAAATAAAAAATGCAGATGTGTGCGAAAACCAGAAACCGGAAAATGCCACGATACATACATGTATCACCATACCGTACATAACTGCCATATCACCATACCGTACATAACTGCGTATCGCGACACTGATGGTTTTTGGGTTCAGACAAAATTTCATCAAAATACACACAAAAAATACTGAATTTTATCTGAACCAAATTTCATGATTAACCCTAACCCCTTAGGTATTCTGGCTAGGAACCTTCCTGATCCTCCAAAATCCATCAGTGCACTTTTGGAAACATGCCCTTATCTTCAAAAGGCACCATGCATTTTCGTTGATCTTTCATATTCAGCACTTATGGCCTGTACTTCTTGCCAGGTAGTAATTTTGTCCCATTCGAAGAGGTCAAAGTTCCAGTTTCCAACAATGCTGAATTTTTCCCAAAAAGTGCCCCTTTGAGGATTTTTCAGGATTTGGGGTGGTTATGGTTAATAAATTCATCCAAGCCTAGTTTATAGCAGGCCATAGCCTTTTTTCAGGGGAAGGGGAGGGGGAATAAAATAACATGAAACTGTGTACATGTGTATATACCCCGGTATGTGTTGTTTTTATTGTGTCTAAGTCTCTGCACAATATTGGCTAATTCACAACATTACTGACATTTCTTTTTTAGCATTTTTAGTTATGTATCGTGACATGTATCGTATCGTGACCAAATATCGTGATAGTGTTATTGTTACATCCCTACCTGTGACTGCTTATTACACATATGTGACCTGTCACGACAAAATGAGCATAAAGTCGCGCGGTGTGGTTTCTCAGTATGGCTAGTCAAAGTCAAAAATTGAAGGGGTGGTCAATTTTTAGGTTATATGTTATTTACAAAGTTTGAATCCCCATCCATCGATTCCCAAAATTTAGGCTCGATTAGATGACCCAAAAACAATTTATGAGGTATTTTAGAACTGAATTTGTCTTGCGCTGTTACAAAATTCTTCAAATAACTTCGAAAATCCACCGCGAAATTGTCATTTTGTTCACCCTCAAAAGAAACACCTACGGGGTTATGTTTGGTATCGTCTGGAAGCTGGTGACGTGGCCTTTTCATTTTTACTACGATGACCCATGACCGTTCATTCATAAAACTGTTACAAGGGTGGTTATTTGTTGAGATCAACGTAAACATTGTAGCCTTGTTGCTATGCATCGTGAATATCGAGCTTCCTGATTCGTCAAATAGCTCCACGTGACCGTCTGCGCATGCGCTTTGTACCATTAACGCGTCAACAGAAAACAAAGATGGCGGCTGCTGCGAGTTCGTAGCATAATTTACGTTGACTTTTTGGGGTTTTTGAAAGCCAAAATGACCGATAAAAATAGAATTAAGGATGCCCTGAATGAGGCTTGTATTCTTGGGTTCAACGATGATGACAATGAGGCGCGGCGAGCTTTTACAGAGTTTTTCGCTGCCGATACTACATGTATGTCATCGTCCGGACTCAAGGCGAAGAAGAAGAACCCGATTCGGACGCCGGCACGGACGGGGCTGAGGCTGTGTATGCTGACGCTGATTCCGTTGTTGAATCAATGGAAATCGACAGCGACAGTGACACTGAACCGATTGTGATGGAAAATCGTGCAGGTAACATGATTCATGCCGTGGGAGTGGATGACTGGGTTTCGCCCGACGCCGAAGAAGAGATGCAGAAAATTCGCAACTTTAACAAGTGCAGGTGTCGGAAGCAGAGATGTGCAGACAACTTTGCCCCTAAATGTTTTCTTTTATTTAAAAAGTTGTATTTGTATAGAATTTTATCATGCTACCACCACCTTGGTCGTGTTCCCTGTATCCAACAACTGTAATGAATGCTAATATTCATTGTACAAAAAGGAACCAGACTATTTTTCCTTCAAGCCTCGGTTTGGTTACATTGATTTAAATGGGAGAAAATCAAGATGGCCGCACCGTGATAATGATCTATAAATATACATGTATAATTATGTATTGTTATTGTTTTACAAACCAACAGAACAACACAGAGAAAAAGCATCTCGATTTATCTTGTATACAGTTAATAAGTAGCACATTCTTGAAGTTATTACTGTGACTACTCCTTAAAGGTTTTACTGATTAATTTAAGTTTTAATTATTTTAGCTGATTAACTGCACAGTGTAGTGTTTTTCAAGCCAACAACACAACTCACAGAAAGTGCATCTCAATTTAACCTTTATACTTAAGGAGTAACACATTTCTGAAGTTATTACTGTGACTGCTCCTTTAAGGTTTTACTGATTAATTAAAATTTTAATTATTTTAGCTGATTAACTGCATAGTGTAGTGTTTTTCAAGCCAACAACACAACTCACAGAAAGTGCATCTCAATTTAACCTTTTATACCGTTAAGGAGTAACACATTTCTGAAATTATTACTGTGACCGCTCCTTTAAGGTTTTACTGATTAATTAAAATTTTAATTAAATTTTAGCTGGTTAACTAATTATTTTTACCTGCGTAGTGTAAATTAATTTTAAGGGCTGAATCTTACAGGAAATGATGGATACATGACAGCTTAACTATTTTTTAAAACTCTTTATTCCAACTTTAATGTTGTTGTTTTTTCGTTAAGGTGCACTTTAATTAAATATGCAAATGAGACCCTTATCATCATCACAGGTTGCCAAATTTAATTTATTGTGTTGCTTATGTTATTGGTTTTGTCTGTGGAAAGTTTCAAGAAGAAGAAATCAACAGAACATTGTTGTTGCTATGGAAAAGCAGAAATTTATTTGTCCTGTGTGCCTTTTTTTTAGTGTGTTCTTTTAAAGCCACTTTTCTCACTAATCGAGATTATAGGGATCGAGACGTTTTGAAAATTTTAAACATGTTGTGAGTTTAGAACCCCCAAGTGTTATATATGGTTGGAAAGCTCTGTTTTCACAGATTTCAGAACTACCAAAATCCCAATTTTCAATTTTCCGACTTAATGCTCATTTTGTGGTGACAGGTCACATATTGTGTCATTCTGAAGAAAATAGTGAAAATTGTACTCTTTACTAAGTAAAGACTATTTGTGGTGGCACCATGTGAAAATCTCAATTGAGTAGTAATTAGTTCTGAAAAGAACTGGAGGTTACAACTCGACGTTTCAATCAGTATGCTCTGATCACCTTCTCCTGAAGACAATCAGAGTACATGTATTCTGAGCATCCTGATCAAAACGTCTTCTAAAGGCGTGTTCGCACTGGACTTTTTTTTGGGAAGGTTTTACCGAGACGATGGTAAAATGAAAAATGGTTAAATTTAACCTCTGTCCGCACTTGGACTTTCAACACGGGAAAATTTTACTGAGACCGTGGTAGAAGTAACCGAGCTGTCAGTATAATGACTCATGAGGGCGCTTTGCGTGACCTTTCTACGTTGACCCGATTGACCCAGAAAACTTGCTACACATAATAATAATAATACTAATAATAATACAAGCATTTGTAAAGCGCCATCTATCTATGTAGACATATTCCGAGGCACATGCATTAAATGCGCCCGGCGCGACCCCCCACCGCGCGGTGAAACAATGCAAAGCGCATGCGTGGCGTCCCTGTGTAGCACGACCTTGCGCGCTCGGGCCGGATGTACGCTTTCCTGAGCCGGTTTTACCGACTCGCACTGTCCGCACTGGACTTATCGTCTCGGGAAAAGTTACCTGGGAAGTTTTCCTGGGCAGCAGTTGGCCAGTAAAAGTAACCGCTGGACTCAGGAAAAGTAACTGAGAGGAAAATGTCCTAGGCTGTCCGCACTGGACTTAAAATGGGAAAAGTACCCATCGTCTCGGTAAGTTTTACCCAAAAAAGTCCAGTGCGAACACGGCTTAAGACCATACTGATCAAAACGTCGAGTTGTAACCTCCAGTTCTTTTCAGAAATAGTTTACTACTCAATTTGAGAATTTCACATGGTATCACTGCAAACAGTCTTGACTAAATCCTTTTCACCATGCAAAGCTACAAATATTACTTCCACATGTACTCTTTACTAAATTATTTAACTTTTCTTAAAAATAACTGCACCTCTGACAACATTATTTCTAAGAAATAATGTGTACCATCATCAACTTAACATTATATCACTCTTGTTCAACTGGTATTTTCAGGTAGCATTTTATACACATGTAGTTTCCTTTCTTTGAAGAAAGAATGGAGTGCCATGGTCGAGCGGTTTAGTGCATCGGATTTGTGTTCTGATGACTGAGTCGTCAGAATGTGGGTTTGGGTTATGGAGTGCCATGGTCGAGCGGTTTAGTGCATCGGATTTGTGTTCTGATGGCTGAGTCGTCAGAATGTGGGTTTGGGTTATGGAGTGCCATGGTCGAGCGGTTTAGTGCGTCGGATTTGTGTTCTGATGGCTGAATCGTCAGAATGTGGGTTTGGGTCATGGAGTGCCATGGTCGAGCGGTTTAGTGCATCGGATTTGTGTTCTGATGGCTGAGTCGTCAGAATGTGGGTTTGGGTTATGGAGTGCCATGGTCGAGCGGTTTAGTGCGTCGGATTTGTGTTCTGATGGCTGAATCGTCAGAATGTGGGTTTGGGTCATGGAGTGCCATGGTCGAGCGGTTTAGTGCATCGGATTTGTGTTCTGATGGCTGAGTCGTCAGAATGTGGGTTTGGGTCATGGAGTGCCATGGTCGAGCGATTTAGTGCGTCGGATTTGTGTTCTGATGGCTGAGTCGTCAGAATGTGGGTTTGGGTGATGGAGTGCCATGGTCGAGCGGTTTAGTGCATCGGATTTGTGTTCTGATGACTGAGTCCTCAGAATGGGTTATGGAGTGCCATGGTCGAGCGGTTTAGTGCATCGGATTTGTGTTCTGATGACTGAGTCGTCAGAATGTGGGTTTGGGTGATGGAGTGCCATGGTCGAGCGGTTTAGTGCATCGGATTTGTGTTCTGATGGCTGAGTCGTCAGAATGTGGGTTTGGGTGATGGAGTGCCATGGTCGAGCGGTTTAGTGCATCGGATTTGTGTTCTGATGGCTGAGTCGTCAGAATGTGGGTTTGGGTCATGGAGTGCCATGGTCGAGCGGTTTAGTGCATCGGATTTGTGTTCTGATGGCTGAGTCGTCAGAATGTGGGTTTGGGTCATGGAGTGCCATGGTCGAGCGGTTTAGTGCATCGGATTTGTGTTCTGATGTTGGCTAAGTCATCAGAATGTGGGTTTGGGTTATGGAGTGCCATGGTCGAGCGGTTTAGTGCGTCGGATTTGTGTTCGGATGGCTGAGTCGTCAGAATGTGGGTTTGGGTTATGGAGTGCCATGGTTGAGCGGTTTAGTGCGTCGGATTTGTGTTCTGATGACTGAGTCGTCAAAATGTGGGTTTGGGTCATGGAGTGCCATGGTTGAGCGGTTTAGTGCGTCGGATTTGTGTTCTGATGGCTGAGTCGTCAGAATGTGGGTTCGAATCCTGGCTGCGACCATGGTGCTTCAGCAAGACACTTTACCATAATTGCTCCTCTCCACCCAGGAGTAAATGGGTACCTGTGAGGGCAGAGTTGGTTGTTGTGTTTGATTAGCTCTACATGTACATGTATATGCGCTGTAATGGCAACAATTGAGCTGTATACTCCCCAGGGAGCTGAGATGGTTTCAGGAATGATGTATGCGCCTGATGAGCAGGGGTAATAATGTAATGCGCCTTGAGCTTGTACATGTAGTCGCTAGGATATGTGCACTAAGTTATAAAAATCATGTATTTATTATTATTATTATAATAGAAAGAAATATATTTTGAAATATATTCATAAAAGCATTGTGAATTCTGAGAAGTACAGGTATGGTTTTACAAAAGATGAGTTTTGAAATGAAGTTTATAATACAATATATTGAGATCCATTATACAAGTAAATTTGTGAACATATATGTGTACACTATGAAACAGCCCTCGTATTCTCAAACCCTTCGTCTGTCACAAGGTTTTGAGGGATCAAAACTACATGTATACCTCAAAGCTTTGGTATTTTTTTAAATACTCAAATTTTTAATGTGAAACTTGATTGGTGTCGAGCTGATGATTGTACATGATATAAATATTTCTGAGAAATAAATTTGGCTTTTTCCTAAAAGTCCACATTAGAATTGTACCATTACTGACCATTAGGCAAATGTGGGAGGTTGATGTTTTGACAGCAGGCCATACCAGTTGGTTGTGGGTTAGAACATCCTGTCAATAAAATGCAGTGACAAAGATCCTTCCGGTTTTATCCAAACATTGGCCTAAATACGTATGTGGTTAATATATGGTTCAAGTGGAATGTCGTGGCTGAACGTACAGCGGGGTGTCATTTGACAAAAGTAAAAAATCCTGAAAAATTGGTAGCGGGCCTGGTCTCCCTTTGGTCTAGAGGACAAAGCCCCCTGAACCTCCTGGATGTTTAATTTTTTTTACAGGATTTACAGATTCCAACAAACAAGAAACTAAAGATTTGGACAAAATACAGGCTACTTCTTTCTTTCACTGGTGGCTACTTCTCTTCTTTCAAGAAAATTTTGAGGCAAAGTGAGATTTGTTAAAAATCCTGAAATCAGGAAAAATCCCGAGAAGTCACAGGTCTGGGTGTAGCACACAGGACTCAAATTCTGGTGGCTAAGTAGTCAAAATGTGGGTTCGAATCCTACAGGTAGCTGTACCAGTTGTGGCACTTGTTTCCTTGGGTAAGACACTTAACCATGAACTACACCCAGGAGTATTAATGGGGACCTGTCTGTGAGGGCAGCTGATGAGAGTCTAACAGACTGCCAGGGCTGTATCCTGATGGAGATACATGAGCTATTGGTCCCGTCCATGGCCATATGAGGGCACCGTCATATGATACAGGGGTTCGCGGAGGGCATTTTGTATTGTAAGCATTGAGTGCCATTTTATATGGAAGGCCATCAGTGACCAAACATGGTTAGCAAGAGATTCTGCCCACAATTAAACATTTTATCAGTGTTTTTCACTAATTACAGTATTTAAAACAAACATTGAATTTTTTCGTTTTATTTTGCGCTGACAGCCGCCCAAAGTTTGGCAACCGTAACTATGGCTGTGACATAGGAAAATTAGTATATCACTGGTTAACTGGTTCCCGTGCACTACTGGCTCCATTCTGGTATTAACGGTTACCAGGGAAGAGTTTTCACTTTGAAAATGTCCAACAAAATGGCCTCTGAGATCTCCTTTTTTCTTAGGTAGAAAAACTCTTCATACTTAATGATAAGTGCAGCAAGAGGTTAAAAAACATGAGATTTGGAAAGTAATGGATGAGAGGGTGGAATTCAGCAGTGAGAATGTCTGGTTTGCATATAAAATGACTTGATTTAATCATGCAAGTGACACGGCAACTGTACTGTTGTGATATATGTTTGGACAGCAAAGAGGCCATAAATGGAACCGCATAAAGCCTGGAGCTCACAGCTGAAGTACATTTCACCACTAGAGGGCTATGATATGCATGAGGTGAATACTGTAAAAACGTCCTATTACATGTATAGCAAGGGTACATGTATATCCAGACAGTAAACACACACGCTTGTACATGTATAGCAAGGGTACATGTATATCCAGACAGTACATGTAAATACACATCTCTTGTACATGTACATGTACGTGTATGTAGTTATATTGCATTGCTTTATTGCAGGGAAGGATTTTCATTCAAAATTATTTCATAGCAACAGTTTTTGTGTGTACATGAGGTGTCGTGGCCGAGCGGTCTAGCTTACCGGATTCAAGTTCTGGTGTTAGCAACATAATGTGGGTTCGAATCACGGCCGTGACACTTGTGTCCTTGAGCAAGACACTTAATCATAATTGCTTCTCTCCACCCAGGGGTTAAATGGGTACCTGTGAAGGCAGAGTTGGTTTGCTCTATATGCGCTAGAAATGGCAGCAATTGAGCTGTATACTCCCCAGGGAGCTGAGATGGTTTCAGGAATGATTTATGAGCCTCATGAGCAGGGATAATAATATAATGCGCCTTGAGCACCACTTAGTTGGTGGATACGTGCGCTATATAAATCCACACATTATATTATTACATTATTATAAGTTTTAACAGCAAATTGTACATTTTAAATAGCATTTTTACTGTGCGATATCAGAAATATTGTATTTAATACTACATGTACATGTACCTAAGGGCATTGGAAACATTAGAATAACAGCAGTGCTGAATGCAGCTACATGTAGGCTCATTTTATTGTCATAGAAATAAAAGATGACCGCTGTCTGAAAACAGAGTCAGCTATAAGCACAGAGTCCAAAGTTTGAATAAACAACTTAAATTCAAAAGCTATTGAACAAATTATGCATTAGGCCAAAACAAAACAAAAGTTTCCGGTTTCTGGTCTCCGCGCGTATATATGGGAAATTTGGTCCGCGCGTATATATGGATGGGAAATTTGGTCCGCGCGTATATATGGGAAATTTGGTCCCCGCGTATACAATGTATCACATATTTCCCTGTTAGCAAAAAAACAACAAAGATGGCCGGGAAAAAAATAATAATAATAAATGCATCACTGCACCGATTTTGAAGCCGACCGATGACCAGAAACTGGATACTTTTTTTGGCATTATGGCAGAGATGAAACGGATACAAAAAAAATACAGAAGTACCCTATGAATAAGGAAGTTTGTATGTGAATGGCATTGAAAAATCCTACATACAAAATGGGAAAAACAGGCACTGTTTTGTTCACTAAAAAGGTTCATACATTCTAAATACAATGTACAATTGTACATGTATGACTTTGATACAGACAATGGAGATTAAGTTGGTGAATAACACTGCAGGCAATTATGTAAAAAAGTAATAATAATATATATTTTTGGTTAAATATTACATGTATGAAATTCCAGAAACCTGTAAATTCCTGCCACATGTACATGTACTGTACATGTCATGTGTGTACAGATGTTCGTACAGATGTTCGTACACGTACGTACTGTACAAAGGATTTTAAATGCGCTAACCACATGTGTGTACTGGTGTCTGCATTAACCCTAACCCCCAAATGGTTTTGGCTACGAACCTTCCTGAATCCACCAAAATCCAACACCATGCATGGGCTATAATAATAATAATAATAATAATAATAATAATAATAATAATAATAATAATAATAATAATAATAAAGTAGACTTACATGTAGCGCACATACATGTATCCACCAAACTGGTGTTCAAGGCGCATTATATTATTACCCCTGCTCATCAGGCTCATAAATCATTCCTGAAACCATCTAAGCTCCCTGGGGAGTATACAGCTCAATTGCTGCCATTACAGCGCATATAGGGCTAATCAAACAATAACCAACTGTGCCCTCACAGGTACCCATTTACCCCTGGGTGGAGAGAAGCAATTATGGTAAAGTGTCTTGCTCAAAGACACAAGCACCACGGTCGCAGCTGGGATTCAAACCCACATTCTGACGGCTCAGCCATCAGAACACAAATTCGATGCACTAAACCGCTCGACCATGGCACTCCGCTCGACCATGCGCACAATGCTAGCTCCAACTGACAACCAAACAGAATGGACAAAGCTTTCACATTGACTTCATATTTACTCCCATACTGACCCCAGCTTGCCTTGTGTAAGGTCAGTAGCTGACCAGTGTATACAATTACCACAAAGGTTTGACTAGACACATCAAAGGAGCACACCATCCCATCTACATGTGTACTCAACTCTGTCATGTATTGATTTATATTGATAACAACTGGTAACGACGCTGTTCCTTTAACCCTAACCCCCTCAAATTTTGGCAAGACACCAAGATCAGTCTCCCAAGTCCCAGTTATTGGACTTTGATGGAATTGGTACAGTTAGCAAATGCAAAGCATCCATGGCTTGGCTATACACAGTCTTGAATCCAACAAAAAGCAGCCGGTGGAGTTTGGTGGATTTGGTACAACATGGCTAATGTACATGCTCTATTCGCTGGGATATGGAGCACTGAATCTGGCAAAATCAGGGGGTGGATTTTGATGGAGTTGGGGCTTTTAGGGTTAATGATGTGATAAAACGTAGCAATAAAGTGAACATCACTCATGTCACTCATGTGTACACTGTCCATATATTAATCCTACAAATATCATGTGTGACCAAAGTAAAAAAATCATGACAAATGGGTAGCACTAGCAGGCCTGGGTCTCCCTTTGGTCTAGAGGACAAAGCCCCCTGAACCTCCTGGATGTTTAGCTTTGGATTTGCTAGAGATTTGGACACAATATAGGAAAAGGGAGAATTGTAAATAAAAATGCTGAATATAGTTAATATAGTTTGTATTTAACCTTATTATAACCTACTTCCTACATGTATGTTTAAATATCCAAAATGCAATCATGATCCGGTAACTTAATGTACATGTACATGTAGCTTGTTTATCAAACTTTGATGTACAATACATGTATGTTGTACATACATGTACATGTACAAGTATTTACTGTGTTGTACACATATAAATAGACAATCAATAAAATGTGCAATTTGCATTGATTTGTAAAATCTCCTTGTAAATACTTAATTGGTCTTACATATTACGTTTCTAACCTTGCAGGTTCTTTCTCAAAAGCAAACTGAATGGAATAGAAACACACATGTACATGTACATGTTTGTATTTGTATGTTTCTATTCCGTCCATTTTGCCTTTGAGAAAGAACCTGCAACATGTAGGTTCAAAATGTACGGTCAATAACAGGGGTGTGAGTGGGCAGTTTTGAAAAATCCACGTAAATTTGGTAGGGGTATTGGGGCCTCTGTCGTGAACAGTGCTAGGGTGAAATCGATAGTTCTGAGCGTTTGCTTTCCTTTATTGCTTAAATCTGTAAAATCTAGAGGATCACAACACTGCGATTTATAAAAATCCGAAAATCCAGAAAAATCACACCTCTGTAATGCTTATTGGCCTTACGTTTCAAACCTAGCAGGTTCTTTCTCAAAAGCAAAATGAACTGAATAGAAACACACATGTACATGTATGTTTGTATTTGTGTGTTTCTATTCCGTCCATTTTGCCTTTTTAGAAAGAACCTGCTAGGTTCGAAACGTAAGGCCAATAACCATTATTTTGCATTTATACTACAGGTCCTTTACATGTAGGTTGGTAAGCAGTTTGCTAATTCTCTATCTACATGTAATTATAAATGTGATTACACGCAAGAAAGGAGAGTCACATGACTGAGACTCTGTTTCTTTTTAATAATCCATCGAACACCTGCTGATTTTACTTCCTGGTTTGCTTATGTCATTGTCTTAATGTATTCTGTACCTGAGAAATGAAATACGCCGCTCCCATTAAAACCCGAATACTGTTTTGGTATTAAAGCATTATGTATGATATACATACAGGTGTACATGTTATACTGTACATGTACATTATGCATGCAAATAACCAATTAGAAGAGAGACAAATGTTTGTATTGTGAACGTCAAGTGTGAAGCCCATACGGTATATTACTGTGGTGGGAGGGTCTTACAGATTTGGGCATTCTAGATGCTCTGTGGTGTACATCCTGATCATGTTTTATGCTAGGTTCCCACTGTCGTGCGATCCGTTACGAACGCCACGATTGGCCATTCGTAGCTGATCGTGGAATTTTTGTTTACTTTTCTGAAATTTTACGTTTGGATGCGAGTTGATGCGAGTCGATACGTTCTGGTACGACTTGGTGCGCTTGGATGCGATATAGGCACGATTGGTCAATTTCAGATGACACGATCTGTCACGATCTGGTCTCCCGTTCAGATACGATCAGATACGTTCCGATAGGATTGTCCCGATTGAGTCCACGATTGTGTCGATCTGACACGATCATCACGATCGGGGTCCCGATTTTAGACGATCTGATACGTGCAGATACGTTCGGATACGTTCGATACGATCATCACGAACCGATGCGCTCTTTTGTGATCGGATACGATTGTGGTGACGATGTCTTTCACGATCGGGATGGAGAGTGATCACGATTTGAGCCACGATTGAACCCCGACGGGTACATATACAGCCCGACTGACCATGGACTTCATTGTTTCTTGAACTTCTACAGAGTGAAGACTACAACCCACAATCATTGACCAAACAAATGTGCTCTCTTCAAGTGTAGATCGATGAATGAAGCTCAATCAATCTTGTCCGGTATATATATGGTCGCGAGAACTCTTAACAGATCGTGAGTGCCCATGAACAAGCGTTACTAATCGTATCTACTCGCATCTACTCGTATCAACTCGGATCAAATCGTGAGTCAATCATGTCCGGTCGTGAGCGATGGTACCCGACAGAGCGTAACAGATCGTGACAGATCGTGGGAGATCGCAGCGCATCTCAACAGAGCGTGGTGTTTGTCTTGTCTAAGGTTGATCCCGATCACCACGATTTCGAAGCACTATTAGATGCGATCTGTCGCGCTTTGTTACGATCCAATACGATCTCATGCGATGATCACGATTAAAAATTAATCGTGTTGATCGTAGAAAATTTTTGAACCGTCCAAACATGTTCTACGATCAACACGATTGCCACGACTGACCTCAAGATCTGATAAGATCTGATAGGATCACCACGATTACTCCACGATTAAGACCACGATTTCAATCGTGGCGCGAATCGTGATAGTGGGAACGGGGCATTAGATAAGGCTGTGCCGGACCAAAACTGTCATTACCCGGTTCCATTTTTCGGTTCCAATTACTCTTCAGCCCAAAAAAAGTCTCATAGGTCGGCTTCAAATTCGGTGCAGTGACACATTTTTAATTTTTTTGGGGGGTAAAACCAGTCAAAAATGCCCCTGTGTGCACATTTGGGTCAACAGTCAAAACAGACAGTTGACTGATTTTGACCTCTATTGGCCCTGTCCATATGAGGGCGCCGTCACAAATGATACAGGAGTTCGCGGAGGGCTTTTTGTATTGTTAGCATTGAGCGCCATTTTATATGGACGGCCATCAGTGACCAAGTTTTTTTTAAACATGGTTACTAAGAGATTCTGCCCATAATTAAACATTTTACACTGGAGATATTTAAGAGGAATATATATCTTGGTAAAGTATGTTTATTTTTATCAGTGTTTTTTCACTAATTATAGGATTTAAAACAAACACTGAATTTCCGGTTTCATTTTGCACTGGCATCCGCCCATAGTTTGGCAACCGTAACTATGGCTGTGATGTAGGAAAGTTAGTATATCACTGGTTAACCGTTGTCGTACGCTACTGGCTCCATTCTAGTACTAACGGTTACCGGGGAAAAGTTTTCACTTTGAAAATTCTAGCAAAATGGCTGCTGAGATCTCCTTTTTTCAGGTAGAAAAACTCTTCATACTTAATGATAAGTGCAGCATGAGGTTAAAAAACATAGGAAAAGGTATGAGATTTAGAAAGTAATGGATGAGAGGGTAGAATTCAGCAGTAGGAATGTCCCGTTTCTATATAAAATGACTTTATTTAATCATTCAAGTGAATCATTCAAAGCTAGCCCGGAGCTCGCAGCTGAAGTACATTTTGCCGCTAGAGGGCTACGATATGCACGAGGCAAATAGCAACTTGTCACTAAAGGGCAGCTATAGTAGGAGGGTTCATGTTGACAAAGTTTGAGTTAGGGCATCTCCTAGGCCAAGGACTAATAAATGTTTTGTGAATTAACCTGCAATCTCAGTGGTATGACAGTGCACAGAAGGGTAACCATAGGAGGCCACTGGCAACAGCTAATGGCTTGGAGTGGCCTGAATGGGTTGTTTCAAAAATTGCACTGATTGTAGGAGGGTTAAAAGTGAGCCCAAACCGTGAGTAACCATGCCCAAACATGTAACACTATGGGTTGTGTATACATGTACATACATACAGAAATGTAAATGCACCATTAAAATACGTATGTGATATTGTCAAAGAATAAATACATTGTTGTACTTTCTAATACACCTATTTCCTTTTTAAAATTTTACTATCACATTAATAATTTTACTATCACATTAACCCTAACCCTCCTAAATCCTCTATAATCCTCCGGAGGATTTGGAGGATTTTGGAGGAATGAGGCACGTTCGAAAATCACCAATTGGAGGATTATGGAGGATTGAGGAGGGTCGTGCATTTGATAGTGGAGGATTGAAGAAGCATGGTTCAAAGAGATCCTGGAGGATTGTGGAGGACTGAGGGCATAATGGAAATTTACTTTGGATGAATGTGGAGGATTATGGAAGATTATGGAGGATTGTGAAGGATTGACAGAAACATAATCTTGTATCCTCCGGAGGATTTGGAGGATTTGGAGGATTTTGGAGGAACGAGGCACGTTCTAAAATCACCAATTGGAGGATTATGGAGGATTGAGGAAGGTCGTGCATTTGATAGTGGAGGATTATGAAGGATTGAGGCAGTGAGTTTCATGCACAAACACATTTCGGAGGATTATGAAGGATTGAGGAAGGTACCTGGTACATGTAATTAAGGCTAGGGAGTTAGGGTTAATAATTTTACTATCACATTATATACAAACTACTGTACTGGTAAATATAATAATGCGACCTTTATACTCATGGGAAAAGGTTACATGTCACACTATGTAATGTACAATGTATAATGTTTAAACCAACCTGTGAACTGAAATTTTAGTTCAGTTGGAATGTACATTACATGGACATGTACAATGTACAGTAGGTTAATTTAGCATACTCAGTGCTTTCCGAGTGTATGTGAAAAAAACTTCACAGGTGACTTGGGTGAGATTCGAACTCACGACCTCCTGTTTACTAGTGCAGACGTCTTGACCTCTCGACTACTGAGCTTGCCTGATGATGATTGGCTGGCTAGAATCCTATATAGCAGCGGGTTTCACAATATTTATAGGTTGATGAAATTCTTGCATCAGGTGATAAACAATTGATTTAATTTTTGTTTTGTACAGTATAATGTATAGTCTTTTTTCCCACAGCATAAATACAGTTTTTTTGATAGACACAAACATGTGTTATCTGGGGAATTGCGTATGTAATTCAAACATTTTGCACAACATCATTTTTAGGCAGAAATATACTACTCAAAACAATTTAGGGAACACCGGAATAATCTCAGTTAAAGCAAGATCATTTATTTCAGATAAACACAATGTTTCACAGAATTGATGAGAAACAACTGCACAATGAAACAGATGATAAAGGATGCATGTAGTGATTACACATTTCATGACATGACTACTGAAAGAGAGAGGGGGTTGCAAATGAAAATCCCGGTTCATGGAACATTTCAAACCTATTTGATGTAATCCGGTGTTCCCTAAATTGAGTAGTATATTTAAGTTTGTATTGTACAACTAATTTTGTTTTTAGTATCTTTTTGCAATACGATACAAGCAGAATCAATTACTGTTGTCTACAAATTACTTTATAATGTACATAGATAATGGTTTATTGCATTCTACTCATTCGCCGCCAGCGGCGGAACTGACAATATAGTTACATTTTTACAAATTAAAAAACCATTAGAAAATATTAATAATTTGCATTAAAAAATAAATAACCAAATACATGTACATGTAAGTGTATGTACATACGTACGTACGTACATACGTGTATTTAGATACATGTACATACATGTAGTAGTATATGGCTATAAAGTGAGAAGAGTACACTGTAGAGTACATGTACATGTATGTATGTCAGTATGTACATGTACGTCAGGTTACATTTCCAAAACAAATTACCAATTTGTGTCAATAATTCATGCGCAAAATTAATTCCTATCACTACATGGATGTTTCTTGAGCATGACATACTTTGTACATGTACATGTATTAAAATATATAATTACTTAACATGTATTAAGGTATTTGGTTGTATAACATGACAGCTTTAGTAGTGAGGTAGGCATGACTGCCCTTTAAAACCAGGGCAGGTCTGCATAATGCTTATTGATTGGTTGCCCGTTTCTATTCATTCTAACAAGGTACATGTAGTAGGCCAGCGACAAAGAAAATACTGTTTACCAAGTTTAATTTAAGAATCACAGTGGATTTGTTTTTTCGAAATATATTCAGTAATGGTGCACAAGCTACATGTACATGAATTACATGTACATGTAACCAGGATTTCAGGGATGATATTGTGAAAAAATAATAAGATACGTGTAGGAAAAATGTTTACCATTATCATTACTAGGCATATATATAAGTACTAGCCTATAGTGGTTTACCTCTATAGCCATGTATAGCAAGGAAACTGTTTTTATCTTGGTATTTACAATAAAATGATATACAAGGAAAGTTTCCATGTCTGAAGTTAGTCGGAACCCGGTTTCATGGTGGGATTTTCAAAATCAAAAGGTAGGATTTCCTACAAACATTCCGACCATGTTTGAAGTGAAACTAAGACAAAAATATGTACATGTAAGACTAATTTCCCAGAGTAGCATTTCCCAGAGGACGATCAGAGAATACTGATCGAAACGTCGAGTTGTAACCTCCAGTTCTTTTCAGAACTAATTACTACTCAATTGAGAATTTCATATGGTAACACCACAATTTAGTCTTACTTATCCTCTTCACCATGCAAAGCTACATGTACATGTATGTAAGACAAAAATATTAAATTTACTAAAGTCATGCCCAACTAACATAACAAACTATCCCAGTGGCCATGAACTTTAGGATGGTGCTGCATGAGTGGGTGTATGGTGTATCACATTTTACCACTGGTCTAAAATTATAGATTAAGTAGAGACTAGCTAGCAATAAGCTCAATACTACAGGTAAAGATCCAGGCAGTGTAAAAATCAATGGTTCTGAACATGATAGAATTTCCTGTGAAGGATCACAGTGAAGCAGAACGTACACGAGTGCACTGTGTGTACATGTACTGTATGTGTAATGCATTTAAATGCATACGTTTATGTACATTGTAGTTTTTCTATTATAGGGGTCAGCCAAGGATCTCTGGGTCAGCCAAGGATCTCTGGGTCAGCCAAGGATGTATGGGTCAGCCAAGGATCTATGGGTCAGCCAAGGATCTATGGGTCAGCCAAGGATCTCTGGGTCAGCCAAGGATGTATGGGTCAGCCAAGGATCTATGGGTCAGCCAAGGATCTCTGGGTCAGCCAAGGATCTCTGGGTCAGCCAAGGATGTATGGGTCAGCCAAGGATGTATGGGTCAGCCAAGGATCTATGGGTCAGCCAAGGATCTCTGGGTCAGCCAAGGATCTATGGGTCAGCCAAGGATCTATGGGTCAGCCAAGGATCTATGGGTCAGCCAAGGATCTATGGGTCAGCCAAGGATCTCTGGGTCAGCCAATTAAGCTTGGGCATAACACGATAATATCGAATATCGCGATACCTTTTTTTATTCGATTACGATATCGAGAACCTTCTTAACCAGTTCGCGTCGGGAATAAAAAAGTTTTTCTGGGCCCCTGTGCGGGTTTCTTTTTCCCACACACACGTTAATGGAAGCTTCCACAGCGCGTGGCCACATCTTCCGAGCATGTCACTGTACACGCGTGGCTCAACCGAGCATGCATACAAATATATCGGAGTTTCCTATGGTGTGTTTAGACGCTCTCCGATCCGTGGTGCAAAAACAAATTGCGTGTATACACGGCCTCTGGCACAAACTGGTTAAGTTATCGAGATATCGGCAAATCGTGATTAAATCAATATATCGCTATTAAAAAAAAAAATCGCCATTGTAAGTCAAGTCAGAAATTCCATTGAAACAAAATTATGACAGTCTTTTCAGCTTTTGGAAGTGAGAAACAAAAGCGAACTACTTCAGAAGTACATACACGCTATGCAAACGAATTTGCGATTTTTTTTATGCTTGTAACCTGTGGTTATCGGCTCTAAAGCAATCATGCATGAATGAAAAAAATAATCGCGATATATGTTTGCCGATCGTGGATGAAAAAACCCCAAGGATCATCAGGGTGAACTAGGATCTCTGGGTCACTAAATGATCCCTGGGTCACTGAATGATACTTTTGGTAACCTACATGTGGTATCCCAGGGTAACCCAAGGATCCCCTGGCAATCTCTGGCATATTTTTTGTATTATACATGCAGCAGAGACCGAGACCGAGACCATGAAGGCCCGAGACCGAGACCGAGACCTGCATAAATAAAATTAATAACATAATAAAAGAGTCAAACAAAACTTTATGTGTGATTTTGTGAACACTTTTATTCTCATGAAAACAAGAAAAACAACAACTTTTGCCATTTCTTTGATCAGAAGTTTACATCCATCTAACAAACAAAGAAATATTTTATCATTTGTGGCCCATTTTAACGAATACTTTCATTACATTTCAAAAACATCAGCATTCCCAACATCTCTGTGCACAGTCTGGCCCTCGGAAGACGTTCCTGCACATGGTATCAATAATCCAGTGATGCCCTGTTGCTTGCTGGTTTCTTTTAGACTTGTTCCTGACTGCAAGTACTCTTCATACCTTTTAAAAAGCAATAACAAATGATAACTTTAATTAAAACTTAAGAATAAGAAGATCACAAGAACTGGCACAACAAATTTTTAATCTTCACAGATGGGAGGGCAATGCATATAGCAAGAAGCCTAAAACCAAATAAACTTTATTTCACAAGGACATGTCTAAAACCACAATGAATGTGGACTGATGATTGACTTGTAAAGTTCACCCCATGTAGATTAGGGGATCCAGCAGGGGAAAACAACATGACTTTACAAAGATTAGTTGATGACAACCCGACCCAGGAAGGAACAAAACGTGTTGTGGCATTTATTACTTTAAAAAAGTGGGTGACTCTTATTCATTAAATTTGAATAACAATTTCCAACAATTACAAAATAAATGTAGGCTTACTTACTTGGCTTTGTGCGCCCGGCTCAAGTGCCTGGTGAATGCCAAACTTGTTCCAGATCGTTCACTTATCCGAGTTGTTTTGGTGCAGAAATTGCACACTGCTGAATGCTTCCTATTCCCTGCCTTTGTGTCGGTGAATTTTTTGTGGTCTTTAAAACCAAATTTGATTACCGATGAGTTGCTTGACATATTGATTACTTCAATTCAAAACCTCGCGCAAAAATGTTTACAACTGTATGTGCAGGAAGTACTGGTACACACACACACGAGACCACATGTGAATGCTTAATACAGCGGCGACAGCGTGCGTTCTTTCGAACAGGTAGTACATGTCACTCACAACTCAATCCCAAGTTTATCGAACCCTAATAAAGCGTGGGGCATGAGTTGATGGTTGGATGACGATCGCACCACAGGGGGCGGGAAAGAAGGTAGGCATCTACTGCAAGTTTGGTAACAAAATGTGAAATCGTTTTACGTTTCAACGGAACCAAATAAAAACAAAAACGAATAATCGATTATTTTCATGTGTTGCAAAGTGGTTAAAAAGGCTGGTCTCGACACGAGACCAGTCAAATCTTCGAGACCAGAGAGGTCCGAGACCGAGACCAAGACCGAGACCACAGGGTATCGAGACCGAGACCAAGACCGAGACCAGGAAAAACCGGTCTCGAGACCGAGACCGGTCTCGAGACCTACAACACTGGTATGTACTGAAGGTTGCTTAACCAGTTCGCTTCGGATGCCGTGTATACATGCAATTTTTTTTTGTACGGCGGATCGGAGAGCGTCTAAACACGCATTCCGATATTTGTGTGTGTCACCGGGAGACTTGTCAACACACCACACGTGACGTGCCGTCGTGGCGGCTGACGTGTATACACGCAATCGTTTCTCGGAGTCCATGGGGTCACGGTTCGGTGGCCCCGGACAAAATGCACTGCAAATACTGAACGAGTTCTCTTTTTGTTGATTTTTGCCTAATCCCTTTATCCAAGACATGTTCCTTTGACGTACCAGCCAAGCATTTGTAAAGACGGATTTATATCCATTGTTTACGAGGCATTCGATTTCTCTCCAGGTATGGCGTCTTTTCGACCGGGCGCTGGTGGCTAATAGGCCGTTGCATCAGAGCTTGCCAACGGTCTAATTGTGCTGAACAAACACAACCGTAATTAAAAAACTAGCCATTTAATTCTCAAAATGTCAATGAGTAAAGGTGTTCATTTGGTTGTCCGAACTTAGTTTCATTGACAAAAAAAATTATTAATGGCTAGAAATTTTTTCAGATTTTTCACTGAAAATAAACCCGCACGGGGGACCGGAAAAAAATTAATATTCCCGACGTCAACTGGTTAAGAACAGAATTTAGTGGATCGGAGTGGCCTCCATGTGTAGAAGGGTTAAGTCATGTACATGGGTACTGTGGGCAAATCAACTGAGAAACAAAAAATTTCAATATTGTACAACATGCCTTTACGTACTTATACATTACATCATCCGCCATAAAGTACATATATATCGCCAACATAGAATACCTTTAATCCTAACTCCCTGGACAACAAAAGCAGTTGGAGGATTTTGAAGGCTTTTTATTGTTCAGTAACAATGCTTAGGGAGTTAGGGTTAACGCACCAAACAAGACAATCAGTTATGGTGTCAGCGCCCTCTAGAGGCCGCTGACAATTTATATATAGTTTTACAGAAGATTTCCACTGACTGCAGCCTCTACATGTATATTAAAAATGTCTCGTAGCATTTCTCCATTCCCCACACACATATACAAAAATAATTCATGTGTCCCACACTTTCACTAATCCAATAACTGCAAACAATAGGCATAAATACGTGTACCAACTGTCTGTGAAAGCATGTCAGCAACTTTACCCAGGTTTTCTTCATTGTACTGCAGAAATTTCTGCAGACTAATAATTCTTAAAAACTCTAAATTCAAACTGGCTAATAACTGATAGACTTACTGTAACGCTGTACATTTCGGAGCGAGCTCTCAGTCAGTTTTTAAATACAGCTATCATTTCTGTTTTCGAGATTCCATCCTTAGGCCTCAACACAACGTTCATTTTTGCAGCTGAGCTTGTTACATGCAGACACATCACTCACATGAACCTCAACACATCCTCAACTATTAAACTAACTGGTGTACGTAATCATTTGGTACAATCACGCTATCCTTCTCACAACCGAGCCAAACAATGCACCTACCCTTCACAGATCCATTTAACCTCAAGTCAGCCAGTGGAACTAATCCTGGCACTAACCGCCCACAGAAAATTGTACTTTTTCTTTCTTCCAATAAAATGTCAAATGCAAGTTCCAGACAGAGAGACAGACAGAGAGACAGACAGGGGATGCACCTGACAATGTGCTATTCACAACACAGCATCATCTTTGCAATTTGTACAATGAACCACTAGTTACATTTTAAAACTTCTGACATCGATGGTTTCTGCTATGCTCATCTCTCTGTTAGTGTTACCTCCTACGGTGTACAAGAACAAGCAGCCATGGTACATGTACATATAGATGGGTCTATCCACACTAATGCATACAACTGCGCATCATTGACTTATCGGTCGCAATTTAATGTGCTCTGACCACAAAAGCGAACCATAACTGTAGTAGGCAGTATTGTATAATGATCAAGAAATAAAATAAATATTTTTTAAAAGGAGTGTACTTTCATTAAATGTTTATAAGCAATGTTTTAAAAATGTCCTGATATATATGGGGGGTCCCTGTGGGACACGATCGGGCAGTTAAAATCGTCGGTCATTTTACATCGTGAAAATACATACTTTGGGGAAGCAAAAAAATACTTTTCTACTGGTCAGTCGTATCTTAAAGGATAGACTTTTTATTTTTGTTGTCATTTGCAGATGATTTGTCTTTCTTTTATCCCCAAATGGACGTTTAAAAAAATAGATAACGTACATGTACGTCGCCATGTCTGTCCACAATGTGACGAACGTTAAACATGCCACGACGACACCAACTGAGCACTTTAATTGTACATAAAAAGCGTATTTTAACTGTAAAATACAATATTTTTCATGATATCCACAATTATTTCACTTTTGTATTCTTTTCGTTTGAAGTGAGGGCTTTCTTTTGAGGGAGGCTTGATTCTGTCCATTTTTCATAACGTACGTCACTGGCATTTTTCCCGCCAGCATTCTACAAATTTCCAGATCTAAGTTTTCACCCGCCTGTATACTTTTCTAGCTTAACCGCAATCCGTCAGTACAAAAACAATTATAGAAAACACGTTACATGTTGTCTTTGACGAGCAGAAGAGCGTCCGTCGTCTCCGGCTCTTGGGCAGAAACGAAGCGTTAACACAGCTTTCATGTTTAACGTGACCAAAAAAAAATTACTGAATGCAAAATTTTACAGTCCATCTCATGGCAACAGTTGTTATATGAAAAGTGAAGTTAATATGTTAATTTTTGAACAAATTCACCGCCCTCCTCACGCAAAACAAACTTCAATCATGTCTGTACATGCATTTTTAAAAGTTAGTTGACAGACTAAGCTATTCATCCGCCATCATGGTACGTCTCGCTCGGAGACAGACTCCGACTATTCTGTGTGTATACACGTACGTCAGTAAGACGGAAAGTGCGCCGTCTCTGTCGACGGACGATACACATAAATAAGCACATTTACTTCTGCTCATGCTTGATGAATGCACCAAATCAGTAGTCACGGGGACAGAGAAAAAGACCTTATTACAATTTTTTGTCTAGTAAAACCTGATAATGGATTTGGCCGACCTTGGCACTGTCACCCTTTACAGACCGCTGGGCTATCGTTCGCGAACCACACCGCGATCGACTGCCACCGACTGTTTTTTTTTTATACGTGTACACTTGTGACACTCTGGGGAAAAACACCTCAAAACATCACCCAAATTGCAGTGCTAGTTTATTAAGATGAAATACAGTAATATATCGTGGTAACAGAGCATATTAAGTATTTGGGATTGCTTTTAATGTATACATGTACATACATGTTTTGAGTTTTTTGGGGGCTGTGGAGAAACTACAGTACGGAAAACAGGGAAGCACAGAGGGAGGAAGTGCCACTGAATGCAGTTCGTGATGTACAATGGAAGGCTTTTTTTATGAATGGTTAGGCTATCGCGGGTTTAGAAATCTGCGCATGCGTAATAAAGTACCTTGTCATTCTATCACTCATACTTACTCCTACTGTGTTGTACATGTTAAAGGTTTTTTGCGAGAGATTTTTTAAAAAAAATTTTTAACAAGCATCAATGAAAAAAAAAAAAATCATAATAATATAAAATATAAATAAAATATAAATACCAAGAAAAAAGCAATGACTTACCTCAACAACAATGATGTTTCAGAAGAGCATTTCAGATGGATGACAATTTTTTTAATTTAAAAAAAAAAAATTTATACACAATAAAGCCCCATATAATCATTAATATTAGAGGTTTTTGTGTTGTCTAAAAGTGAAGGGTAATTTTAAATTTGTAATTTAGTTTGGTTAACATAAAAAATTCCAATAATTGTTTTTCTTCTGTAAGTTGAAGCTGTGTCCACCTGTCTTCGATCATGGTGATGATGGCACACTGCCACTCTCAAAGATGTGCACATGTGACTTGTTGATTTGTTTCAATTGTTTAGGATTCTGGATCACTCTTTAACCCTATTCTACACGCATCGTTCCATTTGGCACGATTTGACAGTAAAAACAAAGATCTCTTTCTTGAGGGCGCTATATATCTGCCGCAACGTGTTGTGAAGACTTTTTATGAATGAAAAACTATTGTATACCCATATATGGAAGTTCTCAAGTGAAAATAAATGTCGTCACTACTACCAAGTGCCAATTAACCGGTCGGAAAGTTTCGATAGTCGGGGGTGCGTTCCCCAAACTCTCGGGCGCCATTTTGTTTACGCATACATTGTGTGTAGTTGATAATCGTCACAAACAATCGCTAAACATCCTTCAATATCGTAACCATCCGAGATAAATATCGGATCCAAAATGCCTTCAAAGAAACATAAAGACCCTGTGATGGTTCCGAACTTCTCAAATACCCGGAATTGAATGATGAAATCATAGCATTTTTGTTCCATGAATCTGACGATGACGAATCTTGTAGTGAAAGCAGCGATAGTGAAGATGCCACATCAGTCATGTAAATTTTCATAGATTAAGCAAATATTATCCAATTTACCCATTTCTTTTGTATTTATAGAGGAAAGGGATGTGTTATACTTATAAAGCATAAAAGAAACATTCAATATACTTGAATGTTGAAAAATGTAAATAAATTTAAAAAAATTAAAAATGGGGAAAATATTTCATCATCTAATTAATTATTCATGAATAATTAACATGTAATTTGCATTTTTTTTTTTTCATTTTCTGGAAGCTTGGGAGTTTAGCTTTGTATTGATATGCCACTTGTTTGTTTTCAATGCTTAGATCACATAATAAATTCAATTTTAAAAACAACATGTTAATGCCACTTAAAATACCCCATTTTGGTGCATGTAGAATAGGGTTAAAAGTTATATTATGCTTCTAATGTTTTAGATAAGAGACCTTACATGTATGTTTCTTGATTGTTTTTCAATAAACTTTCTTTATTGCCAAATCACTTCCATCTCATCTTTGTTGTTTTTTATTTGCATTGAGAGAATTATAAAAATTCATACAAATATTATTTGATTGGACTATAAGCATCTGAATAAAGTAAATTTAGATACAATAAATGTGACCTTTAATAAAGCATCTGCAGTATTTTAAAGAATACGACAATAAATGTCTGTCCTTGTGACAAACGTTATTTTGATGTATACATAAAATGCTGTTGGTAATGTTCCAAAAACTAAATTTTTGTCCTATAGGATTATAGGATTTAGGAGGACAATAAGACAGAAATTCAGTAAATCCTATTCACATTATTTTTCTTTTCAGTGAGTTTAGAAAGAAAATGTCTGTCAAAGTGACAAACGTTAATGTTTATTTGGAAATAAAGTCTGTCCATGTGACAAACGTTATGATAAGAATAGCCCATACCTATATTTTCTGAGATGTTTCAAAACAAATACATCATATAGAAAACTTCTACAGGGGGTTAACAAAGATTATATAAGATAAAACACAAATAACTTACGCCTAAGATGTATTTTCAAGAAAAGAATGATATTGTCTGTCCTTGTGACAAACGTTACCTTTAAGATGTTCTCCACCCAGTAACTTCTTAAGTAATAAGGCAAAGGCACAGTAATGTTATTGAAAACAATCTTCTAGGCTTTAAAATGTTAACTGGGAAGATAATTTAATTTAAAAAAATAATTTTTAGTTAAAATTTAGACAATCCAAAAATGTGTCTGTCCATGTGACAAACGTTATATCTTCAAGAAGATCGCCTTGTTTTTTCTTAAATATTTATTAAGATATATCAATTTTCAGTAAAAACATGCCCAAATTTGCAAGGGATGCATTGGTTAAAAAAAAGTAATACAAAATTAGCATTCATTTTCTCTTCACAATGTCCCCCAAATGTATGCATTAGTGTGGAGAGACCCAGATACATAGATGCCTGCAAAATACATGTACATGTAACTTCAAAATCACCCAAATTCTTGCCCAAACAAACCAATTTAAGAATAACACTATTCCCTATTTTAATTACACGTGTGTAGTATTTTGAACCAATATTTACATGTAATTGAATAATTCTTATGTGTATACGTATACATATAAGTGTAGTTTCCTGTTGTTCAACCAGGGTAATGTGTGTGTGTACATGTATGTCTTGTCTTCATTAGACTGAATTCTTACATACACTGTACAATGCAATACTTGAGTCTTTTATCAATTGTTATAATTGTTGTGCCTCAATTAGAAACCCTTAACCAGTTCGCACCGGGAATAAAAAAGTTTTTGCGAACCCCATGGCGGGTTTATTTTTACCGCACGAACACGACCAATGGTGCTCACCAGAGCGTGACCAGGGAGACCGCATCTTCCACCGTATGCTTATGGCTCGTTGCCACGTCGACCGGGAATCTATACAAATATTCCCGAGAATCCTGTGGCGTGTTTAGACGCTCTCCGATCCGCTGTCCAAAAACAATTGCGTGTATACACGGCCTCCGACGCGAACTGGTTAACCCTAACCTTCCCAAATCCTCCAAAATGCTCTTTGCTAAAGTGAAGGATTTTGGAGGATTGAAGTTATTAGGCATACTTGCCTTTCCATGGTACATGTACATGTACATCCATGTTTGTTTGTAGTGATTGCAATGTCAGTGCTTAGGTCAGTGGACACTGTTTATTGCTCCATGCATGCAGGGAGGGTCCATGGCCATGTACATGTATCACAGATTAGAAACATGTGTGCATACATGTCATGTGCTTGCTTTACTACTGAAGGATTTTGGAGGATTCAGGTTATGTGTAAGCAATAATACATTCTTCTATATAGATGTACGTACATGTACATGTATCCTGATTGGAACCCTATACATGTACATCCAATGAGGATACAAATAGACCACTCAGGAACCTTTAGTTATTTGACACTTTGTTATACTATCCCGATTGGAATCCTATAATCCCAATGATGATGCAATGGCCCCCAATAAGGAACCAATGACACATTCATACTATCCTAATTGGGAGATTACAAATATGTTTATGTACACGTACTTGTATCCTGATGGAATGATGATGCAATGGACAATAATCAGAATTGTATGTATTTGGGAACACACCGTATGGTACTTTTTCCCCATACTATCCCAATGAAGATAATAAGAATAAGCCCCAAAATACTACCCCGATTGGAAGAGAAACAGTGCATTGACTACCCTGAATGGGCAAATGTGATTAACTATCCCAATCAAGATAATAAGAAGCCCCAAAATAATGAACAAGTTGACAATACTACCCCGATTGGAAGTGAAACAGTGCATTGACTACCCTGAATGGACAAATGTGATTAACTATCCCAATCAAGATAATAAGAATAAGCCCCAAAATAATGAACAAGTTGACAATACTACCCCGATTGGAAGTGAAACAGTGCATTGACTACCCTGAATGGGCAAATGTGATTAACTATCCTCCACAGCAGGACCTGGTACCCTTTATTGTGTTTTGCATTCCTCAGGGATTACCAGACTACTCTTAATAGAACCTGAGGACAACCCGTTCAGGCCACTCCAAGCCATTAGCTGTTGCCAGTGGCCTCCTATGGTTACCCTTCTGTGCACTGTCACACCACTGAGATTGCAGGGTAAAGTGGTCTCCTATTGATGCATTGCAGGCCATACTAATATGTTCAAACATTTACAGTGGCCTTGGGTGGCACACAGTTGATTTTGTAAGATTACTTGGAAAGGACAGCAGCAGGCTTGTACATGTACATGTATGTACTGAAGGTTGGTGAAAAACAAATTGAAAATTTAGTGAATCAGAGTGGCCTCCATGTGTAGTAGGGTTAAGACACAAGTGGTATTATTACAATGAACAGGTGGATGTACAAAACACATGTACATGTGTACCACAATGGCTGGACTGGAAGGTGGATGGCCCTATATTCTAGGAATTCAATAACTACCTGTATGATACTGGTGTTTGTCAGTGAGATCTTGCGCTATCTATGTAATGGAAATCATGAAATAAAGCTGCTGTGTCAACCTGAATAACAAAAGCCACCTGTTCAATCAGTCTATAACTTAATATTATAATTACATTATTAAAATGTATTACATTATTAAAATGTATTACATTATTAAAATGTATTGCATCAAGCATCTCATGAATATTTTTCAGACAGAGGTTTTATTGTTTTTAAAGAAATTGAAATCATTTCCCAAATTTTTAAAAACATATTTTGTAAATCTCATTGTGTACAGTCTGGCCATTGTACACTGGTCCTGAGTATTAATGTATTTGTCTAAACATTAACCCTACCCCCTCTGAGGTATTCTGGCTAGGAACCTTCCTGAATCCCCCAAAATCCATCCAGTGCGCTTTTGGAAACATGCCCTATTTTAAAGACACATTGTAATATCTTTAAAATGCACCACACATTTTCGTTGATCTTTCATATTCAGCACTTATGGCCTGTACTTCTTGCCAGGTAGTAATTTTGTCCCATGTGAAGAGGTGAAAGTACCAGTTTCCAACAGGGCTGAATTTTTCCAAAAAAGTGCCCCTTGGAGGATTTTGCAGGATATGGGGTAGTTAGGATTAAACAACATATTAAAAATATATGTCTACAAATTGTTTTCTTATGTTATTATTTTTATAATAATAATAATAATAATAATAAAGATTTTTAGCGCGCACATATCCACCCTGCTGGGCGCTCAAGGCGCGGAAACAAAGAAAAAACATTAATACAAACAATATACAATGATAGCATAGGGAAAACAAATTATGTACCGAGATACATGTACCTACAATGCAAGTACATTATTTATTAATGATGCAAACATAAAAGTGATACATGTAATGTACACTGCAGATGTAAGTCTCACACATGTACGTATGAATGTAACACTTAAGTTCCAAATCCCACATATTCTGAAAAACTCAAATCTTCTGCACAAATCTTCTGCACTGTTCATGAAATATAAATCAGGCCCCTAGTAAACATATTTTTAAATAATAAAACTAGGCCTGTGCGTTTTCGGTTATTTCGGGAATCGGATACCCAGGTACCCGAAAACAATTTTGTAAAAACACAAATACTCCTGAAGGTATAAAATAACCAAGAATGAACACAAGTTTCAAACGAAAGCCAGCAAGTCTGTCAGGAAATGTTTCTTCTAAAGCCTTCATCTAAGTTTTCTTCATTTTGTCAGCAAACAATGAGGGACTTCCATAATTCTGTGTAGCTTAAAATGTTCAGTTGGAATTTTAAAAAGTCTTTTATGGGTAATTGGAACCGAAAAATGGAACCGGGTACCCGGCACAGCCTTAAATAAAACAACATAAATATTTGCATCATCTATCGTTATTTCAGAACCTTGTCATCTTTGTCATTTCGTTGTTAATATGATGAAAATGTATCATAAATTTATAATGGTTGATTACATGTACATGTAAATTGTATTTGTTACTGAATCTTCCAAAATAAGTATAAAGGATTTTTTTTTTTTACTTCTTAATTTTTCAGCTTCGTAATTTAACAAGCAATTAATCTCCTTCAATTTGTTACCAAATATATAACAGCAAAAGAAACGTCACCCCTAAAAACATTTATTATTTTCATTTTATAATTTTAATATAATTTGTTTAATGAAGAATATTATGAGTATGGAGTGTAACACGAACACAATGTGGCAAATTTGGTTGACCTCAAAATTCGTCATGCATGACGTCTGAGGACACATAAGCTAAACATGTTCTCATACATGTACTTATCAAAATTTAGGGGGTGACGTTTCTTTTGCTGTTATGTATATGTACATGTACATTCTGCTAGCAAAACATACCATACTGTAAAATGTCAATATCTTGTGAATTAAGACTTATGGGGTGAAATACTGTAAAGAGATATATAATTGCATTTGTCATGATTTAGGGCCTTTAACACAAAAGTAGCTGTGGCTCTTTTGTGATTGGATTTAATCACTTTTGTATCCCACAAAAATAATCAAAACAGATCTACATGTACATATCTCAAGCTTGGGTGCACATTCATTTGTACAATTCTTCCATATTAAATCTGTTGAACTATGTTGCGAGAGCATGTGCGATTCTTATCCATGGAAATCCTGAAATCTCCAACAACGCTGTCTGCATAGTGGTGACTACTTAACATGTCCCCATGAGCTATGGGTGTATTGTGGTTTGATGGGACAAGTCAACTGTCCTTCAATCATTGTTGTACAGTACTAGTGGCTGACAATTTAATAACAGGATAAACAATATGACAGCAATTTAAGCTACATGTATTAAGTTAAAACCAGTACTAGCTTTCCAAGTCAGTTGTTTTATATTTTTATTCACGTACAACATGTAATGTGAGACCCCCAAAAATGGAAGTTTTAACATTGGTATATTTTCTGATTGTCTCACATGGCAAACAGATCTCATGTTGTCACCAAAAACCTACATGTACATGGCCAAAAACAAGAGTCTCCGGTTTCTGGTTATAGGTCGGCTTCAAAAAACTTTTCTTTTGGTAATATTTTTTGTGTGTGAAATACATGATACATGCAGGCGGTTATTGGAACCAGAGCAAATTTTACATACACAAAGTATGGTGGCTAAGAGTGGCAAATCGGGCAAACATTCATACCCCTATGTGAAAAAGTCATTTAAAACACAGCCCGGCAGAATTCCAATCGATCCAGCAATTTTTGCTGCAATTGGACATTATTTCATAGAAAACTAAAAATGCCAACGCCCGGGTCTGAGGTGACGTTTGCAGAAAGTGGAGATTTCTTCTTTTTTTTGGGGGGGGGGGCTAATATACAGTTATAGAGTACATGTAATAAATAGATTTGTAGTGCGCCAAATTGCCAAAAGATACAAGGTGCTTAATTGTATGGAGGCAGTGTACAAGGGATGAACATTTATTTTTGTGAAGATGTGCAAGTATGTTGAAATGTAGACACCTTAGTTTTTCTGTTTTTTACTTTACAATATCAGATTGCTTTAAATTATATTATAAAAACTTGCAAAGGTCAAAATGCTGCATAAAATTCACTCAAGTATACAGTAGTTTCTAGAAGACTAGCTCTTAAACAAATTCTCAAGAAATATCCTGGATTGAATTCCAAATCCAAAGCAAAACATATTTTTCATGAGGCACAAATATGCCATTTACAGAAGCCCTAATTCACACTGCCTCCTCACAATTTCTATTCTGAACTAAAAAAAAAATCCTTAAAAATTGTGCAACAGGAAAAAAAAAATCCCCAAAAACAACTTGAGAAAACTCTATCCATCATTCAGCATGGACTCAAACAGGTAGCGGAAGATCGCCTGATCAGGCTTGGCCAAGGGCCATAAAGGTTCCTAAGACTTCCTCTGGGGAAAACCACAGTTCAACTTAAATGCAGAGTGTGTCCCTGTCTGAGATGGTTGGCCTGCGGGGAGAGAAGGCTCATCGACACTTTGCTAATGTGCCGTGTCCACATTTTGGTGGGTTGTTATTTAGGTGGGAATTGTCCATTAATTGTGTCATCAACAGTCAAGTCTCTGGAGATTTTTTTCTTGTTATGAACACATAGGCTTGAATATTGGGGGGGGGGGGGGGGGGGTATTTTCAAAGGGAGTGTTCTATAAGTCCCTGGACTTCTACATCTTCCTCATTACTTCCATGTTTTTAAGTATTTAATCTTATGTTGTGTTTATATTATATTACTTTGTTAGTTTTGTTACCTATACATGCAGATTTTATTGAATGTATTGTTTTACTAAGGAAGTTATGGAACTAAAATTTGATTTGAATTGAATATTCAGTAATTGTTGAATATTCATATCTTGGATTTAGGACTTATAAGGGCGAGGCAATATTTTGGCTAAATAAAGGGCTTTCCCATTATAAAATAAAAATTTCCCATTAACTCATTTGACGGGGCACCGGTGGTGAGACTTACATGGAGGCTAGTTCAACAATTTTTTATCTCAAAACCTGAGATTTACACCAATAATTCCACAAAAGTTGTCATTCAAAGATTATAAGGGATGTTTGATACGATCAATTATCAACTTTATACCAAAATAAGTTTTTTCGTACATGTGATTTGAACAAAAGTAAAAAATCCTGAAAAATGGGTAGTGGGCATGGGTCTCAATTTCCTGAATGTATAATTTTGGAGGATTTACAGACTCTCCACAACACCACAAAAAAAGAAACTAGAGGTTTGGACACAATACAAGCTACTTCTTTCTTTCCTTGGTGGCTACTTCTCTTCTTTTAAGAAAATTTTGTGACAAAGGAAGATTTGTAAAAAAAAAACATGTATGTAAATCGTGAGAAATCACAGGCCTGTTGTGCAGACTGTGTTCACATGAAGTACATGTACATGTACCAGTTAATAATAATAATAATAATAATAATAATAATGTGGACTTATATAGCGCACGTATCCACCAAACTGGTGTTCAAGGCGCATTACATTATTACCCCTGCTCATCAGGCTCATAAATCATTCCTGAAACCATCTCAGCTCCCTGGGGAGTATACAGCTCAATTGCTGCCATTACAGCACATATAGGGCTAATCAAACACAACAACCAACTCTGCCCTCACAGGTACCCATTTACCCCTGGGTGGAGAGAAGCAATTATGGTAAAGTGTCTTGCTCAAGGACACAAGCACCACGGTCGCGGTTGGGATTCGAACCCACATTGTGACGACTCAGCCATCAGAACACAAATCCGATACACTAAACCGCTCGACCACGGCACTCCAGTTGAAGGTGTTTAGATTACAGCCTCAAAGCTATACAGTACCCCAACAAAATTCAATTTTGAATGTTCACTTCAGGAAATATCTTTGCTTACATGAACCTTTTGCTGTTAAAACTGCTAATAAAATAGTTTTTATGTAAATTATATATATGTACTTTATTTCCCAACAAGTATTTTCCCATGGTTTCAACAAAAGCATCAAATATTGCCCTTACACCTTCTCTGCCATTTAACTTGAATAACCTCATTTCTTTTTCCCCAATCTTTCTGATCAGCAGACACATTTAAATTTTGATAAAAGGAAATCCATTATTATTATTCATGGGGGAAAAAATCTGAATCAACCATACATACCGTACTTACCAGGCATAAATAAGATTTCTGAGTTGACGTCAATGGTGTCTTATTGCATAATTATGACTCCATTAGCTCTTCCTCAAAAGCTACAATCAGGAGGATCTGCATGAGTGAAAAGGGCAACATTTGATTTTTTTTATTTAGGCACTTTTCCCAATGGTAATTTTGTGTAACTTTATGAACTAAAAATGTCATGTACACATACATGTACATGTACCATACACATACACATGTACATGTATGTAATGCACTGAAAAATATTTAGAATGGGTAATTTAAAAACCTATGACTACAAGGTCAAAATCTGTGAAAATGTGGATATAAAAATTGCCAAGGTATGTATCTAGTGCACTTAAAAAGCCAAACACTGTCATACCTTACATGTAGTACATGTATGTGTCAGTACATTTACAGGTCAAAATGAGTTGACCGTTAAAAGCATTCATTGTCTTGTATTGTTGAGGGTGGTCAAAATGACAGTCAAATACCCGTGTGCACAGTTGGTTCAACAGTCAAAAAACTGATTTTGACCACTATAGTTACTTGCCACAAAAATTCAGCCATGAGGGTTTTTAATTCTCCTGAAGACGATGAGAGTATACTGATCGAAACGTCGAGCTGTAACAACCATTTTTTTCAGACCTACATGATACTACTCAAAAGAGAATTTTTACATGACCAGTGTCACCGCAAATAGTCTTTTCTAGCCGGCCAATCGTCATCGGGCAAGCACAGACACTCGGAAAGCACTGAGTATGCAGTGCTATACACACGTCGGTGTAGGGCAAAATTAAATCAATTGTTTATCACGCAAGAATTTCACCAACCTATCTACATTGTGTAGTCTTTTCTTATTTTAATTATTTATACAAGGTAAAAACACCCAATACTAGTGATAAAAACCTATTTTTGTTTTTATACATAATAATTCATATTCTGATATGATCCAATGTGTACACTGATTTTTAACAAAATGCCAAATGTAAACACAAGCATACTCTAACCATCCAAATATATAGACTTACACTACATGTAACGCTGTGCCAGGAAATTGTCATTAACCGGTTCAATTTTTCTGTTCCAATTACCCGTAAATGACTTTAAAATTCCAACTAAACATTAAGCCACACAAATGGAAGTCTCTGATTTTATTATTAACAAAATCAAGAAAACTCGGATCTAAAAGGCTTCAGAAGTAATATTTTGCCGACAGCTTTTCACAGACTTGCCGGCTTTTGTTTGATGTATATACACATGTAGTTTGTTTTGAGTTGACTGCTGTCATGCTAGTATCATGAGTTGGTTATTGTGCCTATTGTTCGCAGTTATTGGATTAATGTGGTTGTGGGACGCATGAATTATTGTTGTATGTGCATGGGGATACTACAAGTCATTTCAGAATTTGAAAATTATTACAGGAAGTCCACATTTATTGTGACTAATAAAACAAGAGGAAACTTGTGATCGTATTGGTTATTTTATACATTCGTGAGTATAAATTTACATATTTTTACAAAATGTTCATGGGTACCTGGGTATCCGAAGATTTCCAATTTCGGGTATGCGGTTCCCGAAACGTTGAGTTGTAACCTCCAGTTCTTTTCAGAACTACATGTAATTATTACTCAATTTGAGAACTTCACATGGTGTCACTGCAAACAGTCTTTACTTATCCAGTTCCCAATATACATAACTGAAAATGAACAGCCTTTATAAAGTCATGAGTCATTTTTGTTGAAAAGAAACCGTTTAAAGCATCTGGAATGAGCTTGTGCACAGTATAAAAACCCAACTTAATATCTCATTCCCAGGCAACAGGTCATTTTGCATGTGATCTGTTTATGGTCTAGCGCACTCAGTGAAAATTACAAGTGACTGGGCTGGTCAGCAGGAATGGTGACATTTCCTTTCTTTCATTGTTGACGTACACCCATTTCCACGCTAGGCTCCCACATGGAAATCAAAATTAAAGGTAGTTAAAATAACCGGCGTCCATGTCAACTGGCAATCTGCAACAACAACTGTGGATAACTACATGTACATGTACATGTTGTAACAATTTACACTGGCTTCAATCTCATAGAGGTAATTAGCCCTCCTACTTCTGGTACCTTTTTCATACAAGTTGATCCAACATTTTAAACCATTCGCTTTTGTGGTTTTGAATGGTGAAATAACTGTGTACAGTATTGATTCCCCCAAATGGTTTTGAATGGTAGGTCAGCTAATACAAAACCTTGTTTGGATACTTCTAAGTGGTGAATCAATGGACCCTCTATGCATTTGAATGGATTTGAATGGTAGTAAAGCTTGCTACCACTGTTCAAATGGTATCACCATGTGTGTACAAAACCAATGGGCATTTTGGTAAGTGGAAATTTTGAATGGTTTCAAATGGTAGGAGGGTTAAGCAAAAAAGAAAATGCTAAGCAGGAAAAAGTTATATATACATTACAAATGTATGTACCAGCCAAAGTTTCAATTAAATTGAATAATATTTCATGTACCTTTATCAAATTCACATACGTAAATAGCTGTCAGCAAACCTCAAAATTAATTTTTTTTTGTCACTTACCCAGCACTTACCAGAGTTGTTGACTCGAGTCGGTGACTCGGACTCGAGTCCGACTCGAGTCGCCAATTTTTGTGACTTGCGACTTGACTTGACTTGACTTGGACAAAAATGACTTGTGACTTGACTTGACTTGACTTGAGTAAATTTGACTTGACGACATTGCAAGTCATCATGTATTTTAGGTTGTTTTATTACATGTATTTTTCTGGTCAATCCGGCCACGGCAGCCGAATACTTTTGTGACGGGAAAAAATGTCACTAATTTTATCGTAATACATAATAATAGTGTATACTGTACTGCGATGCCTTTGTATACTGTAAAGTGTACGCTACATGTCTAGTCTTCAACACAATCCGTCGTAGTGGAAGAAGTGGGCTATTACTGGTAAAGGCATTGCATTAATATTCAAAATAATTTATACAAACGGCTGGAACGAGGTTATAGCGACATTGTTAATTGTATTAAGAATTTGTAAAGTGTTGAACAAATTGCCTCGCAAATTTTTTCGTAAAACAAAACCCGAATAGCTATTTTGACTCAAATTATGTTTATTATGTGTGTAATCATTAAAGGGTACATGTTTTAAAAATGTTTTACTCCGTAAAAGGGAATTTTAAAATATTTTACTGACGTAATTTTTTAAATTCTCCTTACATCACCTATGCAAGCGTTGTCAGAGTTGTCAACACAGAATCAGTAAGGATTTCATGCACAACGATGTAATACACTGGATCCGAGTCCGTGATTTTAACAAATGTATTGTTTGTGACAATTAACAGCGACCGAATAACTAAGAAGCAGCAATTACTAGTTTTTTGGGGCGATACAAAATTTATCTTCTTCCAAATTACCAAATTCGAGGCCCATATAAGGTGTAAATTACCATCCGTCGGTTTCCGTCCTGGGAGAAAAATGAATTGTCCCGCGTGTAACAGCTTCAACCGTCTGCAAATTTTCGTACAAATATTGAAATGAACCACTCTAAATACATGTTACCTACGCTAGATTGATAATTTTCAGATTAAAAAAAAATTAAACCTCAATCGCTTCTTTCTATACTTTCCACACAACCCCCATAATTTCTGGACCGAATTGATGAAAAACTACCTGGTTCCCTGTTTTGTAATGCTATGGTCCCACAGGAATATTTCGATCTTTCTGTCGAAATATATTTCGATTCCTGTTTTCTTTTGTTATTTTTAATAATTTCGTCAAAATCTCGTATAAATATCGACAAAATATCTGTTTTCCGTGAGGAAATTTTTATTTTTGTATTTTCTCGACAATTTCGATTCATTTTCGATTTTATTTCGACGACTTTCGACTGTTTAGATCATTTCGACTGGCATTTCGACAAAATTTGACTGTTTAGACTGTTTAGATTGATTTCAAATTTTTTTTCGAATAATTTTCGATTGTTTAAAAAAAAATTGACAAATGTTCCGATTTATTTCGACTGTAACGATTGTTTAGACTATTTAGAGAGTTCAGATTTATTTCGACTGGTTTTCGAACTTTTAGACTGTAAAGACTATTTCGATTTCATTTTCGATAGTTTCAATAAAATGTCGACAAAATATCGATAAATTTGATCGAAACTTTATCGAAAAATATTGGTCAGGTTTAATAATTTTCGATTAATGATTTTTTTTTCCGACAAATCTCTACAAATCTCGACAAATATTAACAGTTTCGATTTTTTTAGACTCTTTAGACTATTTCGACTTTTCTCGAAATTTTTTTGTAAAAAATCTAAAATCTTGACGAAACACGATCTAGAGAGTCGAAATCTCTGTGGGACCATAGCATAAATAACATTGAATTCAGATGCGGACACCAACAAAAACAATGACGCACTACACAATTTGTGAAGCGTTAACGTCGGATTTGTTTGTGAGTTTCTGGTCTTCAATAGTCATTTATTTACCTCCCATCATGTTATCACTTGTTTTTCATTTATTTTATTCAATCAGCAACTTACATTAATGAAGTAAAATACGTCTAAACATCTTCAATAAAGTGTCAATCTTTAGGCCTACAGTGTACATTTGAGCCTATACGTTTCACCATACATTTCCCTTCACATGTACTGCACGATACACGGTACACGTGTGTGCGTTTGTATAGTTTTCTAGAAAATATTGCCCGATGATTACAGCGAGGTTTCGCGGCTAATTGAGATAAATGTGTCAATTATGTATATCCTATAAACAACAAATGACAAACACTGGATTTATTCTCACTGCCAAGACAGGGAACATGACAAACAGAACATTATTATAGGCAAAAAAAAAAAAAAAAAAAAAAGGCTCCGGTTTCTGGTGATCTCCGTGCGGCGTGGCCTCAGCTAGACCTGCCGCGTCGGCATTTTATTTTATTATTTTTGCTATGAAACGATGTCCAATCGCAGCCACACTTTTTCACATAGGGGTATAAGCGTTTGGCTGATTTGTGAGTCTCTCTTAGCCACCATACTTTGTATAATGGGAAATTTGGTCCCCGCCTACACATGTAAAAAAAAATTAAACAAAACAAAACAAACAAAAAACTAAATCGCGTCACCGCACCAATTTTGAAACTGGAGACTTTTTTAGCCTTATTCGGGATGATAAATGACTTGTGACTTGACTTGACTTGAGAAAATTTGACTTGTGACTTGACTTGACTTGGGAAAATTTGACTTGTGACTTGACTTGACTTGAGAAAATTTGACTTGAGACTTGACTTGACTTGAGAACATTTGACTTGTGACTTGACTTGACTTGAGAAAAAATGACTTGGTTACAACACTGGCACTTACCCACCCTTTACCCAACCTTGTATTTTCACTTACCCATTTCCAAAAGTCACTTACCCGATTTCAGTGTCTGGCCATGTTGTTATGGGACATGACATAAAAACATGGATAGATCAACTCACCCAGCAACTTACCCACTTTTTAAAATCACTTACCGCCTAAAAAATCCACTTACCTCTGAAAAATGTTTCAGTGGGAATTTTGAGGCTTGGCTGTCAGGTAAATAATTCAGTAATTTTGCTAGGTTCAAAATGCTGCTAACTGCAATTTTGCAGTAATAACACAAAATTTAGACTTTGTTTGGGGGTCAATTTCATAGAGCTACATGTAAGCAGAGAAAATTGCTTACCATAAAAATTTGTTTAGCAGATTCCTTTGGGTACCAGCTAAACTTTCATAACAAATGTATGCATTTTGGCTGGTAGTTTGTTTTATAATGCTAAGCGAAAATGTTTGCTTAGCAAAATTCTCTGCTTAGTAGCTCTATGAAATTGGCCTCTGATTGAAACCCTATGTATTCTCCCAATGAGGATATCAATAGGCCCCAATCGGGAAACCCTTGGGTGACAACAACACCTTGAGTGCTATACTATCCCAATTGGGAGATAATTGTATCCTGATTGAAACCCTATTCTCCCAATGAGGATATAAATAGGCCCCAATCGGGAAACCCTTAGGTGACAACACCTTCTGAGTGCTATACTATCCCAATTGGGAGATAATTGTATCCTGATTGAAACCCTATGTATTCTCCCAATGAGGATATCAATAGGCCCCAATCGGGAAACCCTTGGGTGACAACACCTTCTGAGTGTTTATATCCCAATTGAGAGATAATTGTATCCTGATTGAAACCCTATTCTCCCAATGAGGATATAAATAGGCCCCAATCGGTGTGCGCATTGAGTGGACAAGGATGAAGATGATAAACCTATACCTGACCTTGCACTATTTTCTACAGAAATCAACATTTAAAAGATCAGAAGCCATTATTATTGCATCATGATTGACAGTAATGCCTGTATTAAAATAGAAAGACCTACATGTACATGTACATGTAATGCCCATTAACCCTAACCTTCCCAAATCCTCCAAAACCCTCTTTGCTAAAGTGAAGGATTTTTAAGGACTGAGGTTATATGCTACAATGTACATGCTCTTTGCCAAAGTGAAGGATTTTGGAGGATTCAGGTTATTAGGCATACTTGCCTTTCCATGGTACATGTACATCCATGTTTGTTGTAGTGATTGCAAGGTCAGTGCTTGGGTCAGTGGACACTGTTTATTACTCCATGCATGCATGCAGGGAGGGTACCTGGCCATGTACATGGCCATGTACATGTATCACAGATTAGAAACACATGTGTGCATACAGTACATGTCATGTGCTTGCTTTACTACTGAAGGATTTTGGAGGATTCAGGTTATTAGGCATACTTGCCTTTCCATGGTACATGTACATCCATGTTTGTTGTAGTGATTGCAAGGTCAGTGCTTGGGTCAGTGGACACTGTTATTACTCCATGCATGCATGCAGGGAGGGTCCCTGACCATGTACATGTACATGACCATGTACATGGCCATGTACATGTATCACAGATTAGAAACACATGTGTGCATACAGTACATGTCATGTGCTTGCTTTACTACTGAAGAATTTTGGAGGATTCGGGTTATCAGCAAATGGGCCTAGGGAGTTAGGGTTAATAAACATGTCAGGAATATTTTGAAGGCCAGGTACATTTGTAAATTGTACACTATACATAAATGTACATTGTATAAGTATTGTAATGTCACTAGAGTAGTTCTAATTGACCTTTCATGGTATTTTCTGAAATTTGTGAGAATCAATCATTTCTTAAAACCCTACTACACATGGAGGCCACTCCGATCCACTAAATTTTCAATGTTCTTCACCAACCTTTAGTACATACAGAGCCTGCTGTTCTTTCCAAGTAATCTTACAAAAACAACTATGTGTCACCCAAGGCCACTGTGAATGTTTGAACATATTAGTATGGCCTGCAGTGTATCAATGGGAGACCACCTTACCCTGTAATCTCAGTGGTGTGACACTGACAGTGCACAGAAGGGTAACCATAGGAGGCCACTGGCAACAGCTAATGGCTTGGAGTGGCCTGAATGGGTTATTTCAAAACTTGCGCTGATTGTAGGAGGGTTAATTAACTTAAGTACATTTTTGTGTACTCGTACTCATGAAATAGGGCTGTGTGTTTTCGGATACCCGAAATCAGGAAACTTCGGATACCCGGATACCAGTTTTCATTTTTGTTGAAAACATGCCTCCGGTGGTGTACAAATACATGTACGTGTACTGTAAATGGTAACAAATAGACTTTTACAATACAGAGGATACCATACTTAAATCGATCTTTTCTTTATTGGAGTGCAATCTCTTGAATTTAAAGATAATTGTCTGTAAAAGTGTAAACATTACATTGTTCAATAGTCACAGATTTCTGTTCGCACCGCTCAAATGTTAAGTCCGAATTTTAAAAAGTTGTTTACGGGTAATTGGAACCGAAAAATGGAACCGGGTAATGACCGTTTCGGTTGGGTATCCAGCCCTATCTTGAAAAAGCACTCAACTACACGTACATGTCTGACTGGAATTGACGTACATGGCACCTAGCCTAGCCTCCCTCCCATCCCATCTATCCTCTGACTCCCAACTAGACATCATTCCATTCTTACATCATTCATGCAGGCACTAGTATCAATCAATTGTATTCACTCAAACTTCAAAGGCCGACGTTGAAAAAATTACTTTTTAAAACATTGCCTCTACCCACAACCCCCCCACACAAAACATTAATACATGTACATTGTAAATAACAATTCTCTGATCCCTAAACAGGCAGCTAAATCAACAGGGTGTGAAATGAAGACCCCTCCCCCCCATTGCCTGTGAAACTCGGAGCCATTTTTTCCCCAGAAAAAGACAATGTTCTCATAATGACCCATCAATGAATGCCCACCTTGATTGAGATCTTCAGAATTCAGTTTATAAAATCCTCAAAATCAATCCTTGTTTCAGATTTATGAACTATTTAAAACTGGTACTTGATTTGACATAAAAACTGAGGTTGCCCAACAAGCACATGTAAATTAGTTGCCCCATTGTAAGCTTGGGTGATAACACGATAATATCGAATATCGCTGTCATGATCAAGCCTATCATCCCATGCACGATAATTATGCCATTATAAGCGTAGCCTTAGCGTGCGCGCATTGCAAAGTGCAGCGTGTTGAAACTGACGCAACTCCGCGTGATGAGAATGTTTTGTATATTGTTTTCATATGGAAAGAAAAGATAAATTTTCATTCTTCGGTTGGGGACTGACTGAGAAGGAGACACGCACACATATTTATGCTTTAATGCTTTATGAATGAATAAATGTTGAATCTATTTGATAATTTCTTCTTGTGAATGTTTATATCCTCTCCGGACGGCATCACGACGAATCCGTTTACTTGCAACTTGCAAGACAAAGTGAAGCAAGTGAACAAGTCAAACATTATTTCCATGTCTCCGCAAGTTTATCTCTCAGAAACCCCGACTAAAAGATACAACAATCGCGATACCTTTTTTTTTATTCAATTACAATTTTCAAGTTATTGGTATATCTGCAAATCGTGATTAAAAAAATATATCGCGATAAAAAAGAAAATCGCCACTGTGAGTCAAGTCAGAAATTCCATGGAAACAAACTTAGGACAGTCTTTTCAGCTTTCAGAAGTGAGAAACAAAAGCGAACTACTTCAGAAGCACATACGTCTATGCAAATGAATTTGCGATTTATTGTGAATGCTTGTAGAGGGGTACATATACCTGTGGTTATCAGCTCTAAAGCAATCATGCATGAATGAAAAATAATAATAATCGCGATACTATCGAAAATAATGATATATTTATGTCGATACATGTACATGTATGGTGGATTAAAAAAAATTGATATCGCCTAAGCTTACCCCCAAGTGAATTGAAGGTAGCCCCAGGGTGAACTGGGACCCTTAATTTTGTATCCTGTTTTATTATTACTCTCCAGTAGAAATCACTTTACAGAGCTCTATGTTGCTACCATTGCCAATGTCACTTACTCTAAGGCTGACACTGAGTGATAAACACCATCCATGGTTGCAAAACACTGCCATGGACAGGAGAAACACCCGATTGATTTACGGGTATTTTTATCAGTGACAATGTCTAGGTTTGTTGCTCATATCCTGGTACCTGCAAGTCACCTGACAAGTCATCCTGACCGGTGGAAATATTATAAATCTTCTTCCTGTTGGTTCACAGTAATGTGTTGAAAAGTTGTAATTATCTACCCCATGATAGTCCATTTACGTGCCGTTACATTCTCTTTCTGAGGAGAATAATTGCTAATTGTGAGTGGCTCTGGCAAAACCCTAAACTTGGACCCAATTTTGAAAAGTGAAATTTTCATATAGCTTAATTCTCTAGATTTTCCTCTTTCAGTTGATACCAGATTTGCAGAGATCAGATTTTTTTCTTCTGATTTCTACAAATCTGGTATCAAATGAAAGAGGAAAATCTAGAGAATCAAATTACAATGTATAACCAAAATCTCACTTTTGAAAATTGGGTCCATGTTTAGGGTTTTGCCAGAGCCAGCCACAATTACTGAATTTATACCTTGAGTTTTCTCTACCATGGCAAAGAACTGCATCATGCTGTCAGCAATAAGTACATGTACATATTTTGGTTTGAATTGTGAGGATGGGTTTATTTTTGTACCCTAGCCCCCCCTCCCCCCCCCCCCCACTATCAAACCTAGCAGACATGTAGTTGTCATATTTTTAATCCATTATCCTCAGGCTAGTACTAAGTATTTGGCAATTTGGACCCCCTTGTATACTGTACTGTAGAATAGAATTGAATCTCACAGTACAGTAGGCCTACAGTGTAGTACATATATGTAAAGGCACTGTACGTGGACATGAATAGTACATGTACAATGCACATGTATGATGAAATTAACTAAATGAAAGGGAGGTTTCGTTGCCATTATAAATCTAATTAACGTGAGTAAAAATGTGAATTTCTTAAGTGAAATCAAGCCTACGTGTACTGTACAACATGTACCTTCTGCATAATTCAATACACAATTTGCCACAATACTGCAGCTGTACACCGGTTACAAAGGTAGTTCACATGTACGTGTACTGAACAAGAAATCATTACCTGTACATGTATGCCTTATTATCAAACAAACATGTACATGTACATTGTAGGCACTGACACATAGTTAAAGGTAGGGTACAGGATTGGTAATGCAAAAATATAAAAGCAAATCTAATGTGAAATCTACATGTACTGTATACTTGGTGTAAAGCTAAAGAAACTGTAGAAATTTTCCCTCTGATGTACATGTACAATGTACATAACAAGAGAATTTATGTACACTGTACATGTAAGCAGTTTGGCCAACATTACCAATGTTGTACCTTCCCTTCATATCTTGATTCAAATTGAGTAAGCATACATGTAGTCATAGAAGCAGTTTGGCCAACATTACCAATGTTGTACCTTCCCTTCATATCTTGATTCAAATTGAGTAAGCATACATGTAGTCATAGAAGCAGTTTGGCCAACATTACCAATGCTCAGAGATGCTACAGGCAGACCAAAAAAAATCCTGAAAGTAAACTTGTGCGAAGCGTAGCGAGCAAAGCGAGCGGAGCTCTCGCCCCTCACGGCGTGGGGTCCAGGGGCCCGCTTAAGGGCCCCTGGTGGGGTCCAGGGGCAACGCCCCTGGTGGGGGTCGAGGGGGCGAAGCCCCCCGAAGCTCCTGGGTTTCTAGGCTTAATAAACCCTTAGGAGGCCCTTCTAGAACATATATTTCACAGGATAAAACATACAAATTAAGACAGAAAATGCATGAGTTCAAGCTTTTTGGAAGTTAATTTTACCATTGCTTACCTGTTGCATAGAAGTAAAAGTTCATTTTTTTAGTTTTTTGGGTGCTGTCTGCTGCTCTGCATGCCTCTTTCTATTTGCAGTCTGCCTTATTACCATTTTTTATTTTTATTTTTTTATTTTTATTTTTTATTTATTTATTTATTTTTTATTTTTTTTATTTTTTTATAATAATTTTTTTTCCGGAACTTTTCGGAGGTTTAAAAAAAAAACGGAATTCCGGAAAAATCCGGAAATGTAGCATCTCTGAATGCTGTACCTTCCCTTCAATGTATATCTTGATTCAAAGAGAGTAAGCATACTATAGAAGCAGTTATGCCAACATTACCAATGCTGTACCTTCCCTTTATATATATCTTGATTCAAAGAGAGTAAGCATACTCATAGAAGCAGTTTGGCCAATATTACCAATGCTGTACCTTCCCTTCAATGTAATGTATATCTTGATTCAAAGAGAGTAAGCATACTCATAGAAGCAGTTTGGCCAATATTACCAATGTTGTATGTACCTTTCCATGATTCAAAGAAAGTAAACAGAGTGATGGGTATTTCCCCACAATACTGTCAACACAAAATAACAACTGCTAACCACCAAGCCACATGTCAATGGATACCATAAATACGATATTCATTTGTGTTAACCCTGGGCATATGACACAGCTGTAGCGAATTGAGTGTGTTATTCCAGCTTTCCCATTACAGATTCAATAAAGTGTACATGTGCATGGCCCAATACCTACGTGTAATGCAATCCACTGTAAAAGGAAATCCTCTACTACTCAATGCAATCAATGTGTAAGAATGTTCAAATGCATAAACCCCTAAGCATCAACGCCCCAGGGGTCTCACTTGAGGTCAGGGATCGTGACCTCATCATGACCTCACGCAGGGATGATCTTATGGTTATTCTGACTGGCTGTTTTGAGCCTGTGGGTTATACACATACACATAGTATACAAATAATGAATGTTTATGAGTACAACGGTGAGAATATTTTCATGAGTTGAAAGATGGAATGTTCCATTCAACGAGGTGAAACCGAGTTGAATGGAACATTCCATCTTTCAAGATTCATTATTTGTTTTATATAACATCCAAGTAGATCTTTGTCATTTGATTGGAGGATAAAATTATAAGAATAAACAAAATATACAAGATTGTATGTATTCTGGCATCCACTACTTTATTTTTCAGCTTACGACGCACGGTTTGCTCGAATGGCTGTGTCTTGTCAAAAGAGGGCATTTTGTACTGCTGTGTACATAACGCATGCTGTGGTCTAGCGTGCAATAGATCAAATGGGATGGAACAAAAATGCACGGTGAAGGGAACCAAAATGCACGGTTTATGAGGTAGGCCATGTAATGGTCTGATTAATGAATGCCGCGTGACCTACAATCCTCCAATCAAATGAAAAGGATCTACTTGGGTGTTATATAATAATAACTATGAATGTATGTCAATTTATAAGTAAAGACTGTTTGCGGTGACACCATGTGAAAAAAATTCTCTTAAATTGAGTAGTAATTAGTTCTGAAAAGAACTGGAGGTTACAACTCGCCGTTTTGATCAGTATGCTCTGATTGTCTTCAGGAGAATGCCGGACTCTTGAGAAACGCTGCTGCTTAAGTATGCTGGGGGATATACATGTATGCGCTAAAACTGGATGCTGGGGGATTAGTGCATGTTGTGTTTGAAATGTGCCAAGCACACATACACGAGTCTGTATTTATGCATGGTCCAATTACATAGAGTTGCTAAGAACAACATTTCATCAAGCAAATCTTGGCTTAGCAGTTTGAAACTAACAATGACATACATGTACAAGTAAGACTTGTAGTTGAGAATAAACCAACTGGCTATTGTCGAGTTCTTTCGGGTACACCATGTAATAATCTCTTCTTGGAAGAAGTGATGGCTCTAAGAAGAGCCGGATGGTTGAGAATAAACCAACCAGCTATTGTCGAGTTCTTTCGGGTACACCATGTAATAATCTCTTCTTGGAAGTGACTGAGACTGAGTCTGCTGATGACGGCTAGAGTAGACTAGTCGAAACGTTGAGAACAAACCAACTGGCTCTTCTCAGAGCCACCACTTCTTCAAAGAAGAGATCATTACATGGTGTACCCGAAAGAACTCAATAATATCTACATGTATCTCCACCATGCAAAGCCTCAAATCCTAAACCAACCGGCTCTTCTCAGAGCCATCACTTCTTCAAAGAAGAGATTAATACAAGGTGTACCCGAAAGAACTTACATGTAACAATATTTGTATATATTATGTTTTCTTTGACAGTTTTAGGAAAATGAGATAAGACTGAGTAATCTGTTTGAATTTGTTAAAATATTCACACATTATCATTGTCACACTGAGTGCACCGTTTTGTGACCACAGGAACTCAAGTGTCATTCATGTAGCAGCACTAAATGTGTCAAAAATCAAAACCTAAATATTGCCAACGGTGGTTACTTACAAAAATTACTGATTGGTAACCGAAACTATACTGAGACGCAATAGAAACTTAGCACTTTTTCGACCTTAAATTATCAGTAATCACAATGCACAAATGTAATATGTGCACTCGCGGTGAAGTGGATACAGATGGGATCGAGTACAGTGGGCAAAACGTGGACATTTCCTCAATAAAATGCCAACATTTCTAAACCAAATTGTTGTGTTGTCTTATTTTGAACCATTACAATTTTATGCTATTCCAAAACAAGTGGTAAGTTTCTATTGCATCTCAGTATAAGTAAACAAGGCAACACACAAAATGAAAAGAATTGACTTTTGAAAAAGACATGGAATCCAGTCAACTTTATGCACAAATCAACCATAATGTTGCATTTGAACCCACTGTGGCATCACTGAATTTCTCATGAATTATATGCAAATTATTATTTGGTATAGACCAAGTGCTTAAATGTGAAAGGTTAAAAACACCTACAAATTGGCAATTTAAACCCTTCTGTGACTGCAATGGTAAAAAAAATGTTGATACATGTACTTGCTAACCTTACATGTCATAAGTACATTTATGGGTTAAAAACAGTTGACCGTTTTTGACTGGTAAAAGCATTGTTTTGTATTGTTCAGGGTGGTTAAAATAACAGTCAAAGATGCCCATGTGTGCACTGTTGGTTCAACAGTCAAAAACAGTCAGAACTTTGACTGATTTTGACCACTATACAAAATGTACATGTAGCTACATGTACTTGCCACTGAAGTGCAGCTATAGTAGGAGAGTTAAAAGCCAGAAAAGGGCTGTCTACATAGTCTAATCTATCCACCAGTTCACTGGGCATTGCCATACAAAAATGTAACTGCGGTGGTACCTACATTTTACATTCTGCGTCAAGCGTTCGTTTTCTATGCAGTCCAGTGCTTCTTTGACCAATCTGTGCACTCTATTTGACGAAACGCTAGCGTACTACATGTACATAATTAAGTATGCGTGTGATGCGCGCATGTAGTGTGGTACATGTATATGTACCACTGCAGTAATGGCAGAAAACAGTAGTCTATAGATACAATTGTGCATAATATTTTCAAATTAAACAATAGGCCATTTTAGTTAGGTGTTCGTGCGACAGGGCGAACACCTCTTTGAAAAAAAAAAAATTTTCTCTTCTTTTCGATGAGACTTGTCGAACAAAAAAAACATAGTTCCAACATGTTTCAGGTCAAGTTGACGTCATCAGATATCGAAATACACTAAAATCCAATTTTAATATTTCAAAAAATCATATCTCATGAACCACAAAAGATATTTACACAATTTTTGCATCATCTTACAGATGTTGAATTATGTGACATTTCATACACAGACATGACCCAATCTGACCTCTCCTTCTGGTCGAAACCGCAAGTTTAAGTGAACAAATATTCTGAAGCACTTTTATAGGGTCTGCAGCCAACATGATATGGTATTTGGGCGTACCTTCTGTGGACGAAATTACTATTGACATGTGACCTGTCACACAGTCCTCTGATGGCAGGTTTAGAAAAATAATAATTTTCTATCTCAAAAACCAAAGGAAATTTGAATATAACTTATGTGAATAAAGTGATTAGTGACATCTTATCTTAAAAAAACTATGTTCGGTGACATCATCAAAGTTCAGAGCGCCCCCTAGTGGCATTTTTAAAAAGGATTATTTTCCAATCTCAGATATTCAACCAAATCAGGTACTAACGTTATTTCTTATGATCATGACCTTCAAATCACCTGATCTGACCTTTACTTCCAGTCTAAACATGAATTTCAAATTCAACACATTCTAACGCAAAATTGAAACATGTAGGTCTTTTGAATATGAAATTGATATTTTTTATAATAAAAGATGATACACCTTTGCAAAATATGATTGACATCATCAATGATAATTTGAATGAACCAGAAGTTCACACCATGTGTTTGTTCTAACAAACACCCGAGCTCTAGTTTAAGTATTATTTTTGTAGTATGATATTTATTACCTGATAAAGAATGATACAATAACTAGCACAACTAGGAAAATGCGCAACAATAGTACCAGCACAAAAATTGTTTTATGAATGACTGCTTAAACTAAAATAATTGTTTCAAATTAATCTACTGTACATAAAGTGTACAGACTTGTATTGTACTGGTAGGTGCAGTGAACTGTGTGTAATCTAACAACCAAAAACACAATATAACAAAATGAAACAAATTAGATTAAATACATGAGAGTTTGACAATTGATTTATTTTATTAACATCTTCAATTTCTAAAAGAGATGTGAAAAGTCATTCTGATATTTTGGAATTTAAAAATTCCTGGGTGAACAGAAAAAAAACGTTCTGCACTGTATAAACATGCACACGCACATAATATACAAACATGTACAAACATATGTTCAAACATAGTGCATAAGTGCATGTATTGTACAACCGTGTATACAAATCAATAGGGGGGAAATGCTCCTTTTGTGCACAATGATATGGGATTCAATTACAGTGATGAGCTATGTATTCCATTTCAACAGATCATGTTAATCTGTCCTTGGCTTAGAATCATTGGATGGGAGGCGTCAACAGGGGGGAAAAATACTGTGGCTGAGGACTGATTGGTAAATTAATGCAGTGCAGTGCGCTCAAGATGAATCTCCTTCGCCTGATGCTTTTTGCCGCGTCCGTCGGAAAGCTGTGTTGAAAGGGACAATTCAATAGTGGATGAGAGAACTGGCGTAATTGAACCCACATTGCCTGGATTTGGGTTCAGAAAATGAGTATAATTCTGGAAGCTTGGCATTATGGTTTGAGAGCGGGTTGTGTGGCTCTCTCTCTCTCTCGATTAATTGTCTGGATGGGAAGATGGAGAATGCAGTGTGCAGGGCAGCTGTCGTTATGTCGCATGCACATTACAAGCAATTATGAATCCAGTATGGATCATGCACAGTGCTAAGAAAGTATAAATGTGGTCTTGTGACTATACCATATGGTGTAATATCAGGGGGAGAAAATGGAACACTTTAAAAATGATCCCCCACCCCTCCCCATGTGGGTTAAATCTCATGTGAGTTTAACCCACAAGGTGTTACCGCAAACCAAACTGATAACTATACTCCACCATTCAAAGCCTCAAATCTTTCATTACCAATGCTGTACATGCATTCTCTCTTAAAGGTCATTCATACAGCTTACTTCTGAGTAGAACATGCAATTGTATCATAACCCTTCTTCATTCATACCTTCTGTTTGCAATAGCCCATGAAGGTTAGGAACCATACACTAACATCCCTTTGCGGTACTAACAAAATAGAATTCTCTAATTTACCAACAAGAACCCACTGAATAATAGACGATTTGCATACGTAATACAAACGACCCCATGGGTCATGGTTAAAAAGTCTGGATTATTCATTATTCATTAAGTCTCAGATTACACATAGAAGGCTTACCCGCTATCCCATGTCAAGTGACTGTAGTAAGCTGTGTACATGTTTGTTATCTATGGCCTTGGCCCACCTGTGTATACACTCCAGGATACAGTGTAATACCAGGTAGTTTTAATCAATCCTCCTACTATAGCTGCACTTTAGTGGCAAGTAGCTATAGAGGTCAAAATCAGTCAACTGCCTGTTTTGACTGTTGACCCAAATGTGCACATAGGGGCATTTTTGACTGGTTTTTACTGTTATTTTGACCACCATGAACAATACCAGACAATGCTTTTACCAGTCAAAAACATTTTGACCTGCAGGATTTGACAGTGTTTGACTTTTAAGTGCACTAGATATACATTGGGAAGTATATCAACATTTTGACTGATGTTGACCCTTGTAGTAGTAGGAGGGTTAATCCTCCTATGACTACAAGGGTCAAAATCAGTCAAAATGTTGATATACTTGCCAAGGCACTTAAAAAGTCGAACACTGTCAAACCTCACATGTAGCAAGTACATTTACAGATCAAAATGAGTCGACCGTTTTTGACCGGTGAAAAGTATTGTCTTGTATTGTTCAGGGTGGCCAAAATGACAGTAAAAACCAGTCAGAAATGCACCTGTGTGCACATTTGGGTCAACAGTGAAAACAGGCAGTTGACTGATTTTGACCTCTGTAGCAGCTACTTGACAAAGTGCAGCTACAGTAGGAGGGTTAATGGGAGGACTAACAAAGAAAAACATTAACAACTTCTCAACATTTTCTTTCCTCGGTAGATGGTAACAGAATACTGCAACTTTTTCTAACTGATACAAAATTTTAGTTTGAAGATGCGTTTTTCATGTTTTTTGTTTAAAGGTAAGGATGGAATTGGTCATTTAAAAAAACAAAAAACATAATTGATTAATTATAATACAGGCCTCAACCTTAAGGATTGAGAGGGCACGGCCACTTTGGCCTTGGCTGCATCAACATTTCAAAGGCCAACCAAAGGTGCATTACGACCAACTCGGAGGGACACCACGACAGACAATGACCGCGGTGGCCGTGATTAAGATCGAGGCCTGATAATGTTACACTAACTACATGTAGGTGGGTATTAATCTTCCCTAGAAATAACATTATCTTTTATGAAATGTGTTGTACCTTCCCTTTACGCTAAGTACTATTCAAATTAAAGACTAAAAGACTGGATAATGAGTTTTAACCCTCCTACTGTTTGACCATTTGAAACCATTCAAAATTTCCACTTACCAAAATGCCCATTGGTTTTGTACATGGTGATACCATTTGAACATTGTTGGTAGCAAGCTTTACTACCACTCAAATCCATTCAAATGCATAGAGGGTCCATTGATTCACCACTTAGAAGTATCCAAACAAGGTTTTGTATTAGCTGTAACTACCATTTGGAAAGATCCAAACAAGGTTTTGTATTAGCTGACCTACCATTCAAAACCATTTGGGGGAATCAATACTGTACAGTTATTTCACCATTCAAAACCACAAAAGCGAATGGTTTCAAATGGTGCATCAACTTGTATGAAAAAGGCACCAGAAGTAGGAGGGTTAATGAAGGAATTTGTGACCCAATTGCTATTTAAAAAACAAAACAAAAACAAAACACAAAAACAAATGATAAAATAAAACAAAATCATTCTTTATTGACACAATATATAAATTAGATAAAAACTATATAAACAAATGGTCAAGATCATGTTATTTATAACCTTCATCATGGTGAAGCAGTCATGAATTACTTTCATAGAGATTAAGTGACCAAAGACTAGAATTAAAATAACCAAGTTTTGAAAGCTAACTGATACGGGTATTTAAACGGACAGTATCGTCACGATCAGAGCAGACTTTCAACGAAACATGGAATCGGTGTCCTAGTTTAAGATGAACACAGTGACTGAAAATTACTGGCTCATTTATGCAGAAGCAACGGTAATATGACCTTATCATGTGGGGTATTATAGTCAGTCACTGAGTAAATCTAAAATTAGCACTTCCATGCCCTGTTGATCGTTGACGATATTGTCCCTTTAATGTGAATCAATACTTTTCGAAATTGATGACGAATTTAGTGCTCTGAGTTTGTATCGTGGACTAACGTTACTCAGTGGTGTGATTTGACAATTTAGTAAAACATCCTGAAAAATGGGCAGCAGGCCTGGGAAAATTAGGAAATTGTAATTTGTTGTGTTGAGGCTCAACATAAAATGAGTACTTCACCTAACTAACTGTGTAAATTAACCATCTATCCATCCCAAACCACTCAAATTCCAACAGTAGGGTTTGTTGTATTTTGATGGACTCGGTACTGTATAGCCCTGACAAAGTGACATGGATACTTTGCATGGGGCAGGGTGTCCCAATTCCAGCTAAGTCCAACAGTTGGGTGGTAGTGTTACTGCATGGTGTTGTATTTTGATGGACTCGGTACTGTATAGCCCTGACAGGGATACTTTGCATGGGGCTAAGTGTCCCAATTCCAGCTAAGTCCAACAGTTGGGTGGTAGTGTTACTGCATGGTGTTGTATTTTGGCGGATTCAGGAGGTTCTTAGTCAAAATAGCTTGGGGGTTAGGGTTAATGGAACTAAACTGACCAATCCTTCTGTTTTCTCAACTGATTTCAGTAATTCACCCTAACCCTCCCAATTCCTCCAAAATCCTCTTTGCCAAAGTGAAGGATTTTGAAGGATTGAGGTTACATACTACATGCTCTTTGCTAAAGTGAAGGATTTTGAAGGATTGAGGTTATTAGGCATACTTGCCTTTCCATGGTACATGTACATCCATGTTTGTTGTAGTGATTGCAAGGTCAGAGCTTGGGTCAGTGGACACTGTTTATTGCTCCATGCATGCAGGGAGGGTCCCTGGCCATGTACATGTATCACAGATTAGAAACACATGTATGCATACATGTCATGTGCTTGCTTTACTACTGAAGGATTTTGGAGGATTCAGGTTATGTGTAAGCAAATGGGCCTAGGGAGTTAGGAAGGATTCAGGTTATGTGTAAGCAAATGGGCCTAGGGAGTTAGGAAGGATTCAGGTTAAGTGTAAGCAAATGGGCCCATGGAGTTAGGGTTAATTTTAAAATACTTTGATGGTTTAAAACTAAACATTTTAAAACAATGGATTTACTTGAATTGTTTTCATTCAACAACATTATTGCAGAGTAAACTGAATTTTTTTAAATTTTGATTGTAATGCAAACTGGTAATAAGTGACCTTAAGTTTTGACCAGTTCTCATGGGCTGTTCAGAAAGACACCACTCACTACCATTTTTACATCTATACTACAAGTCCTTTTTAGTTAATTCTTACATTTTTTGAATCCATCAGATAAATTTAAGAGGTAAGTTATTTAAGATCAGTAAATTGTTCAATGTGTACAGAACAAAGCACCCCACCAATTTTGTTTAATACAAAAATCACTACTGATTAGTTCTGGAGTACAATGTAAAATGTATCAATAAAGAGATTTAAGCAACTAGGACAGATTCGGTTTAACTTATATTTTGTAGGCCTTTAATAATTTGATCATGGATTCAGAGAGAAACGAACTTCCTGCAGGACCGGATCTCTCGCACCTTCAGGCCCTGCTGAAACGATTCTCAGGTTCAGACATCTGGCAGAACAGGTTTAATATCAGTACACACCTTGATGTTTGAAATGCATGCAGTGTAACCTAATAGGAGTTGATTTGGACATGGTACCTGTAACTTATTTCTGTTTGCCTCAGTAAGCTTGATTTCAGTTGGAGTTGCACTTAACAATGGTAAAATTATCACATTAACCCTTCTGTGACTGTAAGGGTCAAAATGTTGATATACTTGCCAAGGTATCTAGTGCACTTAAAAGTTGAACACTGTCAAACCTTACACATAGTTCAATTACATTCAATTTTACATTTATTTTCATACAAGCATAGTCAAAATACAAATATTAGTGAAACAATAGTAAGTACATTTACAGGTTAAAATGGGTCGACCGTTTCTGACTGGTAAAAGCATTGTCTGGTAGTGTTCAGGGTGGTCAAAATGACAGTAAAATCCAGTCAAAAATACCCCTGTGTGCACATTTGGGTCAACAGTCAAAACAGGCAGCTGACTGGTTTTGACCTCTATAGCTACAAGGGTTAGCATGGTAAAACATACTTAACCTTCCTACTATTGATGCACTTTAGTGGAAAGTTGCTATAGAGGTCAAAACCAGTCAACTGCCTGTTTTGACTGTTGACCCAAATGTGCACATTTATGACTGGTTTTTACTGTCATTTTGACCACCCTGAACAATACCAGACAATGCTTTTACCAGTCAAAAACAGTCGACTCATTTTGACCTGTAAATGTACTTACTACACGTAAGGTTTGACAGTGTTTGACTTTTAAGTGCACTAGATATACCTTGGCAAGTATATCAACATTTTGACTGATTTTGACCCTTGTAGTAGTAGGAGGGTTAAATATGTGCTAGATAATCAAATGGCATCCCATTAATTTATTGGTTAATAAAGTAATAGTATGAGTACATAGGTCTGGTCTGGATGTAGCTAGGATGATCCTATCGTTATGTTATTCACATACACGCTAGGATACAAAGTGTAGAAAGAAACGTCAATTGTATGTTTCACGAAAGAATAAACACATTGCACAAGTTTGTATTGAAAACACGAATTAACATGTTGAGTCGGGCGGGGGCGCAGTTTGCCGCTCCACTCTAGTAATTATACCTATGACCGTGAAAGTGGACGGGTGTAGGTGTATGTTACGTGATCACATCGCGCGGACAGAATCAAACCGCAGTGAAGACCAAAACAAGGCAAGAATTGGTCAAAAACACAGTGTAAGTTTCAATATTTTTTATTATCAAAGGCATAATAACAATACAGTATAGGTACATAATATTTAAGGTATTACAGTGCAATGTGTTTATTTTTTCATGAAACATGCAATATACGTTTCTTTCTACATTCTGTATCCTAGCGCTTATGTGAATAACATAACAATAGGATCATCCTCCATTGATATTTTTGCGACCGTTCTGCAGAAATTTAATTTTTCAATAAAAAGTAACAGTGTTCTTAGTGTGTTAGTGTGCAATTAGATTAGAAAAGTCTTGCACTGTGACATTTTCCAGTGTACACAAATTATACAGCATGAACATGAAGAACGCATGACCAGCAAATTAAAAAAACTAATGAAAACCATCCATGTAACACAGCCACGTTTAAGTTTTCTGCAAAATAAACATTGGAAAAAATGTCAAACCCAACCGCCATTAGTGCACAATGTATAAAGTTACTCTATGATTCAATTTTTAAAAGCACATGTTTTAATGTCTGACTAGATGTGCATATATTCATTCATTGCTCAAAATCTTCCAAAATATCATTTCCAATCCTCACTTGACTAACTTTACACTCTTCTCTCCTTAAGTGTATCCTCTTTTATTAAAGGAAAATCTGTGATAGGCCCTATTTGTCATATTTGGATAGAAAAGTGGTGGCTGTGTTGTACATTCTTTCCCTAAAATTAAAAGCAAAAATCTTCAATAAAACTCGGCCTAAACTATTTCCATTCCCAATAATATATATCCTCAATTTACCCTAAATGATGCACCTAAGGTTATATAATCAACTGGACGGTAACTTACAAATGAAATTAGCAGTTTGGTGTTTCAGTTTGTTTCAGTGAAGGATTCTCTTGTAAAATGCTGAATTTCAATGCATGATCATACGCGTGGACGTGTTGAGCGCCGTTTTTTGTGACGCACAGAATTGTAGTCATCAGAATATTGATGTTGGTATAATGACTCACCCCCAAACTATTAAAGTTTATGGGGGCACAGAAAATGTACCCAAGAAGAAAAACAGTTGAATCATAATAATAATAATAATAAAGATTTTTAGCGCGCACATATCCACCCTGCTGGGCGCTCAAGGCGCGGAAACAAAGAAAAACATTAATACAAACAATATACAATTATTCCAGATGGTTGTAAAATTGTTTTTAATCTTGAAAAAAAAATATTGTTTTTCGATTTTTAAAATAAAATGGTATAATTTGGAGCTCTGAAAACTTTTAATCAATATTCTTGAAAGACCAATAAAATGGAAGGTGGTTAAAATTTTTGCAAAAAGTACTTTAAAACTTTGAAATGTGTAAAAATGCTGTTAACATTTTGTCAAATAAAAGATTTCTTTTAATAACCATGATATTAATGTTTTATTTTCTGAATAATTTTCCACTAGGCCTACTGTCGAAATAAACACCAACGAATTAAGTAGTCTTCGTTCGCTTCTTCTATAAGGAATGTGTCCATTTTGAGGATCAGTATTTCTTTAAAAAATCATTGCAAATGCAAAGCATTCATATATTTTGGTTTCCACAGACAACAGCTTGTTGACGGCATAGAACAATAAAATCACAGATGTTCGTGAAAAAAAAATTGAGGTCATGTAAATCTTACTATTTGTATCTAGTACAAGTAGTAGGCCTAGTAGTAGTAAAATCTGTGGTTAAACAACTTTTTCCACTTTCACAAGCACTAACTTTCCAGTAAATCATACTATTTCACTATAATTTTTATTTCTGTAACAGGTACGACTTAGATAAGTTTATGCAACCAGTAATACGCCATAATTTTGTAAGTTTTCCGAGAAATGCTAAGCCAAAAGTAGGTGCGCCATTTCACGAGTGCGGCGAATTACGTACATGGACGATACATACATTGTAACAACAGTAAATAATATTGTGTAGGTAAGGTCAAGGCTTATCACAGTGCACACACGTCACACGTTTTTAAAGCAAGCTCCGTCTTAGCCCCATAAATGTGGCACGGACACGCCCCCCCCCCCCCCGCGTATCCTTAGCCACAGGTTGGTCTCATTCCGCTAACGGTAGTAATTCGAAATTCCAGGCGCTGAAATTGACGATATTTGCGACTATTTTGACAGTCTAGGTACGTTCCTTACATGTTTAACTATCTAGGCGCCCCAAAAAATGGTGATTTTACTTACATTTTATATTTCCTGACATATAGGCCCGAAAAATTACAAGACGATCGTCATTGTGCAAGTTTCAACGAGGACGGCCATAGTGTTGAACGGAAAACAACTTGTGCGCGCAACAATTTCTGACGGCTGTTTTATGTGTGCACATACTTGCTGTATTTTAGCGCAGAGATATGACCACGTGATGTCGCAGATATAAACTTTCAAGAAACTAACATTGAGCAGTTTCATCAAATTAACCGTACTGCATGGTAAGTTCATCCCTTTAACTATCATATACATGTACCAGGTTATTTAACTGTACTTACATTGTACATAAAACAAGAGAGAATGTTCATTAAAATAAAATGATAATGTAATAAATAGTCTATTATTAATTACAATAGTTTAATACTAATTTTAAATAGTAATTTTAAACAACATACAAATTTCACTAATAATTTTAATATATGAAATATTATAGTGTTACGTTACTATTACTATTAATAATAACAATATTAATGGTTCCACCATTTTTGTAAATCTATAAAAAAAAATTAAAAAAACAAAAAAAAACAGAATGATTGTTTTATCTGACAAAATATCTGTGAATATAGTCTGTAATATCTATGTAATATAGTACAGGTAATATTTTTACAATTTTTCATGTTTATCTGTTTTGTGAGAATATAAAGGCGGTAACTTCCAGTACAAAGGTGGTTTATTTTCTAATAAGAGTCTTCCCCCTGGTTATTTCACTGTCTTAAATTAAGATGTGTAGACCCCTGTTTGTTTATTTAAGCCAAAGCTAGCATGTACTTAAAGATTGCACTCATGAGCACTCGGACCAGACAAATTGCAAAGATGGTTCAAGCGTGGTTTGGGTCTATGCTATTTGGGGTCGTGAATTTCTCAATAAAACCCATGGGTACAGAAGCGGTCCCAATTATTAACATTTTGGCCATCCATCATTATCAATAATACTGATAATATTATTACTATTACTATTATCATTTTGTTAAACAACAATATGCAATCTAGTACCGGTATCAGCGATATCCTCAAACATGAAACACTTCATTTTGATTCGATCGGTCCATTACTGCCTGTCACTGAACGGTATTTTTTACATTTTTCGTGTGCTGAATTATATTGTGGATTTTGTTACTTTGTTTCTTTTCACCATTAACAAAGAACCCCCCCCCACACACACACAAACAAACAAAAAAAAATAAATTTCTTTTTCTATATATATATATATATATATATATATATATATATATATATATATAATATATTATATTATATATATAAATTAAATCGAGGGTGGCCTTAGCTGATCCAATCATTTATGCTTACTTATTATAGGAAAAGTAAATAATTGAATGCAGGAACTGGACATGTTTTATTTATTTATTTTATTATATATATTTGATTTTTAAAGTAGTTATATCACATGTTTAGCACAAAAATGCTCTGACTACCGACAACACGTGCAACCCTGAAACGGAATACTTGGCTAAAATACAGCAAGTATGTGCACACATAAAACAGCCGTCAGAAAATTGTTGCCAAGAAGTTGTTTTCCGTTCACACTCTTCATACATTCAAGATGGCCGTCCTCGTTGAAACCTGCACAATGACGATCGTCTTGTAATTTTTTCGGCCTATATGTCAGGAAATATAAAATGTAAGTAAAATCACCATTTTTTGGGGCGCCTAGATAGTTAAACATGTAAGGAACGTATCTAGACTGTCAAAATAGTCGCAAATATCGTCAATTTCAGCGCCTGGAATTTCGAATTACTACCGTTAGCGGAATGAGACCAACCTGTGGCTAAGGATACGCGGGGGGGGGGCGTGTCCGTGCCACATTTATGGGGCTAGCTCCGTCTGTCTGATCGGCCCGTCAATACTTTACGATTTTGGACAGTCTACAGACTTCTCCCGTTCTTAAACTTTACGCAATCAAATCTCCATGCATGAGAATCGCAACTGAATTTAAATCTCAATTCTTTAAAACACGAGCCTTACTCACCTCAGAAAACTTGGAAGAAAGGTGACATTTTCATTCGTCCTCTAGCGGTCCGTGACAGCCCGCAGATCAATCACGGTCGCCATCTTGAAAATATTGTTGTTTGCAGCTAGCTAGCTATCTAGCTAGCGCGCTAGCGCTCAAGATTTTACCCACAATACAATGCAAATAAACATTCACTGCTGTTTCATGAATCATGCATCGAACGGAATAAGCCTCATTTTTCAGTTTTCTCATTCAAATCATTAAATTCGATTTTGATAAATTACTTCACAACCACCACTTATTACAATTTAAGAATTTTTTTACATAAAATTAAAAATCAGTTAATCGTGAGGTGTACTGAATTAAAATAGTATCGTGTTTTGTTGAACTTCGGTTTGTTGACTCAAAATTGCGACACATTCACCTTGAACGCGTGACCGACCCATATGGAGGTCGAAAAGTGGACATCTGCTTTTCAGCTTTCTAAATAATGAAAAAGCAGATTGAACGTTGTTGGCTAGTGCATTTTTCTACTTTTCTGCTTTCCTTCCTCCACCTAAAATGTAGATTGAACATTTTGGTAACATTCATTTTTCTACTTTTCTGCTTTTCAGTTTCACGAAAAGCAGATTTTACTTTTTCACCTACACTGGCGGTCAAAAAGTGGACATCTGCTTTTCTGGTTTCCTACAACCAGAAAAGTAGATCGAACGTTTTGGACAAATCCATTTTTCTGCTTTCATGCTTCCCGAAAAAGCAGATCGAACGTTTTCTCAACAGTGGTCTAAAAGTGGACAAGTCTGTTTTGCGCTTGAAGAAAAGCAGATTGAATGATTTGATAAATCTACTCCCTTATCCACAAAATAATGGACGAGTCCTACCAATGCACCAAAACGATGCATTTGATAAAAGAGTCGCTGAAAAATAGTGGGCGGCACATCACAGATCAAACGGAACGCACCTGGCGCCTACGTCGGACATGTATTGTGACGGTGGGATTAGTCCATTATTTGTGTGGATAGGGAGTATATTTATCAAATCATTCAATATGCTTTTCTTCAAGCAGACTTGTCCGCTTTTAGTATGGAGGTCGAAAAGTGGACATCTGCTTTTCAGCTTTCTAAATAATGAAAAAGCAGATTGAACGTTGTTGGCTAGTGCATTTTTCTACTTTTCTGCTTTCCTTCCACCTAAAAAGTAGATTGAACATTTTGGTAACATCCATTTTTCTACTTTTCTGCTATTCTTGAAATTGAAAAGTAGAAAAGTAGAAAAATGGATGTTACCAAAATGTTCAATCTACTTTTTAGGTGGAAGAAAAGCAGAAAAGTAGAAAAATGCACTAGCCAACAACGTTCAATCTGCTTTTTCATTATTTAGAAAGCTGAAAAGTAGATGTCCACTTTTCGACCTCCATATTTTAGGCCACTGTTGAGAAAACGTTCGATCTGCTTTTCGGGAAGCAGGAAAGCAGAAAAATGGATTTGTCCAAAACGTTCGATCTACTTTTCGGGTTCTGGGAAACCAGAAAAGCAGATGTCCACTTTTAGGCCACTGTGTGACAAAACGTCTAATCTGCTTTTCGGCTAGTAGAAAAGTAGAAAAATGGATTTGTCCAAAACGTTCGATCTACTTTTCTGGTTGTAGGAAACCAGAAAAGCAGATGTCCACTTTTTGACCGCCAGTGTAGGTGAACATGTAAAATCTGCTATTCTTGATATTGAAAAGTAGAAAAGTAGAAAAATGGATGTTACCAAAATGTTCAATCTGCTTTTTAGGTGGAAGAAAAGCAGAAAAGTAGAAAAATGCACTAGCCAACACCGTTCAATCTGCTTTTTCATTATTTAGAAAGCTGAAAGTAGATGTCCACTTTTCGACCTCCATACCGACAGCAGTCGTCAGAACTCGATAAATAGTTATTTTTCAGCTGAACAACATGTATGGGACTACGGCACGGGTACATACATGTACATGGGATACATGTATGTTTACTCTAGTATATTGTTTAAACCTGTCTACCAAGCGAGGGTTCTGTTTCACTTCCTGAAATGGTTTTATGTCGAAATTGTTGGAACCATGGAGGAAGGATGGATAAATTTCTAGGGCCAATACCTAAAAATCAATATTTTTTATATTTATTTTATTTAGGCGCCCTATTTAATTTGTTTGCGTTCGGCCTTCAACCTGTTCATATTTTAGGCTGTTTTAGTAAAACATACGGTTTGCCCTTATTGTTCAGTCGAATTCAATTGTCCACACGGTGGATACAAATAAAAATAGTGGTCAATCGGGTCAAACGCAAATATCACTCTTAACAATCAAGAGAGGGCGCTAGCAACTAATAGCAAGTATAATCGCGAGCGGCGCAGTAAAAAGGGGATCTGCCACCTATATCAGGACGGGAAAAATACGGCTTATGAAGTAGTATTTATTTCTGAAAAGAACCGCAATAAAAAACTATAAAAAACATCAGTGCACGTTAAAGAACCCATAATGACACTTATTGTGTAAGAGTAGGGGTTTACCCCGGTGTCTCTGGTAGCCTATGTATTGATCCCTGGGCCTCATGGAAGAACAGAGGATTACTTGTATTATCCACTGAATGAGTTACCCAGGTTAAAGAAGAAATAAACAAACAAACAAACAACAAACCGGTTAGTTACAACTCCACGTTACAATCAGTATACTGATTCAGTAAAAGATCAATTGGCTATGCTCTGATCGTCTTCAGGAGAAACTTCAGGACGTGGTGATCGGAGCATACTAATCGAAACGTCGAGTTGTAACCACCAGTTCTTTTCAGAACTATTTACTACTCAAACGAGAATTTTCACATGGTGTCACCGAAAACAGTTTTTACTTATCCTTTAACTTTTTGTAGCTGAACGTTAAGCTACAAATCTTATTGGATAATAAGGCAATATTAATTTTACCGTATTTCTTGGTATAATCGATCGATATCCCTTTTGCACCATGAATGAAGACGGCTTTGAATGGACGCGGGCCAGTCAGCTACACTGGAGGGAGGCTTTTAGTTGAAGTATTCAGTGTAACTCTTCGGAGAAAGTGGTCCAAGCGGCACTCAAATTCGTCAAAAAGAATAATCCAACAAGAGACATTATTACGTTGTTACTCAATGCACAGCAATGGGAATCTCTTGTCCACAAGGCGATCAAGATGATATCAGAAAAAGGCTCTTTGTAAATTGTTCGAAGTGTAGAAAAACAACTAGCTCTAACCCTCCATACCCCCCCCCAATTTTTTTTACCTTCTTTGAGAAGTATATATGTCATAAGGAAACGAAACAACATAAGTTTGATTATTTTATTGTAAGAAGCCACTAATTCTCCAAACCTCTTTTGTCTCTCGAATTCAGAAAAGCCTGAGGTTCACCGGGGGAAACATGGCCCTCTTACGTTTATACGTTCAACAACGCCGATATTTTGTTGGTTATACAATTTTGGGCCTCTACCGTGATTTTGTAATACAAGATTCTTATAAAGACTAGATCAAGGCGCTGTACATTATTATCCCTACTCATCAGGCGCATAAATCATTCCTGAAACATCTCAGCTCCCTGGGGAGTATGTCAAGATATTTCCCGATCCTGAACTCATGGTCACTTAAAGTACTGCCTATAAACAACGGATAAAACAACTCGGTACACCAGTCTTATATTTAAAAGTATTCTTATTTACAATTGCCACCCAAATTTATTATTTACAAATAATTTATTTATACAGAGTAATCAAAAAAATGAGACTGATAATAATTACGACTTAATTTCAATATATAGTATTTTTAGGATCTAGATGGTCGCTCGTGGGGATGTGTATACTCCTGATTGCTGAGTAGCCTGCTGTCCTCCCACCTCTAATTCAATTGTTGTCCTCCGCAAGGTACAGTTGGCCGTCAACCCTCGTTGCGGTCTACTACACTAGACTTGGGACATGTTATGAGGTTGTCTCTCGGGAACAAAACCATCTATAATAATGAAATAATTGAAATAGATCCTAATACATCTTCATTTTAAAGTTACTAATAATACGGTGTGAATTCATCTTTCTGACATAACAACTCGACAATCTTCACGTACAAAAAGAATATTGTCTAATTTTGTCGTGACACATATCTCCTCAATATTTATAAACGTTTTAAATTCAAATCTTGCCACACAATATTTGTGTAGCTTCTACACCATTTGAAGTTACTTTAATAAACTTCCTCAATAGACTAGAGTACTCTGACTTTGAAACAAATTGCAATTACTTTAGAATAAATAACAGTTAGAACTTACGGTTGTGATGATGGATATCGACTTATGCTGTGGTGTTTTCTGTTTTGCTTAATATCTTGATATCTGTTGTCTTCTCTTTGAAAATATCGCTGCCTAAACGAATTCACAATGTATATGTCTGCTATAGCTAGCTATGCCTGATGACAATGATTGTGGAGGCACGATCTCATCACTCGTCACACCACCTTCACTCCTAAAGCTTCAGATCTCAACTGATCATATTATACTATTACTAACTTTCACTTTCCATTCTATCTTACATCCATTAACACTACTGTTCCCACTTGTTGTCAATGTAAGTCCTTAGTTACTATTATTTTAAACATCTGCTATAATTGTTATGTAAAACTAACGTATGCTAACTGGGTGCATTTTAACATGTTGACTACAACCACGGTTTTGATGACAAATCTATACTAACTGCTGTTGCAAGCTGCACTGTCACATAGAGGGTTGCTAAAGACGCTAGCTGCATGCTGCACTTAACAAAAGGTTGCTAATGACGCTAGCTGCTTGCTGCACTTCACAAAGGGTTACTAGGATGCACAAGTGATTAATCTAATGGCCTATTGTGTGTTGTGATGATGTAACTTTAAGTCAAACTTTTGAGACTTTTCCATAGCAAAAATAGGGGTGTTTTATGAAACTTCTCACAGAGTATACAGCTCAATTGCTGCCATTTCGGCGCATATGGGGCGAATCAAACACATTGAGCTGAACCTTTCACAAGTTGATAATTATCCTCTACTATATATAGGCATATATTGATATTTTTTAAAGACATTTTTAATACCAAAAGTTTATTCTTCATGAAAGGTTCACCAATTAAAGGGACAATATCGAGCAGACTTTCAACAAGGCATGGAATAGATGACTGAAAATTACTGGCTCATTTATGCAGCAGCAATGGTTAATATGACCTTATCATGTGGGGTATTATTTTCAGTCACTGAGTTAATCTAAAACGAGCACTCTGATTCCATGCCCTGTTGATCGTGACGATATTGTCCCTTTAAAATGAAACTCAGGAGACCATTAAATTCTTATTTGTACTCATTTTAATGTCAGTCATTGTGCCTTATGATATTTATTCTCGGTCTCAGTATGTTCCCATGAAATATATTTTAGTTAATTTCATTTTATTTTTAAGGCCACACTAAAAATAAAGACATGTTTTATGTGCTAAGGAGTCTATCAAGTTCAATATTTTTTATTAAATATTATATCTATTTGTTTTTAATATTTTTGTAAAAGTTTCTAAATACGAATCTAGAAATATCTGCATTTTTGTCATTTTGGTTAATATCTTTTTCAATCAAAACAATATTAAGGAATACAATTCAAGTTGATAAAAATATTTGTTCTGTGGCCTTAAAACCTGGATACATATAAAAAACAACAACACAAAAACACCTGTTCAACTAAAATAAATCAGTAAAAATGACAAAACTTCGACAACGTGTGTACTATTACTCTATTCCTTGTGCAGTACGGTAACCTTGCAAAAACATTTATTTTAAGATGAAAAATGGTTTAATTCAACCTTTCCTGATTTTAATGCTAAATAGAAAGAAATTACACATTGTCAAAGACATACTTGAGGGAAGGGTGCTAGTCTTGGTTCAAGACTGTATTTGTATGTACGAACCGCTACAATCTCGAGCCGCTATCAGTATCACCCGGTTCGTGCGTGGTAGCGGTTCGTGTAGCGCCGTTGGATCATGTATCAAAAACACAGACACAGTCTTGAACCAAGATTAGATAAATCCCTACAGACTAGATTGAACTGCAAAATAGTATACAAATATAACATGGTTTGAGGGTGGACAGTCGATATTAGCTCCCCGAGGGCGAGGTATTGGAAGTTGACAAACTAATTCCCAAGGCGAAGCCGAACCTAGCAGCATGGAGGTAAATGCTAGCAGGTTCTTTCTCAAAGGCAAAATGGACGATGTACAGACATTCACACAAACTTAAACACACTAAGGCAGAAGTTAGTCAGGTGTGAAATGAACACAAAAGAAGAGGGTACAATAAGCAGAGTCAGGTACTGGGTCTGGGACCAGACAAAGGAGGGATTAAACATGAATGGATGAAGGTACAGGGACTCAGAGCTGAGGTTTATGGCTGAAAGAAGAAAGCAAAAGATGAGTGAAAATGAAAGAGTCAGACAGGGAGAGAATAGTAAAACAGACAAATAAACTAACAAGCAAAACAAATTATGTAAAACAAAGTAAAAAGTTTGCGGATAAAGAAAAATAAGTTGAAATAAGGAAAATAAATTGAACTGAGCATTTGAAGTCTGAGCATACCAAAATCAATCAGTACAATTTTGGTGAATACGATTATGAGAGATTACAATGCGCATGATGTGCAACAGTCTTAAAAATGTGTGTTAGAAAAACTGTGTACGTAAAAACATTTTCAAAATGTTTAAGCTATGATTTTACTGCATCCACTAAGATGCATCACTCACAATTTAAGACAGTTGATACAGTAAGTTCATGAACTACTAATTATTTAGGCACCGCAAATATGATTTATTCATTTTTCTTATATATATACAGTTAAAACATGTTCATAAGTCCACTTTTCCTAATTTTTATGAAATAAATTTTGGTAAATAAAGTTGAATTTAGCAAGATTGCAATAAAATGAAAATTTCTTTCATAAAAATTATGAAATTAATTTTTTCATTAAAATGAAAATTTCTTTCATAAAAATTATGAAATTAAATTTTGTTTCATTAAAATGAAAATTTATTTCATAAAAATTTGGAAAAGTGGACTTATGATGAAGTCAAAATACTTTTGAACATGTTAACTACGAAATAGACATGATGATTGGTTTATACTGATTAACCCTCCTATGCCCAGGCTGAAATTTGGCCCAGTAAGCACCGCACCCACAGACAGTCACTTGAGTATTTTTGGTTGCATTGCCAATTGGTAGGTCAAACCACAGAGTCACACAGAGCTGTGTATGTACTGTCGAGTGGTTTTGGTTTGACCTCCTATCATAGCCACATGTCCTTGCATTTATTTGAGTGTACTGCACAAAGTCAATGGGTTGGGAGTGACATACAAATTTTGAGTGTCTTTTTAAAGAATTGATGAAACTTTTTCAGAAAGTTAATACAACCTATTGGAATAACCGAGACATTGTTTCATAGAAAGTCTAAAGGAATTAAGCAAAAAATATATTCAATCATTTTATATTCTGAATATTATAACCTATAAAAAAGACATGACGGACGGTACATATTTAGGAATGCATGATAGTTTTATAAATATAGTCACCTACAATGGATATATCTTATTGCTACCACAAATCATTATCCCCATCTTATCACATTAATTTATGTCTATTTTACAATATAGTATTTATTTACAACATTGGTAACGAATGATCATATAGTTTTACATAAGTTTACCTGGTGGAAATGATCACAAATCTTTCTGTTCTGGGTGCTATAATTTTTTGTAAAATTTGTAACATTATTTCCCAACTGAGATCACATCTTAATAAGATAAAACTTCCACATGTTTACTGATCCAAAAATCTTAATGCATTTTCACAATTTTCTTGTAAATGAACTTTAACAGGATGGTTGTTTAATGTATATCTTGATTCAAAGAGAGTAAGCATACTCATAGAAGCAGTTTGCCCAATATTACCAATGTTGTACCTTCCCTTCAATGTATATCTTGATTCAAAGAGAGTAAGCATACTCATAGAAGCAGTTTGGCCAACATTACCAATGTTGTATCTTCCCTTCAATGTATATCTTGATTCAAAGAGAGTAAGCATACTCATAGAAGCAGTTTTGCCAACATTACCAATGTTGTACCTTCCCTTCAATGTATATCTTGATTCAAAGAGAGTAAGCATACTCATAGAAGCAGTTTTGCCAACATTACCAATGTTGTACCTTCCCTTCAATGTATATCTTGATTCAAAGAGAGTAAGCATACTCATAGAAGCAGTTTTGCCAACACTACCAATGTTGTACCTTCCCTTCAATGTATAACTTGATTCAAAGAGAGTAAGCATACTCATAGAAGCAGTTTTGCCAACATTACCAATGTTGTACCTTCCCTTCAATGTATATCTTGATTCAAAGAGAGTAAGCATACTCATAGAAGCAGTTTGGCCAATAATTACCAATGTTATACCTTCCCTTCAATGTATATCTTGATTCAAAGAGAGTAAGCATACTCATAGAAGCAGTTTGGCCAACATTACCAATGTTGTACCTTCCCTTCAATGTATATCTTGATTCAGAGAGAGTAAGCATACTCATAGAAGCAGTTTGGCCAACATTACCAATGTTGTACCTTCCCTTCAATGTATATCTTGATTCAGAGAGTAAGCATACTCATAGAAGCAGTTTGGCCAACATTACCAATGTTGTACCTTCCCTTCAATGTATATCTTGATTCAAAGAGAGTAAGCATACTCATAGAAGCAGTTTGCCCAACATTACCAATGTTGTACCTTCCCTTCAATGTATATCTTGATTCAAAGAGAGTAAGCATACTCATAGAAGCAGTTTGGCCAACATTACCAATGTTATACCTTCCCTTCAATGTATATCTTGATTCAAAGAGAGTAAGCATACTCATAGAAGCAGTTTGCCCAATATTACCAATGTTGTACCTTCCCTTCAATGTATATCTTGATTCAAAGAGAGTAAGCATACTCATAGAAGCAGTTTGGCCAACATTACCAATGTTATACCTTCCCTTCAATGTATATCTTGATTCAAAGAGAGTAAGCATACTCATAGAAGCAGTTTGCCCAATATTACCAATGTTGTACCTTCCCTTCAATGTATATCTTGATTCAAAGAGAGTAAGCATACTCATAGAAGCAGTTTGGCCAACATTACCAATGTTATACCTTCCCTTCAATGTATATCTTGATTCAAAGAGAGTAAGCATACTCATAGAAGCAGTTTTGCCAACATTACCAATGTTGTACCTTCCCTTCAATGTATATCTTGATTCAAAGAGAGTAAGCATACTCATAGAAGCAGTTTGGCCAACATTACCAATGTTATACCTTCCCTTCAATGTATATCTTGATTCAAAGAGAGTAAGCATACTCATAGAAGCAGTTTGGCCAACATTACCAATGCTGTACCTTCCCTTCAATGTATATCTTGATTCAAAGAGAGTAAGCATACTCATAGAAGCAGTTTGGCCAACATTACCAATGTTATACCTTCCCTTCAATGTATATCTTGATTCAAAGAGAGTAAGCATACTCATAGAAGCAGTTTTGACAACATTACCAATGTTGTACCTTCCCTTCAATGTATATCTTGATTCAAAGAGTAAGCATACTCATAGAAGCAGTTTGGCCAACATTACCAATGCTGTACCTTCCCTTCAATGTATATCTTGATTCAAAGAGAGTAAGCATACTCATAGAAGCAGTTTTGACAACATTACCAATGTTATACCTTCCCTTCAATGTATATCTTGATTCAAAGAGAGTAAGCATACTCATAGAAGCAGTTTTGACAACATTACCAATGTTATACCTTCCCTTCAATGTATATCTTGATTCAAAGAGAGTAAGCATACTCATAGAAGCAGTTTTGACAACATTACCAATGTTATACCTTCCCTTCAATGTATATCTTGATTCAAAGAGAGTAAGCATACTCATAGAAGCAGTTTTGACAACATTACCAATGTTATACCTTCCCTTCAATGTATATCTTGATTCAAAGAGAGTAAGCATACTCATAGAAGCAGTTTGCCCAACATTACCAATGTTATACCTTCCCTTCAATGTATATCTTGATTCAAAGAGAGTAAGCATACTCATGGAAGCAGTTTTGACAACATTACCAATGTTATACCTTCCCTTCAATGTATATCTTGATTCAAAGAGAGTAAGCATACTCATGGAAGCAGTTTTGACAACATTACCAATGTTATACCTTCCCTTCAATGTATATCTTGATTCAAAGAGAGTAAGCATACTCATAGAAGCAGTTTGGCCAACATTACCAATGTTATACCTTCCCTTCAATGTATATCTTGATTCAAAGAGAGTAAGCATACTCATAGAAGCAGTTTGGACAACATTACCAATGTTGTACCTTCCCTCTTGAAGAAACTTCACTTAAATGATAAAATCTAAATTCTATTAACAATTTACTAAACTTATGAAACTCAATGGATGGATTTGTACCTATCTTTACACCTATTTTTTATGTTCCAAAATTTACATTTACTCCACTCTCTATATAAAATATAAAAATTAACAAAAAACTCTCAACTATTTACCAATAGGTTACACAAATATTACACCAAGGATTTAGAAAATCTAATTATTTGCAAAAATAAATGAAAACATTTGATGCATTAAAACAAATGGAAGCTCTAAAAATGAAAGTAATTCTTGTTTTTGTAGAGAAAAATACAATTCCGGAAATTGTATAAAAAGATTGCAATAAAACAAAAATTTAAAAATTTGAATATTTTAGACCTCATTTTAAAGTTAATAATGCATAATTATTATTAGTGTTATGAAGTTGCTTGTTGAAATTTATCGGTGAAATTTATCAGCACAATTGTGTAAATTTGTATATTTAATCTGAAACCGGAGACATTTTTTGGCCTCTGAATTTAATGATTGAAAAATAATTTGAGATGTACCAACCCCCAATCTATGCCTCCTGTCCAAGTCCCCTTCCCAACATTCATCCTACACCCCCACTCCTCCGTAACCCAGGCTTGCAAAGATCCAGACATTACTTACCAAACCCTCCAATCTATGCCTTAGACTCCTGACCGAGTCCCTTCCCAACATCCATCCCAGACCCTCCTACACCCTCACTCCTCCCTGACCCAGGTCTACTTCCTGATCCGGATGACACAAACCGTCTTGCACCCATCCCTGGTGATGGAGGAATATTCAGGAACTCCTGGGAGCTAAACCCTCCTGTGGTCTTAGGACGCTGACGGGTACGTAAGGAGTCTGTAGAGCCCATCCAGTGATCGGTGGCAGAGTTGGTGGTACCTGGGCCTTTCTGTAAGGCGGCCCGGAGATCCTTGTCAAGACCTACCACACCCATTTCTCCAAACACCTATGAAACAAAAATAACAGATAAATGAATGTCTATTACAATTAGTAATGAAACTTTTCTCACTTCTGATTGCACGTTGACACAATGGCAGGTGCCATGATGAAACCAAAGGATCTTCACTGGTTCCTGTTTATTACCCATTACTACATCGCACAAATTGGTACCCCAACAAACAAGGTATCGATACTACGCTAATTGACATCCATAATACTTTTCGGTAATTCAGAACTTATTTATTATAGCACACTACACGTACGAAAATATTCGGTATGGGTACTGATTCTGATTTTTACGATCGTTATATGTGATTTTACCCTCATAAAATGGTACTTTGTCAAGGGCTTTTTTTTTCGTTGGGCAGAAAGTTTGAAATTCGTAATTTTTAAAGAGCAATTCGTACTTTTGTAATTCCTGACAAAATTTGTAATAATTACTAAAAATTCTTAATAGTTGGCAGCTATCCTATTAACAAACTAGACACTTTTTAAAATCAACAAAAATACTATCATCAAAATATGAGACAAAGGTATAAGTTACGCATATTAACCCACAAATTAAGCTAGTTTCTCTCAAGAAATCTCCTTTTTGAGTAAATATACGAAATGTTTTCAAAATTCTTTTGATATCCAAGATCTAAAGTAAAACCGTTTCACCATCTGCGTTTTTTCGTTAGAAATTGTTACCGAACTTTCAAAATTTGTGTACAGAAACACATGGACTTTAAGGGCACAGATGTAAGTTTACTCAAACTTTTTTTCAGATTCTGTATGGAGACCAAAATGTGCTGACTGGCCTATGTACATCATGTGTAGTTTGGATTTCAGAATCTTTACATGTTTTCTTGGTGATGTGCAATGATATGTGATGCTCAACACAATTACGGCATAATTCATAAACTACAATATAAGCCTGAGGGTTTCAACATTTATTTTCTATATCAAGATCTGTATACATTTAAGTAATTAACACATGTAATTTGGTTCCATTTGAAGTCAAAGAACAGTATTGCATACAGGTGAAAAGATACATACCATTTGAAATAATAAAACAATATTTCATAAAGGTGAAAAAATACGTACAATTTGAAATATAAACAAATATATTTCTTATTGTTAGGTGAAAATATATGTACCATATAAGGCCCCCCAAAAAAGTCCGGTTTCTGGTCATAGGTTGGCTTCAATATCGCTGTGGTGACACACTTTTTTTTCTTTTTTTTGGTAATCTTTTTGTTTTGCCAACCAGTGAAATATGTGATACCTGTATACGCGGTTATTTGAGCCAGACTAAATTTCCCATATACAAAGTATGGTGGCTAAGAGAGGCCTCACAAATCGGGCAAACGTTCATACCCCTATGTGAAAAAGTCGTTTAAAACACAGCATGGCAGAATTCCAATCGATCCAGCAATTTTGGCTGCAATTGGACATCATTTTATAGCAAAAAAAAAGGAAAACTGAAAATGCTGACACGCAGGTCTGAGGTGACGTGTGTAGAGACCAGAGACTTTTTTTGACCTAAAATAATAAAACAATATTTCATTTAGGTGAAAGATACATACCTCTACGATAGCCCCATCAGGAAGACGTAGAAAGTGACGATGTAACTCCCTCAATCCATCAAGATGAAGAGTATGGATCGATACATGGGTAGTAATCTCACTCTTAATCTTGCCTTTGTGTTTCTCACCCTCCAGCGTATCATCATCCACCTGCACAAATAATGGAATCATCCAAAGAGAGAAACAGAATTAGAAAATGTTGTTGTAATGTTTTCATTTTATTTGATTAGGCCTCCAAAAAATAGTCTCCGGTTTCTGGTCATTGGTCAGCTTCAAAATCGGTGCGGTGATGTTTTTTTTTTTTCGGCCATCTTTTTTTTTTTGCCAACAGGGAAATACGTGATACATTATATATGCGGGGACCAAATTTCCCATATACAAAGTATGGTGGCTAAGAGAGGCCTCACAAATCGGACAAACGTTCATACCCCTATGTGAAAAAGTTGTTTGAAGCACAGCATGGCAGAATTCCAATCGATCCAACCATTTTGGCTGCAATTGGACATCGTTTCATAGCACAAAAAAAAAGATAATTAAAAATGCTGACGTGCGGGTCTGCGGCAACGCACACGGAGACCAGAAACCAGACTTTTTTTTTTGGCCTTATACTCAGACTACAGGACGTCTTGTCATGGACACGCCATTTTGGTTTTACCTACACACAAGTCTATGAGAGTCAAAGTGAGGCTTGTATCCAATATAGACTAGTGCCTATAAACACCATCATAGATATCTATGTCATGTCCATAGGGAACTCACATCTTCTTCCCATCACAAGTCTATGAAAATCAGAATGAGGCTTCAAAATAGACTGGTACCTCACTACCCCCGTCATAGATATCTATATCATGTCCATAGGGAACTCACATACTCTTCCTCCCATATGTAATCATACACAAGTCTATGAAAATCAGAATGAGGCTTGTGTCCAATATAGACTGGTGCCTCGCTACCACCATCATAGATATCTATACCTTGTCCATAGGGAACTCACATACTCTTCCTCCAATATGTAATTATACACAAGTCTATGAAAATCAGAATGAGGCTTATGTCAAAATAGACTGGTTCCTCACTACCCCCGTCATAGATATCTATATCATGTCCATAGGGAACTCACATCCTCTTCCTCCCATACGTAATCATACACTCCCACTTTACGTCTCTCCCCTTCTTCTCCACGCCACTGTTCTGCCTTCTTACAGATGTAAGCCAGTTCTTGGTTACTGATTTCTAGATCATACGGCAAAAAGAAGTCTTCCAGCTTAGCATGGAGACGGTGGTAGATGTCTAACATACGGCCATTATTGTGAAGCCTGTTTCAACAGAGAATGTAAGATACAATCGATTATTCAAAACTAACAAAACTTTCAAATTGTTAAATGAGAATTCTTTTGGTGTAAAGCTGAAGTTGTATCCAGCGGCGGCGCTACGGGGGTCAAGGGCAAATGCCCCCGGTTACTTTCTTTGCTCCCCCCCCCCCCCCCCACCAATTTTTTCCTCGATGGTAAGTCAATGCTTTTTCAGCAGTACAAAATTACATTAAAGGTTAATGTTTGCCCCCCTTAAATTTAAGCTTGACCCCCCTCTTTCCCCCCAGTTTAACAGGTCTGGTGCCGCCGGTTGTATCTATCTTCCTAAGGGAGGAGGGCCAAAGTCATGGTACAGCCCAGCCAGGCCCAGGCTACCTGGCCTTCTAATCTGTCTTTTGTGAGTCCTAATCCTGTAACAATACAGAATCTGCCAATCAACATAACCTGGGCTTCTGGAGGTCCTATAGCCCAGCCAAGTAGAGCTCATTATAATGGCTGCAGTTGTGAACAAAAGACAGCTGAGGTGTCAGTCAAGTCTGTGTTAACAATAAGAGCTATAGCTAGGGGATTATATAGGTCCCTACGCCTTGGCAAAGCCTAGGCCTGGCCAGGCTTCTCAAAGGCTTGGCTATACCATGACATTGGCCTTCCTCCCTAATAAATAATATTACCCAAGGTGCTTCGCTCAATTTCCAGGGGCGTAGTGAAGGCATTTTCTTTGGGGGTGTGGAAGCCAATTTGCCGACTGACATTACCCCAAAAATGAATGAAAAATCGCTAGGAACCTTCCTGAATCCTCCAAAATCCATCAAGGTGCACTTTTGGAAACATGCCTTTACATGTATCTTCAAAATGCACCATGCATTTTCGTTGCTCTTTCATATTCAGCACTTATGGCCTGTACTTCTTGCCAGGTAGTAATTTTGCCCCATTTGAGGAGGTGAAAGTACCAGTTTCCGGGCACACGACGGTATTACAAAGTAAAAACAACTGATAACAAACTCAAGAAATCTTCAGTGCTCAGAAACACGATACATTTGCAGTCGGCAAACCCACAGCTCTAGGTTTGCCGACTTAAAAATTATTCTGGACCAACCCTTGTTCAAATACCTATGATGCTTCATTTACCAACTGAAGCTCTAAATGCCGAGTGAGAAAAAATATTGCAGGGGTGTCACAGACCCCCCCACCCCACACCCTCACTTACTGCTAAACCTACCTCAGGAAGTACATGTAGAAAATAACAGCTGCAAAGAGCATTATGAACACGTAGATGGGGATGGTCAGGAGTATTCCCATGAGGCCAGTGCCATGTGTTTGTTCAAAATGATGGTACAGTTTAACAGCGTCTGCGATGGGATTGTCACCGATTTCATAGTCAAAACGCTGCAAGATAAATAATGAACCATAATTCATTCATATTAATAAATGTCCAGGGCAGTTTAGAGAATCTGATTGGATTAAACATGATCATATGGGGGTGCATAATTGATCGGTTATCCTATTGGTAAGTGTGATGTAATTCCAACATAAACCACGCCTACTTCACACATGCTTGCTCCAACGATCATCAGAAGCCCATTAGAAACATATTGACCACACTTTTCTTTAAGGATTTATGCAAGAAATTAGAAACTTACCTTAAAAGTATGTGTTGTAAAGACTCAACATGTTACTAACAAAGTTAAATTCTGCCTCAAGAATCGGTTTTGAACGTTAAAATAATATTAATAAAAATAATATCACAGCATTTGTAAGGCGCACTAATACTCTGTAAAACTGGTCTAAATGGAAAAGAAAATTCTCAAATAGATGTAAAAGCAAGTGTAAACAGATATCTTTTGAGTCGCTGCTGAAAGAGAGCGATATTTTGTATTTCCCTGAGGTCTTCCACAGCCTAGGTGCGATACAGGAAAATGCCCTGTCCCTGTAACTGGCTAAGCGAGTCTGGGGAACAAAAAGCATGTTGTTGGTTGACCTTAAACCTGGTCTGACAGTGCAGGGCCTCAGTATGTTCTGAATATAGAGTGGAGCAAAACCATGTAGTGCCTTGAATGTTACAAGGATTATTTTGAAACGAATACGCTGATTAATTGGTAGCCAGTGAAGTTTGTACAGGATGGGAGTTATATGATTTGATATCTTGGTACCTGCCAAGAGACGCGCTGCAGCGTTTTGTACTGATTGTAAATGACGCAGTGTATTCTGAGGAAGACCAACAAGCAAGCTATTACAAAAGTCAAGTCTGGAGGTGATGAAAGCGTGGATGAGCTGCTCTGCTGCCTTTGTAGACAGCAAACACCTAATTTTTGCTATGCGACTAAGATGCATATACGATGTCTGGCAAACGCTCGATATTATCAAGGAATTTAGGTTAAATTACACACAATGATATGCCAGCTTTGGAACCGGAAGTAGCGATAAGAATGCGCGTACTACTAATGCGTGCTTTGGAACTGGAAGTAGCGATAAGAATGCGCATACTACTAATGCGTGCTTTGGAACCGGAAGTAGCGATAAGAATGCGCATACTACTAATGCGTGCTTTGGAACCGGAAGTAGCGATAAGAATGCGCATACTACTAATGCGTGCTTTGGAACCGGAAGTAGCGATAAGAATGCGCATACTACTAATGCGTGCTTTGGAACCGGAAGTAGCGATAAGAATGCGCATACTACTAATGCGTGCTTTGGAACTGGAAGTAGCGATAAGAATGCGCATACTACTAATGCGTGCTTTGGAACCGGAAGTAGCGATAAGAATGCGCATACTACTAATGCGTGCTTTGGAACTGGAAGTAGCGATAAGAATGCGCGTACTACTAATGCGTGCTTTGGAACCGGAAGTAGCGATAAGAATGCGCATACTACTAATGCGTGCTTTGGAACCGGAAGTAGCGATAAGAATGCGCATACTACTAATGCGTGCTTTGGAACCGGAAGTAGCGATAAGAATGCGCATACTACTAATGCGTGCTTTGGAACCGAAGTAGCGATAAGAATGCGCATACCACCAATGCGGCTTTGGAACCGAAATAGCGATAAGAATGCGCATACTACTAATGCGTGCTTTGGAACCGAAGTAGCGATAAGAATGCGCATACTACTAATGTGCTTTGGAACCGAAGTAGCGATAAGAATGCATACTACTAATGCGTTTGGAACCGAAGTAGCGATAAGAATGCGCATACTACTAATGCGTGCTTTGGAACCGGAAGTAGCGATAAGAATGCGCATACTACTAATGCGTGCTTTGGAACCGGAAGTAGCGATAAGAATGCGCATACTACTAATGCGTGCTTTGGAACCGGAAGTAGTGATAAGAATGCGCATACTACTAATGCGAGCTTTGGAAACGGAAGTAGCGATAAGAATGCGCATACTACTAATGCGTGCTTTGGAACCGGAAGTAGTGATAAGAATGCGCATACTACTAATGCGTGCTTTGGAACCGGAAGTAGTGATAAGAATGCGCATACTACTAATGCGCGTGTGAATTACGTATTGACTTACCAACGGAATGAACGGGTCTTATAAAAATCAGAGTAATGCGTATTATGAATCTTACCCCAATGATAGCGTCGACGATAGCAATCAGCACCGGGTCCAGGAAGGTATGAATACCAAACACGATAACTAACTTGCAGAGTAACGTCGGGAAGCTACCAGCCACCTTCTGACATAACCAAGCCGCAAACACCATCAGACACAGAATGAGGATGTTGGTCAATGGGCCGAGGATTACCACGGCAATCAACTCACGGGTATGGAGGAGAGATGATTGGTAGTTCAGGTTGACGCTGTAAGGCAGGAGCTCAAACCTAAAAGATGGGAATATGGGTTCAGTAAAATGTTTATTCTGTTGTTGTTGACATTTTAAATTTTGGTTTTTCAAATTGTTTACCTTTTTCCACAATCGGAGACATTAAATGTTGAAATTGATAAATGAATGCATTTTTGTGAATGATGGCTCACCAAAACATGACTGAAATGTTTGTAACTCAAAGGTTAGCTGTACAGTGTTTCAAGCCTGAATTCACTTTTGTTACAAGTTTGAAACGTAAGGCCAATAACTACTACATTGTATACTATTCAAAACAATTTAGGGAACACCGGAATAATCTCAGTTAAAGCAAAATCATTTATTTCAGATAAACACAATGTTTCACAGAATTGATGAGAAACAACTGCACAATGAAACAGATGATAAAGGATGCATGTAGTGATTACACATTTCATGACATGACTACTGAAAGAGAGAGGGGTTGCAAATGAAAATCCCGGTTCATGGAACATTTCAAACCGATTTGATGTTAAAAATCCGGTGTTCCCTAAATTGTTTTGAGTAGTATATTTTGCATTTATATTACATGTACCTTAGGTTGGTAAGCAGTTTGCAACAGCTAATTCTCTATTTGTTAAAAGTCATTTAACATTTTCATATTTATTTCATTTCTCGGGTAAAGACAACAAAATACAATAAACAATCACTGTGAATAACTTAACCCTGAAAAAGCCCTGAAAATCCGTTTTACCGTGAAATAAATAGTTCACAGCAATTTCACGATGACACAACACCATGAAAACAGCATGAAATACTCTTGGGATTCCTTCGCCGTGAAAACGCTGTGAAAACGCCATAAACTTCTCGTGTCAGTTTTGGGGCAGCTCAGTAATTCTCGAGTGCTGTGAATTTGCTGTGAAATCACCGTGAACATTATTGCCAATAACTGAGAGGAAGAGACACCATGAAATTGCCGTGAAATTACGGTGAACTGTTATTTCACGGCAAAGCAGATTTTCAGGGCATTTTCAGGGTGAAGTTGTCCATAGTGAATGGAAAAAGAAATGAAAGAAATAAAACCAGCTGGTGCCCCACAGATTATCTAAAACAAGCAAAGTTTCTGTCAAGAGATTTTCCTCACAAATCGGTTTATATGGCACACTTCTTCAACTGTAACCAGAAAATATGTCGTTGTGTGTAACACAACTTTTTGTCCCAGCAGATGGTCGTAAAATGGCTCCTTTAAAAAAAAAGTAGTGCATAACTGTTATATATTTGTTGCTAGAATTACTCCCAAGACATGTTTTTCCGTTCCCATGCAGAATTTAACTTTCCTACAATGACTTATAAATGGCAGAAAAACGACCTAACTGTCACTCAGTTTTTCTTGAAACACAATTTCGCACATTAATTGCTTAATACAACCTTTTGCCGGTCACACTTTTGTTACGTCCTTCCGGGCACACGAAAATGTATAAAATATGACTTTGTGAATAAGTTTTACGATTTATTTCCGAGTTGTTTTCTTACTTTTTCTGGCAGATATAAATTGGAAAGTTCAAAATTTAGCAAAGTATGGACAACATGCACAAATTTACTCTGTGCTTTTTCTAGAAAAAAAATATTAAAATTAATGTTCAATTTTTAAAGACAATATTGTCCCCATCAACAGGGCATGGAATTGGAGTGCTTGTTTTCAATTAACTCAGTGACTAAAAATAAAACCCCACATGATAAGGTCGTATTACCGTTGCTGCTGCATAAATGAACCAGTAATTTTCAGTCACTGTGTTCATCTTAAACTAGGACACTGATTCCATGCCCTGTTGAACGTCTGCTTTTTGTAAACCTATGTTCTTTTCAGAACTAATTACTACTCAGTTGAGAATTTCACATGGTGTCACCGCAATTAGTCTTTACGTATCCCCTTCACCATGCAAAGCTACAAGTTTTACAAACCTATGTTACTGCAAACAACCACAAATAATGAACAATTAAACTTTGAAAATGTTTTAATTGTAAGGGCCCAACATCAAACATACATGCTGTCTAGTATTAACCAAAAAAGAACTGGCAAAGATGACCTTTGACCTGGATGTCAATCCAGGTCAATATGTCAAACGCCTGGTAAAAGTAATGTGGTATTGGCAAACTAATCGTGACAATATCAAGACGATATATTTTTAACGAGAAGCTAGTCAAAACCTTGATTCCTTGGCAATTTGATGTACATCAAATGCTTGTGGCCAAGCGGTCTAGTGCATTGGTGTTGTCAGAATATGGGTTCGAATCCCAGCATGGCTGGTCATGGCGCTTGTGTCCTTGAGCCATAATTGTTTCGTCCTTCAGATGGGACAGTAAGCCGTAGGTCCCATGCATGTAGACGGTGCGCCACGTTAGGTACTATCAATAATACTCACTTGCTTATCGGTATGCCGATGATGTTCAGATAACCCCATTGTCCCAGATAGTGCAGGTACACACGCACAAAGAATAGAAGACACAGCAGGATGATCAATGTCCAGAACTCACGAGAACGCCACTGAGATAAACCAAGCTCAGCTAACAGCTGACGAGAGACGTACTGTACCTTCTCATGACCAGCACGGGCTAGATGACCCTTGGTGGAGAACGGGCGTCTGGAGGGGGGGGGGGGGGGGGGCAAGTTTGAGAGTTGGTTGAGGAATAAATTAAATTCATATAAGTGGAGATTTCTTTGATGTGATTCACCACAAAATCATATCAGGTAAAGATAAAAACATTCTTATTCAATAATAAGGGAGAAAACTACAAAAAAACATCAGCATTAACATAATCATTGGCAAGCTTTTGTTGACCAAAACATCTTGATTGAACTGTTTCATCAGGGAAACTTGTTAATCAGCATGGACCATATCACAGAGCACTCCCGGCCCATGCCAATGTCTGAAAACATTACTGGTAGTCAAACAAAAATGGAGGCACGATATATATTTTATATTTTATTTTATTTTATTTAAGGTTTAAAACATATACATCACAAAAGCAGCACTTTTTTTTATTTACAATAAAAAAATTCAAAGTCTGACAAATTACACAGCATAAAAAGAATTAAAAAAATGACAAATTGTACAAAGCGACCACTAGCAAAATTAGCAGCATGAAATGTTCTGGTTTAAAATATTAACAACAGCGGGTATGGGGGAATTCCTGAATCTCTCAGTCCTAGCCTTGGGAACATCAAAATATTTCTTGGTACGCAGAGCCACACCAGGTGAGTCATTAGAGGGAGGTAAGAAATCCTGGTATAATTCTGATTTAAGAAGACTTTTACCAAAGTTGAGAATGAGATTTTCCCTACGTGAATGCAGTGAGGGCAGGTTGGTAATCCACAGGGCATTTTCGTCACTGTTTTTCAACATGGTGAATGCCAGATCGTGAGCTAATTTGATTGAATCCAACCTACATGAGCAACTGTAACTACAAAGTGAAGATATTGCAATCAATAACACTGGTCAACAATTTTTTAAAAGTTGTCTGCTTCGGAGATAAAATGTGCTATTTATTATGGATTTTGATGTGCTTCTTCTTATCGAGTCCACGTGTTAGATGTGTCCTAGCCATAGCTGGACACACTTCTTTGCCTTAGAGGTATAGCAGGCAAAATCTGCAATGGTGCAGATTTCCTCTAATAGACTGCATTGCAAGAGGTGTTGCATGGTTTGAGCCTCAATCCCACACTCACAAAATGTTGGGTTGGTGGAATATCCCCATTTGTTTAGTGTAACTTTAGAGAGGCCTACTCCAGTTCTAAGTCTGTTCAGACACTTCCACATAGCCCAGTTGTTATCGGCTCCAGAAGGAAGGTCTTCATCAGGTGGAATTTTCATCGCTAATGGTTGTGAAAGACTGATAAGCCTTTCTTTCCACAAAGCGATGCGAGCTTTTGAAGGTGTTGATGTTGTCTCCAGAGGAGTAACACTGTTCATGAAGCTTTTTCTTGACTTAAGACGACTGGGTGTATGTAGATGACCATACAAATTTGATGTGCTGAATTCAAATATGACAATTAAAATTGCTGATTGGCTACTGTTTCCAAGATATTTCAGTTTTTACATTTTACGTACTATGTATATGGTGTACATAGCAGATTTTTATTCATGAATTATCATACACTATTCCCATACGTGTACACATGTACATGTAGATCTTGAAAACTAGAGCAAATCAACAATTTTAAGCATCATTTCCATTCTCAGTGATCCATAATTAGTCAAGTTTGACTTCATTTGTTTCGGAAGCATTTTGGCTGTAGACCAGTGTAATCTGTGATGCTACTGTTTGCAAGCTTTTACTTCCCAAAATGACACTATTGGTTCACAATTCTGTGAATAACGACATTGTACATGTTGTTAGCACTCATTGGCATTGAATTTTACTGTCATAGACATGAACTGTCTGTTACAAATTATGCTGTATTTCCACGGGAGCTTGTCACGTTTTGGAAAATACTGCACTTGTATAAAATGGTCTTTTGAGAAATGCAGTATTGGTTCTGTGATACGACAGTAAAATGCTTATAAGAGGATCTTATCTTTTGACTTTAAAAATTATTTCACTAATTTTACTAAAATGATAGAATTTGAGACAAAAAAATTTCAAGGGATGTTTGCTGCCATAATCACGTAAAGTTTGACATGAAACTGTGATTATACTGATCCGGTCTATATGCATGTATGATCTTCAAGATATTTTCTCAGACTTACTGGACAGCAAAGCTGTGAGTGTCTAGCTCCTCCAGGTATGTTAGCTTCTTCTTCTTACGTCTTGGATTCAGAAGACCAGTCTTAGGAAGCATTGTGTAGAGACGTCGCATGTAATCAGTGGCTGGTGGGTTCATATGTTGCTGTGTGGTGTAAAACACAAAATGTTTGGAATAAAAAATGGAAAACATATCAAACTTTTCTCATGAAAAAGACAAAGCACTGATGTGAATCTTTCACAGGTTGGTCATTCTGGTGACGTTGCCTCAGACCTACGTGTCATCATTTTTAGTTTTCTATTTTTTTTGGCTGTGAAACGATGTCCAACTGCAGCCAAAATTTCTGGATCGATTGGAATTCTGTTGTGCTGTGTTTCAAACAACTTTTTTCAGATAGGGGTATGAACTTTTGCCCGATTTGTGAGGCCTCTCTTAGCCATCATACTTTGTGTATGGGAAATTTGGTCTGGATCCAATAACCGCATATACATATATCACGTATTTAAAAAAAAAATAAATAAAAAAAAACAGAAGCGTCACCGCAATGATTTTGAAGCTGACCTATGACCAGAAACTGCAGACTTTTTTTGGGCCTAAAGATTGTGCTGAATCCTTCACAGAAAAATGCCTCATTTATGACTCACCTTGTAGTACAACCCTGGTTCTCCCTTGACTGCTTCAAAGCCATCCATCTTCCTGATGTAATCCTCATCTTCAGAATTCTCTGAGTCCGAGTCAAGATTCATCTTGGCATCTTTACTGATCAGCCTACGGGAACTGATGACGGTGGGAGGAGGCTGTGTCTGACCACGGTATCTCAGATCTGACTGCTTGCTGTCAATCAAGGACTTCTGCTGGAGAGTGACAAAGTTTACATACAGGTGTTTTATGCTCTAAAGGTAAGAGAGGTGGGCCAAAGTCGTGGTACAGCCAAGCCTTTGAGAAGCCAGGCCAAACCCAGGCTTTGCCTTGGGACCTATATAATCCCCTAGCTGAGCATAAAAGACCCTTTACTAATTTCAAATAGATCTTTTTGTTCACAAAGACTTGACTGACAGCTCATCTGTTCATAACTGCATTGTAATGAGCTCTACTTAGCTGGGCTAGGCCCTCCAGAACCCCAGGTTAGGTTAATTTTCAGGTACTGTATTGTTACAGGATTAGGACTCACAAAAGACAGTTTAGGAGGCCAGGTAGCCTAGGCCTGGCCAGGCTTCTCAAAGGCTTGGCTGTACCATGACTTTGGCCCTGCTCCCTAATAAACAAAATAAAAAGACTTGTGACTGATTTGAATCCTGCATCCATCAATTTCTTTGTTACTATGAACAATTTATTTAGAATTTGGCTTTTCTGAGTTCCTTCTTTTTCAAGTTAAAATGTTATCATCACATCAATAGACTGATTATGATGTAGCTGTGAGTTTGGTGAGCTAGTCCGCTCGGCAATGACTCTCCACTAGTCTCGGTTCAAGACTGTGTTTGTATGTTTTTGATACACGACCTGTCGCCGCACGCCACATGAGGGCGCTACACGAACTGCTATCAAACACTTTCTTGGGAATTTCATAGAATCACCCCCCTAAAAGGGAGGGAAACCACTACACACATGTTGATTTGTTATGCTAGCGCGGCCCACATTTTTGGTACACACGCGCATAAACAACAACGTGACTGCCATGTTCACTGATCGACAACTTCACGGCAGTCCGTTGTTGTCGACGCATGCGTAGTGGTTTCCCCCGTTTTCGAGGGGAAATTCTACAAAATTCCCAAGACTATGTTTGATAGCGGTTCGTGTTTGATAGTGGTTCATGGGATAGCGGTTCATGTAGCGCCCTCGTGTGGCGTGTGCCGATGGATCGTGTATCAAAAACAGTACACAAATACAGTCTTGAACCAAGACTAACTCTCCACAGGCTGTGCAATCCAACATCAGTTCCATTAGGTAAAACTTGTAGCTTTGCATGGTGAAGAGGATAAGTAAGACTAATTGCGGTGACACCATGTGAAATTCTCTATTGAGTAGTAATTAGTTCTGAAAAGAACTGGAGGTTACGTCCTCAGGATGATCAGAGCATACTGATCGAAACGTCGAGTTGTAACCTCCAGTTCTTTTCAGAACTAATTACTACTCAATAGAGAATTTCACATGGTGTCACCGCAATTAGTCTTACGTATCAGTTCAATTGTTTTTACAGGACAGAAGGGAGAGTATTCACACCATGCATGAGATGTTGATGGGACTAGATCACTGGTGATCGATAGGGTAGTGACACTATGAATAACTTTACCCTGAAAATCTGTTTTACCGTGAAATAAATAGTTCACGGCAATTTCACGACGACACAACACCGTGAAAACGTCATGAACTTCTTGTGGCAGTTTTGGGGCAGCTCATTAATTCTCAAGATCGCTGTGAATTTGCCCTGAAATCACTGTGAATATTATTGCCAATATCTGAGAGGAAGAGACACCATGAAATTGCCGTGAAATCATGGTGAACTATTATTTCACGGCAAAACGGATTTTCAGGGCATTTTCAGGGTAAAGTTATTCATGTGATAGGGCATTGCGTCTGGGGTATTATCGGTTGATAATAATACAATGCGCCTTGAGCACCAGTTTGGTGGATATGTGCGCTATATAAGTTCACATTATTATTATTATTATTATATGCTTGGCGCAGAATATCTGCAGCGATCATTGGATGGCAGATGTACACGCACATGTACTGGATGCAATTTCACCACCAGAGGGCTACGATGTGAACAAAGTAAGGCTGTGCATTTTCGGTTATTTCAGGAACCGGACACCTGAAATTAGAAATCTTTGGATACCTGGGTACCCATAAACAATTTTGTAAAAACACATAAATACTCCTGAATGTATAAAAATAACCAATATGAATACAAGATTAGAGTCATAATGAATGTGGATTTACTGTAATAATTTCCTGCCCTCTATATTAAAAACGACTTAAGCATCCCCATTCACAACACAAATTTTGTAAACAAAAAAATCAGTTGAAATTTAAAAAAGTCGTTTACGGGTAATTGGAACCGAAAAATGGAACCGGGTAACGACAGTTTCTGTTGGGTATCCGGATACCTGGATACCCGACACAGCCTTAGAACAGAGCTAGAGTGCGTTTTCTCGACCCTAAACAGAAACTTGTTTCTGTGAAGTCATATTCTTGACCAGAAACAAGACGACGTAGCTACACGAAAACGAGAACGTAACCAGAAAATTGTTTTCAGTTTGCGACGTGTTTAATCATCAACGTTTCTCGAAATATACTGTGTAATTCACATTTTTGGCAAAATAGAACTTACTCATGAGTGCTAGTAATAAACTTGAAAGATATACTGGTATACGAACAATCATTCCATCATGTTTTAACAAATAATTAACAAAACTTCCACCGTCCGCCATTTTGAAACCAAGCGTAACCGATCCCAAACTTTGGTTCACGTGTTACGTCATCGCAGCACAACCGAACTCGTGACAACGCTTAACCAATGAGCGAAGCCCAAACATGTTTCTGGTCACGGTCGTGTCCCTGATAAATCTTTGTACCTGGTTAGCATCGAGACTGGTTCTACTTCCTGCTACAGATCCTTCGTCACTAGTCCGTTCAATGCTTGCTTTCTCTATAGTATCAGCTGTATTGTCAGAACCTGTTGGTTGTTCGCTGATCTGGGATCCCTTCCCAATAGAGTTGCTCAAATCCCCTGAGGAATGATACACGATACTGATTTAATTTAAAACTTTCTTCTTAAATTGACTTTAATCGAATTGGTTTACTGAAAATGAATGTCGTGGTCACAGGGCTGAATTGGGTTCACTTCCATTCAAAAGTTACACCATGTTATTATTTACAAAACATGAAACAAATTGACAGTTACAAAGGGGGGATTTTAAACATTATTTAAAACAGACATTTAAAAGGGAATACAAACTTCAAATATGCAATGGTGAAATGCATCTTAAATGTCTAATTCTTGACTTTCACCTTGTTGATAATGGCTAGTTAAAAGGATGATACGTGTACAACATTGGTAATGTTGGCCAAACTGCTTCCATGAGTATGCTTACACTCTTTGAATCAAGATATACATTGAAGGGAAGGTAGAACATTGGTAATGTTGGCAAAACTGCTTCCATCAGTATGCTTACTCTCTTTGAATCAAGATATACATTGAAGGGAAGGTACAACATTGGTAATGTTGGCCAAACTGCTTCCATGAGTATGCTTACTCTCTTTGAATCAAGATATACATTGAAGGGAAGGTAGAACATTGGTAATGTTGGCAAAACTGCTTCTATGAGTATGCTTACTCTCTTTGAATCAAGATATATATTAAAGGGAAGGTACAGCATTGGTAATGTTGGCAAAACTGCTTCTATGAGTATGCTTACTCTCTTTGAATCAAGATATACATTGAAGGGAAGGTACAACATTGGTAATGTTGGCAAAACTGCTTCTATGAGTATGCTTACTCTCTTTGAATCAAGATATACATTAAAGGGAAGGTACAGCATTGGTAATGTTGGCAAAACTGCTTCTATGAGTATGCTTACTCTCTTTGAATCAAGATATACATTGAAGGGAAGGTACAACATTGGTAATGTTGGCCAAACTGCTTCTATGAGTATGCTTACTCTCTTTGAATCAAGATATACGTTAAAGGGAAGGTACAGCATTGGCAATGTTGACAGAACTGCTTCTATGAGTATGCTTACTCTCTTTGAATCAATATATACGTTAAATTTCAAATTTGTCGACTGTCTGCGCAGAGTGCCAGCATTGGCCCATACAAATATACATGCTGGCATGCTGTATGTACAACGCTGTCCAATTGATATGACCCCTTGACCCCTTTTCTTCTTTTAACTCATCAATATGACAATAAGAGTCAATACAGAAACACACTTTACATGAGATTTATTCAAGTGTATCTACTGATAAGTATATAGGGATAATTATTTGAGTTATAGCGACCTGACGTTGACACCACATCTACCGTGGATCCTAGGATAGGCTCGTCTCCATCTACATTCTGCTCAGCTGTCTTAGTCCGATCAGGAAAACTCAAGAGGTTAGATGAGAACTGTAGTTCTACCTCATACTCCTTATGACCAGCGATGTACCTTTAAGGAATGGAAACAGTTTGGTTTGTTTGATAGAATTCTATATAGGATTCTATATAGGATTCTAGACAGCCAATCGTCATCGGGCAAGCTCGGTGGTCGAGAGGTTAAGACGTCTGCACTAGTAAGCAGAAGGCCGTGGGTTCGAGTTGCATCCAAGTTGCCTGAGAAGTTTTTTCCACAGACACTTGGAAAGCACCGAGTATACAGTCGGTGTAGGACAAAAATTAAATCAACAGTTTGGTTTGTTTACTGATTCAGTTCAGTGAGCACACACTCCTCTCCCCCCACTCCAAGGATCCCAGTCCCACCAGTTTCCTGCCTGCACGCTTCAACAGCATCCAGTCATAACGTGATCCTCCAGCAGTCTACTTTAGCAGCAGCATTTCCCAGAGTCCGGCATTCTCCTGAAGACGATCGGAGCACACTGATCGAAACGTCGAGTTGTAACCTCTGGTTCTTTTCAGAACTAATTACTACTCAATAGAGAATTTCACATGGTGTCACCACAATTAGTCTTACTTATCCTCTTCACCATGCAAAGCTACAAGTTTTACCTTACTTTAATTTGTTTCAACTACATTGTTTGTTGTCATATAATACACTGGGATACATCACCATTTTTAAATAGAAGTTACTGATGGTAAATTAACCATTGATTTTGATGGACTCAGTACTGTATAGCCCAGACACGGATACTTTCATTGGGGCTGGGTGTCCCAATTCCAGCTAAGTCTAACAGTTGGGTGGTAGTGTTACTGCATTGTGTTGTATTTTAATGGACTCAGTACTGTATAGCCCAGACACGGATACTTTGCATGGGGCTGGGTGTCCCAATTCCAGCTAAGTCTAACAGTTGGGTGGTAGCGTAACTGCATGGTGTTGTATTTTGATGGACTCAGTACTGTATAGCCCAGACACGGATACTTTGCATGGGGCTAAGTGTCCCAATTCCAGCTAAGTCTAACAGTTGGGTGGTAGTGTTACTGCATGGTGTTGTATTTTGATGGACTCAATACTGTATAGCCCAGACAGGGATACTTTACATGGGGCCGTAGTGTCCCAATTCCAGCTAAGTCCAACAGTTGGGTGGTAGTGTTACTGCATGGTGTTGTATTTTGATGGACTCAGTACTGTATAGCCCAGACAGGGATACTTTGCATGGGGCTGGGTGTCCCAATTCCAGCTAAGTCTAACAGTTGGGTGGTAGCGTAACTGCATGGTGTTGTATTTTGATGGACTCAGTACTGTATAGCCCAGACACGGATACTTTACATGGGGCCGGGTGTCCCAATTCCAGCTAAGTCCAACAGTTGGGTGGTAGTGTTACTGCATGGTGTTGTATTTTGATGGACTCAGTACTGTATAGCCCAGACAGGGATACTTTACATGGGGCTGGGTGTCCCAATTCCAGCTAAGTCCAACAGTTGGGTGGCAGTGTTACTGCATGATGTTGTATTTTGATGGACTCAGTACTGTATAGCCCAGACACAGATACTTTGCATGGGGCTGGGTGTCCTAATTCCAGCAAAGTCCAACAGTTGGGTGGTAGTGTTACTGCATGGTATTGTATTTTGATGGACTCAATACTGTATAGCCCAGACAGGGATACTTTACATGGGGCCGGGTGTCCCAATTCCAGCTAAGTCCAACAGTTGGGTGGTAGTATTTGTGCATGGTGTTGGATTTTGGCGGAATGAGGAAGGTTCTTAGCCAAAATAGCTAGGGAGTTAGGGTTAAGTCCATGAGCCAGTTAATTTGTCAGTACCACCTGGTGGGGTAAATTCCTTTATAAAAAAGTTCTTTTTAGAAAAAATGTGAAAATTCACACAAAATATGATAGCAATGATGAAACGGTAGCGAAGTACTTGGTTACAAGCGATTTTTACTGTAACAATTTTAAATGCTAAGCCTCGTCCAATAAACCACTCCTATGACTGTTTAATGAAATCTAGCAGAAGTATTATTAAAGGTTCATATGCTTTTCAACGCAGTAAAACAGTTGATAATATTTTTGGGGGGATTGTCATATTTTTTTAACAAGAAAACTTACTGAAGAATTTACCTCTCCAGGTGGTACTGACAAATTAATTTTCAGCCCTTGGCTCATGGACTAATTGACTGTGGGACAATTATGGCTCTTCCATTCAGCCAACTGTCTGGGGTTTATCAACTCTCCCCAACTCTTATTGTCACTGTGTCTGTCACTGTGTCTCTGTCTCTGTCTCCCCCTCTGTCACACCCACTGTCATGTCCAGGACATCATAATGACAGATGACCAAAAGTATGGTACAATAATTCCACCTGACAAGGATGTCTCTTACCTGGGGAGTTTGATAACTTCAAAGTAGAGATTACTGAGCCAGTGGTCAATATCAGAGGCCATAAGTCTCTCTATGATCTCATGACGGTCAATCCTTGGGTCAGCTTCACCACGTAACATTGGGGTCACATATCTATAGAAACAGCAGGTAAAATAAACAGTTCATCAAAGATCAAAATAAGGTCAATTTTGTGAATGTTAAACCCGCAGGTCGTTGCATTAGTGCAACAAGGTCATATCATAGTTACGACCTTGTTGCAGACATGTATTTTGCTCAGTGCAACAAGGTCATATCATAGTTACGACCTTGTTGCAGACATGGATTTTGCTCAGTGCAACAAGGTTGTATCATAGTTACGACCTTGTTGCAGACATGGATTTTGCTCAGTGCAACAAGGTCGTATCTTTTTACAGAGCTCCAGGATGAACACACAAAACCTATGGAAGAAGATACAACGTTGTTGTACTCAATTGTTTTAATGTATGCAAATTTATGCACTATTGCACATACAACCTTGTTGCATTTTTTAGATACGAGCTTTCACTGATGCGACAAGGTGTTTCCCATGAGAAGTGAACCTGAACCTCTTTAACTGGTACAGACATCAGGTATGTAATCCACTGACTTACTTTCCCCATATAATATTGAACACATAGTTGACTCGGGTGGGAATCTAACCAGTAACCTCCTGCTTACTGGTACAGACATCAGGTATGTAATCCACTGACTTACTTTCCCCATATAATATTGAACACATAGTTGACTCGGGTGGGAATCTAACCGGTAACCTCCTGCTTACTGGTACAGACATCAGGTATGTAATCCACTGACTTACTTTCCCCATATAATATTGAACACATAGTTGACTCGGGTGGGAATCTAACCGGTAACCTCCTGCTTACTGGTACAGACATCAGGTATGTAATCCACTGACTTACTTTCCCCAGATAATATTGAACACATAGTTGACTCGGGTGGGAATCTAACCGGTAACCTCCTGCTTACTGGTACAGACATCAGGTATGTAATCCACTGACTTACTTTCCCCAGATAATATTGAACACATAGTTGACTCGGGTGGGAATCTAACCGTAACCTCCTGCTTACTGGTACAGACATCAGGTATGTAATCCACTGACTTACTTTCCCATATAATATTGAACACATAGTTGACTCGGGTGGGAATCTAACCAGTAACCTCCTGCTTACTGGTACAGACATCAGGTATGTAATCCACTGACTTACTTTCCCCAGATAATATTGAACACATAGTTGACTCGGGTGGGAATCTAACCAGTAACCTCCTGCTTACTGGTACAGACATCAGGTATGTAATCCACTGACTTACTTTCCCCGGATAACATTGAACACATAGTTGACTCGGTGGGAATCTAACCGTAACCTCCTGCTTACTGGTACAGACATCAGGTATGTAATCCACTGACTTACTTTCCCGGATAACATTGAACACATAGTTGACTCGGGTGGGAATCTAACGGTAACCTCCTGCTTACTGGTACAGACATCAGGTATGTAATCCACTGACTTACTTTCCCCATATAATATTGAACACATAGTTGACTCGGGTGGGAATCTAACCGGTAACCTCCTGCTTACTGGTACAGACATCAGGTATGTAATCCACTGACTTACTTTCCCCGGATAACATTGAACACATAGTTGACTCGGGTGGGAATCTAATCTGTAACCTCCTGCTTACTGGTACAGACATCAGGTATGTAATCCACTGACTTACTTTCCCCATATAATATTGAACACATAGTTGACTCGGGTGGGAATCTAACCGGTAACCTCCTGCTTACTGGTACAGACATCAGGTATGTAATCCACTGACTTACTTTCCCCAGATAATATTGAACACATAGTTGACTCGGGTGGGAATCTAACCTGTAACCTCCTGCTTACTGGTACAGACATCAGGTATGTAATCCACTGACTTACTTTCCCCATATAATATTGAACACATAGTTGACTCGGGTGGGAATCTAACCGGTAACCTCCTGCTTACTGGTACAGACATCAGGTATGTAATCCACTGACTTACTTTCCCCATATAATATTGAACACATAGTTGACTCGGTGGGAATCTAACCAGTAACCTCCTGCTTACTGGTACAGACATCAGGTATGTAATCCACTGACTTTACTTTCCCATATAATATTGAACACATAGTTGACTCGGTGGGAATCTAACCAGTAACCTCCTGCTTACTGGTACAGACATCAGGTATGTAATCCACTGACTTACTTTCCCCAGATAATATTGAACACATAGTTGACTCGGTGGGAATCTAACCAGTAACCTCCTGCTTACTGGTACAGACATCAGGTATGTAATCCACTGACTTACTTTCCCATATAATATTGAACACATAGTTGACTCGGTGGGAATCTAACCAGTAACCTCCTGCTTACTGGTACAGACATCAGGTATGTAATCCACTGACTTACTTTCCCCAGATAATATTGAACACATAGTTGACTCGGGTGGGAATCTAACCGTAACCTCCTGCTTACTGGTACAGACATCAGGTATGTAATCCACTGACTTACTTTCCCCAGATAATATTGAACACATAGTTGACTCGGTGGGAATCTAACCGGTAACCTCCTGCTTACTGGTACAGACATCAGGTATGTAATCCACTGACTTACTTTCCCCAGATAATATTGAACACATAGTTGACTCGGTGGGAATCTAACCGTAACCTCCTGCTTACTGGTACAGACATCAGGTATGTAATCCACTGACTTACTTTCCCAGATAATATTGAACACATAGTTGACTCGGTGGGAATCTAACCGTAACCTCCTGCTTACTGGTACAGACATCAGGTATGTAATCCACTGACTTACTTTCCCCAGATAATATTGAACACATAGTTGACTCGGTGGGAATCTAACCGTAACCTCCTGCTTACTGGTACAGACATCAGGTATGTAATCCACTGACTTACTTTCCCCAGATAATATTGAACACATAGTTGACTCGGTGGGAATCTAACCGTAACCTCCTGCTTACTGGTACAGACATCAGGTATGTAATCCACTGACTTACTTTCCCCAGATAATATTGAACACATAGTTGACTCGTGGGAATCTAACCGGTAACCTCCTGCTTACTGGTACAGACATCAGGTATGTAATCCACTGACTTACTTTCCCCAGATAATATTGAACACATAGTTGACTCGGGTGGGAATCTAACCGGTAACCTCCTGCTTACTGGTACAGACATCAGGTATGTAATCCACTGACTTACTTTCCCCAGATAATATTGAACACATAGTTGACTCGGGTGGGAATCTAATCTGTAACCTCCTGCTTACTGGTACAGACATCAGGTATGTAATCCACTGACTTACTTTCCCCATATAATATTGAACACATAGTTGACTCGGGTGGGAATCTAACCGGTAACCTCCTGCTTACTGGTACAGACATCAGGTATGTAATCCACTGACTTACTTTCCCCGGATAACATTGAACACATAGTTGACTCGGGTGGAAATCTAACCGGTAACCTCCTGCTTACTGGTACAGACATCAGGTATGTAATCCACTGACTTACTTTCCCCGGATAATATTGAACACATAGTTGACTCGGGTGGGAATCTAACCGGTAACCTCCTGCTAACTGGTACAGACAACAGGTATGTAATCCACTGACTTACTTTCCCCGGATAATATTGAACACATAGTTGACTCGGGTGGAAATCTAACCGGTAACCTCCTGCTTACTGGTACAGACATCAGGTATGTAATCCACTGACTTACTTTCCCCGGATAACATTGAACACATAGTTGACTCGGGTGGAAATCTAACCGGTAACCTCCTGCTTACTGGTACAGACATCAGGTATGTAATCCACTGACTTACTTTCCCCGGATAATATTGAACACATAGTTGACTCGGGTGGGAATCTAACCGGTAACCTCCTGCTTACTGGTACAGACATCAGGTATGTAATCCACTGACTTACTTTCCCCGATAACATTGAACACATAGTTGACTCGGGTGGAAATCTAACCGGTAACCTCCTGCTTACTGGTACAGACATCAGGTATGTAATCCACTGATTTACTTTCCCCAGATAATATTGAACACATAGTTGACTCGGGTGGAAATCTAACCGGTAACCTCCTGCTTACTGGTACAGACATCAGGTATGTAATCCACTGACTTACTTTCCCCGGATAACATTGAACACATAGTTGACTCGGGTGGGAATCTAACCGGTAACCTCCTGCTTACTGGTACAGACATCAGGTATGTAATCCACTGACTTACTTTCCCCGGATAATATTGAACACATAGTTGACTCGGGTGGGAATCTAACCAGTAACCTCCTGCTTACTGGTACAGACATCAGGTATGTAATCCACTGACTTACTTTCCCCAGATAATATTGAACACATAGTTGACTCGGTGGGAATCTAACCGTAACCTCCTGCTTACTGGTACAGACATCAGGTATGTAATCCACTGACTTACTTTCCCCATATAATATTGAACACATAGTTGACTCGGTGGAATCTAACCGTAACCTCCTGCTTACTGGTACAGACATCAGGTATGTAATCCACTGACTTACTTTCCCCATATAATATTGAACACATAGTTGACTCGGTGGGAATCTAACCAGTAACCTCCTGCATACTGGTACAGACATAAGGTATGTAATCCACTGACTTACTTTCCCATATAATATTGAACACATAGTTGACTCGGTGGGAATCTAACGGTAACCTCCTGCTTACTGGTACAGACATCAGGTATGCAATCCACTGACTTACTTTCCCCATATAATATTGAACACATAGTTGACTCGGTGGGAATCTAACCAGTAACCTCCTGCTTACTGGTACAGACATCAGGTATGTAATCCACTGACTTACTTTCCCGGATAACATTGAACACATAGTTGACTCGGTGGGAATCTAACCAGTAACCTCCTGCTTACTGGTACAGACATCAGGTATGTAATCCACTGACTTACTTTCCCATATAATATTGAACACATAGTTGACTCGGTGGGAATCTAACCGTAACCTCCTGCTTACTGGTACAGACATCAGGTATGTAATCCACTGACTTACTTTCCCCATATAATATTGAACACATAGTTGACTCGGTGGGAATCTAACCGTAACCTCCTGCTTACTGGTACAGACATCAGGTATGTAATCCACTGACTTACTTTCCCATATAATATTGAACACATAGTTGACTCGGTGGGAATCTAACCGGTAACCTCCTGCTTACTGGTACAGACATCAGGTATGTAATCCACTGACTTACTTTCCCCAGATAATATTGAACACATAGTTGCCTCCTGGGGGATTCTCAGCTCTAACCTCCTGCTTACTGGTACAGACATCAGGTATGTAATCCACTGACTTACTTTCCCCGGATAATATTGAACACATAGTTGACTCGGGTGGGAATCTAACCTGTAACCTCCTGCTTACTGGTACAGACATCAGGTATGTAATCCACTGACTTACTTTCCCCATATAATATTGAACACATAGTTGACTCGGGTGGGAATCTTACCGGTAACCTCCTGCTTACTGGTACAGACATCAGGTATGTAATCCACTGACTTACTTTCCCCAGATAATATTGAACACATAGTTGACTCGGGTGGGAATCTTACCGGTAACCTCCTGCTTACTGGTACAGACATCAGGTATGTAATCCACTGACTTACTTTCCCCAGATAATATTGAACACATAGTTGACTCGGGTGGGAATCTAACCGGTAACCTCCTGCTTACTGGTACAGACATCAGGTATGTAATCCACTGACTTACTTTCCCAGATAATATTGAACACATAGTTGACTCGGTGGGAATCTAACCAGTAACCTCCTGCTTACTGGTACAGACATCAGGTATGTAATCCACTGACTTACTTTCCCCTGATAATATTGAACACATAGTTGACTCGGGTGGGAATCTAAACTGTAACCTCCTGCTTACTGGTACAGACATCAGGTATGTAATCCACTGACTTACTTTCCCATATAATATTGAACACATAGTTGACTCGGGTGGGAATCTAACCAGTAACCTCCTGCTTACTGGTACAGACATCAGGTATGTAATCCACTGACTTACTTTCCCCGGATAACATTGAACACATAGTTGACTCGGGTGGGAATCTAACCAGTAACCTCCTGCTTACTGGTACAGACATCAGGTATGTAATCCACTGACTTACTTTCCCCATATAATATTGAACACATAGTTGACTCGGGTGGGAATCTAACCAGTAACCTCCTGCTTACTGGTACAGACATCAGGTATGTAATCCACTGACTTACTTTCCCCATATAATATTGAACACATAGTTGACTCGGGTGGGAATCTAACCGGTAACCTCCTGCTTACTGGTACAGACATCAGGTATGTAATCCACTGACTTACTTTCCCATATAATATTGAACACATAGTTGACTCGAGTGGGAATCTAATCTGTAACCTCCTGCTTACTGGTACAGACATCAGGTATGTAATCCACTGACTTACTTTCCCCGGATAACATTGAACACATAGTTGACTCGGGTGGGAATCTAACCGGTAACCTCCTGCTTACTGGTACAGACATCAGGTATGTAATCCACTGACTTACTTTCCCCATATAATATTGAACACATAGTTGACTCGAGTGGGAATCTAATCTGTAACCTCCTGCTTACTGGTACACACATCAGGTATGTAATCCACTGACTTACTTTCCCCATATAATATTGAACACATAGTTGACTCGAGTGGGAATCTAACCTGTAACCTCCTGCTTACTGGTACAGACATCAGGTATGTAATCCACTGACTTACTTTCCCCGGATAACATTGAACACATAGTTGACTCGAGTGGGAATCTAACCTGTAACCTCCTGCTTACTGGTACAGACATCAGGTATGTAATCCACTGACTTACTTTCCCCATATAATATTGAACACATAGTTGACTCGGGTGGGAATCTTACCGGTAACCTCCTGCTTACTGGTACAGACATCAGGTATGTAATCCACTGACTTACTTTCCCCATATAATATTGAACACATAGTTGACTCGAGTGGGAATCTAACCTGTAACCTCCTGCTTACTGGTACAGACATCAGGTCTGTACTCCACTGACTTACTTTCCCAGATAATATTGAACACATAGTTGACTCGGTGGGAATCTAACCGGTAACCTCCTGCTTACTGGTACAGACCTCAGGTATGTAATCCACTTTCTTACTTTCCACAGTTACTATTGATCACATAGTTGACTAGGGTGGGTATCTAACCTGTAACCTCCTGCTTACTGGTACAGACATCAGGTATGTAATCCACTGACTTACTTTCCCCAGATAATATTGAACACATAGTTGACTCGGGTGGAAATCTAACCGGTAACCTCCTGCTTACTGGTACAGACATCAGGTATGTAATCCACTGACTTACTTTCCCCATATAATATTGAACACATAGTTGACTCGGGTGGGAATCTAACCGGTAACCTCCTGCTTACTGGTACAGACATCAGGTATGTAATCCACTGACTTACTTTCCCCAGATAATATTGAACACATAGTTGACTCGGGTGGGAATCTAACCGGTAACCTCCTGCTTACTGGTACAGACATCAGGTATGTAATCCACTGACTTACTTTCCCCGGATAACATTGAACACATAGTTGACTCGGGTGGGAATCTAATCTGTAACCTCCTGCTTACTGGTACAGACATCAGGTATGTAATCCACTGACTTACTTTCCCCAGATAATATTGAACACATAGTTGACTCGGGTGGGAATCTAACCGGTAACCTCCTGCTTACTGGTACAGACATCAGGTATGTAATCCACTGACTTACTTTCCCCAGATAATATTGAACACATAGTTGACTCGGGTGGGAATCTAACCAGTAACCTCCTGCTTACTGGTACAGACATCAGGTATGTAATCCACTGACTTACTTTCCCCAGATAATATTGAACACATAGTTGACTCGGGTGGGAATCTAACCGGTAACCTCCTGCTTACTGGTACAGACATCAGGTATGTAATCCACTGACTTACTTTCCCCAGATAACATTGAACACATAGTTGACTCGGGTGGGAATCTAACCGGTAACCTCCTGCTTACTGGTACAGACATCAGGTATGTAATCCACTGACTTACTTTCCCCAGATAATATTGAACACATAGTTGACTCGGGTGGGAATCTAACCAGTAACCTCCTGCTTACTGGTACAGACATCAGGTATGTAATCCACTGACTTACTTTCCCCAGATAATATTGAACACATAGTTGACTCGGGTGGGAATCTAACCGGTAACCTCCTGCTTACTGGTACAGACATCAGGTATGTAATCCACTGATTTACTTTCCCCAGATAATATTGAACACATAGTTGACTCGGGTGGAAATCTAACCGGTAACCTCCTGCTTACTGGTACAGACATCAGGTATGTAATCCACTGACTTACTTTCCCCAGATAATATTGAACACATAGTTGACTCGGTGGGAATCTAACCAGTAACCTCCTGCTTACTGGTACAGACATCAGGTATGTAATCCACTGACTTACTTTCCCCAGATAATATTGAACACATAGTTGACTCGGGTGGGAATCTAACCGGTAACCTCCTGCTTACTGGTACAGACATCAGGTATGTAATCCACTGACTTACTTTCCCCATATAATATTGAACACATAGTTGACTCGGGTGGGAATCTAACCAGTAACCTCCTGCTTACTGGTACAGACATCAGGTATGTAATCCACTGACTTACTTTCCCCAGATAATATTGAACACATAGTTGACTCGGGTGGGAATCTAACTGTAACCTCCTGCTTACTGGTACAGACATCAGGTATGTAATCCACTGACTTACTTTCCCCATATAATATTGAACACATAGTTGACTCGGTGGGAATCTAACCGTAACCTCCTGCTTACTGGTACAGACATCAGGTATGTAATCCACTGACTTACTTTCCCCAGATAATATTGAACACATAGTTGACTCGGTGGGAATCTAACCGTAACCTCCTGCTTACTGGTACAGACATCAGGTATGTAATCCACTGACTTACTTTCCCCATATAATATTGAACACATAGTTGACTCGGTGGGAATCTAACTGTAACCTCCTGCTTACTGGTACAGACATCAGGTATGTAATCCACTGACTTACTTTCCCATATAATATTGAACACATAGTTGACTCGGGTGGGAATCTAACCGTAACCTCCTGCTTACTGGTACAGACATCAGGTATGTAATCCACTGACTTACTTTCCCGGATAACATTGAACACATAGTTGACTCGGTGGGAATCTAACCAGTAACCTCCTGCTTACTGGTACAGACATCAGGTATGTAATCCACTGACTTACTTTCCCCATATAATATTGAACACATAGTTGACTCGGTGGGAATCTAACCGGTAACCTCCTGCTTACTGGTACAGACATCAGGTATGTAATCCACTGACTTACTTTCCCCATATAATATTGAACACATAGTTGACTCGGTGGGAATCTAACCGGTAACCTCCTGCTTACTGGTACAGACATCAGGTATGTAATCCACTGACTTACTTTCCCATATAATATTGAACACATAGTTGACTCGGGTGGGAATCTAACCGTAACCTCCTGCTTACTGGTACAGACATCAGGTATGTAATCCACTGACTTACTTTCCCCAGATAACATTGAACACATAGTTGACTCGGTGGGAATCTAACCGTAACCTCCTGCTTACTGGTACAGACATCAGGTATGTAATCCACTGACTTACTTTCCCATATAATATTGAACACATAGTTGACTCGGGTGGAATCTAACCGTAACCTCCTGCTTACTGGTACAGACATCAGGTATGTAATCCACTGACTTACTTTCCCCAGATAATATTGAACACATAGTTGACTCGGTGGGAATCTAACCAGTAACCTCCTGCTTACTGGTACAGACATCAGGTATGTAATCCACTGACTTACTTTCCCCAGATAATATTGAACACATAGTTGACCGGTGGGAATTCCTACCGGTAACCTCCTGCTTACTGGTACAGACATCAGGTATGTAATCCACTGACTTACTTTCCCCATATAATATTGAACACATAGTTGACTCGGTGGGAATCTAACCTGTAACCTCCTGCTTACTGGTACAGACATCAGGTATGTAATCCACTGACTTACTTTCCCCCAGATAATATTGAACACATAGTTGACTCGGTGGGAATCTAACCGTAACCTCCTGCTTACTGGTACAGACATCAGGTATGTAATCCACTGACTTACTTTCCCATATAATATTGAACACATAGTTGACTCGGTGGGAATCTAACCGTAACCTCCTGCTTACTGGTACAGACATCAGGTATGTAATCCACTGACTTACTTTCCCCAGATAATATTGAACACATAGTTGACTCGGTGGGAATCTAACCGTAACCTCCTGCTTACTGGTACAGACATCAGGTATGTAATCCACTGACTTACTTTCCCATATAATATTGAACACATAGTTGACTCGGTGGGAATCTAACCGTAACCTCCTGCTTACTGGTACAGACATCAGGTATGTAATCCACTGACTTACTTTCCCCATATAATATTGAACACATAGTTGACTCGGGTGGGAATCTAACCAGTAACCTCCAGCTAACAGGAACAGACATAAGGTATGTAATCCACTGACTTACTTTCCCATATAATATTGAACACATAGTTGACTCGGTGGGAATCTAACCGGTAACCTCCTGCTTACTGGTACAGACATCAGGTATGTAATCCACTGACTTACTTTCCCATATAATATTGAACACATAGTTGACTCGGTGGGAATCTAACCGTAACCTCCTGCTTACTGGTACAGACATCAGGTATGTAATCCACTGACTTACTTTCCATATAATATTGAACACATAGTTGACTCGGGTGGGAATCTAACCGGTAACCTCCTGCTTACTGGTACAGACATCAGGTATGTAATCCACTGACTTACTTTCCCCAGATAATATTGAACACATAGTTGACTCGGGTGGGAATCTAACCGGTAACCTCCTGCTTACTGGTACAGACATCAGGTATGTAATCCACTGACTTACTTTCCCCAGATAATATTGAACACATAGTTGACTCGAGTGGGAATCTAACCTGTAACCTCCTGCTTACTGGTACAGACATCAGGTATGTAATCCACTGACTTACTTTCCCCATATAATATTGAACACATAGTTGACTCGGGTGGGAATCTAATCTGTAACCTCCTGCTTACTGGTACAGACATCAGGTATGTAATCCACTGACTTACTTTCCCCATATAATATTGAACACATAGTTGACTCGGGTGGGAATCTAACCGGTAACCTCCTGCTTACTGGTACAGACATCAGGTATGTAATCCACTGACTTACTTTCCCCTGATAACATTGAACACATAGTTGACTCGGGTGGGAATCTTGGTAACCTCCTGCTTACTGGTACAGACATCAGGTATGTAATCCACTGACTTACTTTCCCCAGATAATATTGAACACATAGTTGACTCGGGTGGGAATCTAATCTGTAACCTCCTGCTTACTGGTACAGACATCAGGTATGTAATCCACTGACTTACTTTCCCCAGATAATATTGAACACATAGTTGACTCGGGTGGGAATCTAATCTGTAACCTCCTGCTTACTGGTACAGACATCAGGTATGTAATCCACTGACTTACTTTTCCATGGTTGATTTTCAAAGGGGGGGGGGGGCAAAATTCCCCTCTTATAACCTCTGAATATGCCACTGCTCTTACTTACTTGTACAGATATTAAGCATGTAATCCTCTGACTTACTTTCCCTGGATAATGTTGAATTGGCCATCACAGATGGGAAACACGCCCCATGCGACCACCTTGTCAACAGGAAGCAGAGAGCCACGGAGAAGGAAGAGTTCAAATTGGAGCATCATGCCAGGACGGATACTGGGCTGAGACGGACAGACGGTGAACAGACTCTGGTCAATCTGACAAGAGAAGTAAATAATCTTCATTAAAGGGAAGGTACAGCATTGGTCATGTTGGCCAAACTGTTTCTATGAGTATGCTTACTCTCTTTGAATCAAGATATACATTAAAGGGAAGGTACAACATTGGTAATGTTGGCCAAACTGTTTCTATGAGTATGCTTACTCTCTTTGAATCAAGATATACATTAAAGGGAAGGTACAACATTGGTAATGTTGGCCAAACTGTTTCTATGAGTATGCTTACTCTCTTTGAATCAAGATATACATTGAAGGGAAGGTACAACATTGGTAATGTTGGCCAAACTGCTTCTATGAGTATGCTTACTCTCTTTGAATCACGATATACATTAAAGGGAAGTTAAGGTACAACATTGGTAACGTTGGCCAAACTGCTTCTATGAGTATGCTTACTCTCTTTGAATCAAGATATACATTGAAGGGAAGGTACAACATTGGTAATGTTGGCCAAACTGTTTCTATGAGTATGCTTACTCTCTTTGAATCAAGATATACATTGAAGGGAAGGTACAACATTGGTAATGTTGGCCAAACTGTTTCTATGAGTATGCTTACTCTCTTTGAATCACGATATACATTAAAGGGAAGTTAACTAGTTCGCGTCGGAGGCCGTGTATACACGCAATTTTTTTTGCACCACGGATCGGAGGCCGTGTATACACGCCAGAGGAAACTCCGGAATATTTGTATGCATGCTCGATTGAGCCACGCGTGTATGGTGACATGCTCGGAAGTGCCGGCCACCCGCTGTGGAAGCTTCCATTAACGTGTGTGTGGGAAAAAGAAACCCGCCACAGGGGCCCAGAAAAACCTTTTTATTCCCGACGCAAACTGGTTAAGGTACAGCATTGGTAACGTTGGCCAAACTGCTTCTATGAGTATGCTTACTCTCTTTGAATCAAGATATACATTAAAGGGAAAATACAACACTGGTAATGTTGGCAAAACTGCTTCTGAGCCAGTAATTTTCAGTCACTGTGTTCATCTTAAACTAGGACACTGATTCCATGCCCTGTTGGAAGTCTGCTCTGATCATGACGATAGAGTCCCTTTAAACTATTTGGTTCTATTCTATACCTTCCATTTGAAGGCACATACAATTGTTATATTTTGTAGGATTGAGTGCTAAAATTTTAACAAAACCTTATAAACTAACTCTTAGAATCCATACCTTCATTTCAACATTGTAGAAAAAACCCTCATGGTTCATAGGGAGGGTAGCCCCGCCCCACTCCTGACCCCTTAGGCTGGACCAACGCAGAACATGACCCCCTAGCCTGTCATAGAGTGAGACCATCAGCACATAGCGGCCAGCTGTAAATAATAACAAAGTAGACACTTAAATATCAGTCTTTCTAACCTGTTAGCTTGTTTTTGACATCTGCAAAAATTCTCGTCCTCACTATTTTTTTTACTCCAAGTCTCCTACAAGACCTTTAGAAAACCATAAGAATAGAAGCCGGCCACACCAGTTTGACGTAACCGATTTGCCTGGCTGGGCACCGTTGGCCCAACATTAATCCGTCCACACAATGGAAAGGCTTACTTGGAAATTCAAAAGGTCTACACCCCACAGGCACACTCTTTTGTCAATGGATTAGGGAGTTAACAAAGGTTTTTTGAGGACGGAAGATTCATCACTGCTTTCCGGGCGAGTCTCACGATAATACTGGGAGAATGACCCAGTGGTTTTTGCGGGCGAGATTGGCGAGGGTCCCTTATTTACCTGGTAGCTTGTTTTTGACACCTCGTAGGGTGCTTAGCTTGATCTGTATGGGTTGAGGAGCTCGGTTCCAATCCACTTTCCAACGTCGTCCTTTTGAGCCTCCATACTGCCCATCAGCCATCATGAGATCTCCATACATGGTCTGTGAATAATATCCAAATTAAAACAACAATTCACTAAGCTATGATTAATAGTTAACTTTTGGAAATTCAGTTTTCGTCTTTGAAAAAGATCTGTGACATTTGAACCTATTTGTGAAAGATTTCCTTGCAAACTTCACCATCAATCAGGGTTGAATTTAGCTGGTGGATCAAACAATTACACTGAAGATGGTTTGGGAGCTGCCTAAGATTTTTGAAATTTACATTAGGCCAAAAAAAAATTCTCTGGTTTCTGGTAATCGGTCGGCTTCAAAATCGGCGCGGTGATGCATTTCTTTTGGGGTAATCTTTTTTTTTTTGGCCAACTGGGAAATACGTGATACATGTATATGCGAGGAACCCAATATTCCATATACAATGTATGGTGGCTAAGAGAGGCCTCACAAATCGGACAAACGTTCATATCCCTATGTGCAAAAATCGTTTAAAACAGCACTTTTGGCTGCAATTGGACCAGTGTTGGAGCAAAGGCTTTGATCCTCAAGGCCAAGGCCAAGGCTTTGACCCTCAAGGCCAAGGCTTTGACCCTCAAGGCCAAGGCCAAGGCCAAGGCCAAGGCCAAGGCCAAGGCCAAGGCCAAGGCCAAGGCCAAGGCCAAGGCCCTCTAGTATAAAATTACTACTAATATAAAACATGTCACATCATAACGAATCGCTCAAAGTAAGAATAAAAACTTCACGTACAAATATATGACTGAGTAGAAGTTCAGGTCTTCGTGGATACCATTTAAATATAACAAAAAGAATGGTTTGCTTCCATACTGATGCACATGAATCTAAACCGAGTATAACAAAAGGGGATCTAAGAACGGCTGTTTTTAACTGATGTTACCTCGTTATTATGTAACATGGAAGTAATTCTATTTTCTGGGCCATCATGGTTAGAAATATTAGCATTACCTAAAACAGACCAGACTATATTCACCCAGAATTTGTCAAAAATCTTGGACCAAAATCCACTGAATGGCTTCAAGATTACTTCAGCACCTGTATCAAAGTTCAGAAAATCCCCAAAATATTGAGAGATGCTAAAGTAATGGGAATTCTCAAACCGGACAAGGCCGCCGAAGACCCGGGCAGCTACCGTCCAATAAGCCTACTGTGCATAATCTACAAAGTGATGGAGAGACTAATATACAATCGTATCCAACCCATTGTGGATCCTCAACTCCCACCTGAGCAGGCCGGCTTCCGTACAGGACGCTGTACAACAGACCAAGTAACACTCCTCACAGAAGATCTCAAGAATGGTGCTGTACTGGTCGATCTATCAGCAGCATAATGACACGGTATGGCATAAAGGTCTTGCCCTAAAACTACACAAAATCATACCTGATAAAACCTTAGTAAACTTTCTCATGACAATGATCACCTGCAGAAGCTTTACAATGACGGTTGGCGAAGAAACCAGTAAAAAATGCTTCCTAAAAAACGGGGTCCCGCAGGGCTCAGTGCTCGCACCGATTTAATTCAACATTTACACTGCTGACCTACCAACTACTGTCTCAAAGAAATACATCTACGCAGATGACAAAGCACTCCTAACCTCTGCCAAAAACTTTAACAAGCTTGAAACAACACTTGGCACCAATATGGAATCCTTAAGCCGTTACTTCAAAAACTGGAGACTCCGACTTAACATCACCAAAACTGTTTAGCAACTAGACTGGCTAACTACAACATCAAAGTCGTTTGCAATGGCACAACCATCCGGTATGATGATTTCACCAAGTATCTTGTGTTACTTTGGACAGATCTCTAACATACAAAAGCCATCTCACACAGCTCGCACAGAAAGCCAATGCTCGCAACCGTCTTATTAGACAAGTAGCAGGCCTTTCCTGGGGCGCAGACTACAACATTCTTCGAATCTCAGCAATAGCTTTAGTATACTCTGTTGCAGAGTACTGTGCACCGGTATGGGCAATGAGCACCCACACCAGCAAGATTGACGTAGCCCTTAACAACACCATGCGCATCATCTCAGGATGTATCAGATCAACTCCCACTCAATACCTTCCAGTAGTCAGTGGAATTGCTCCTCATGAAGTGAGACGACAGCAGCAATGCCTTGCTCTTGCGCGACGTGCTGCTGGGTGTGACTCTCATCTGCTTCATCAACTGTTGACAAACACCAATCAAAACCCCCACCACAACTGCGACTGCCATCAAGAAATCCTTTCCATCAACAAGCCCACAAACTGCTAGAAATTAGCACCGGATCGCACCCAAAGACTTGGGCACTAAACACGTGGTGGAATATGTGGCAAGAATCAGAATCCAGGACGTGGATATTTAACTACATTTCCTCACCTTCTACCAACCCACCAGGATGCAATCTACATCGCCACTGCTGGGTCAAACTTAACAGACTAAGAACTGGCCATGGCCGATTTGGACATAACATGCTCCGCATGTGACTAAGTGACAACGCTAAATGTACCTGTGGTCATGATGACCAGACTGTACATCACATCGTTCATGACTGTATTATTTACAGATGTGATGGAAATTTAACTGAACTCGACCAGTCTGCATTAAACTGGATCCATAACCTAACCTTGTCATGTTAACTTTGTATGAACCATACGATAAATAAATAAATAAAGCAGTCCACAGCACAAATCAGATGATGTTCTATCTACCCCATATAACTGTATGCAAGTTAAGTATAATTATATCTCCCTGGCCCCACAAGTACAAGTATACGGAAAATTATTATAGCTTTGTTTTGGGGGAAGCAGCAAAATGTACTATCATGGTAACAAAATGTGACGCTGTAAAAGTGAAAGTGTGTCAACACACAAATCTAGGGTGTTTTCCCTCCTCCATGGTAAAACATGATTAAATTAGATACTGCAGACTTTGCAGACGGCTGACCCCAAGTTGTATGTTTGCAGAAAAGCAAAATTTCAAACAAATTTACCTGAAAAATTCAAAAATCGATGGGCCTTGAAGAGCAAGGCCCTAAAGTTGCAAGGCTTTGACCCTCAAGGCCAAGGCCAAGGCTTTTGCCCTCAAGCCTTAAGGCTAAGGCCAAGGCCCTAAAATCAAGCCTTAAGGCAGCCTTAAGGCCAAGGCTCAGCATCAAGGCACTACATCACTGAATTGGACATTGTTTCATAGCAAAAAAAAAAGAAAAAAGAAAATTTAAAATGCCTGACGTGCGGGTCTGAAGTGATGCATGAGGAGACCAGAAACCAGAGATTTGTTGTTTTTGGCCTTAATATGTACGTATAAAAATAACTGATTTCAGCTAATTCTCTGAAAAATTTTGTTCTTACCTTGACTTCCCCTTTTCTAATCTTTAGAGCTCTTAAGAGTTGGTTTTCTGACTTTCTAAATGTCTTGTGAAGTTGGTCTTGAAGAAGGCGCTCCTTCTGCAAGTTGAGTTGCTGTATAGGAAGAAAGTGATGGGTAAGTTGCAATGTAAGTTGAAAGTTGCAATGGGTAGTCAAACATTACAAGTCAAAATTACGAGCTATATTTAAGATGGCCCTCCAGGGTCAAATTATATAGAGCCGCTTAGCATTTCATAGCGCTGCTAACCGTTACGCATGAAGAAAGGCATGCTAACTTGCCGGCCGTTATTGCTAGCAAATGAGTGATGCAACAATACAAATCCATGGTGAATGCGCACGCGCTACTCTGAATATTCTTATTTACCTGTGAAATACACTTATGCGTAAGCAAATGTTTCTGCTAAAGTTAGCACGAAAATTTGCTTAGGGATGAGGGCCGAAGTTGTGGTACAGCTAAGCCTTTGAGAAGCCCAGCCAGGCCTAGGCTACCTGGCCTCCTAAACTGTCTTTTGTGAGTCCTAATCTTGTAACAATACAGTACCTGCCAATCAACACAATCTGGGCTTCTGGAGGGCCTAGCCCAACCAAGTAGAACTCGTTATAATGGCTGCAGTTGTGAACAAAAGACAGCTGAGGCGTCAGTCAAGTCTGCGTTAATGATAAGAGCTATTTAAGATCTATTCATAATAGTAAAGGGTCTTTTGTGCTCAGCTTGGGGATTATATAGCCCTCTAGGCCTTGGCAAAGGCTGGGCCTGGCTGGGCTTCTCAAAGGTTTGCCTGTACCATGACCTTGGCCTTTCACCCTTACTGGTAAGCAGCGCTATGAAATTGGCCCCCTGGATGTCAAGCCTTTTCATCATCATGATGTTTCTTAGCCAAACTTAATTTTCTGTGATGGATGAATCTATATCCAACACGCTTCCAATTCTCAAAAAAAAAAAAAAAAAAAAAAAAAGAAAAGAAAATGCTCATGAAATCAAATGAAGATTCAGACACTAAGATATCGACATTCCAAAAGCTCCGATCAAGAATTTGTCAAAGTACAAATCAAATGAAGAGACAAGCCCCGATCCATCTTCGTACCTCTCTGCGGGAAAGAGCCTTTCGTTTCTCTTTCATCATCTTGGTCACATGACTCTTAGCTTTCTCTTCTCGCAGCAGGATGTCTTCTTGTCGTCTACGACCCAAGATGGCTTCTTGCTGCTGGAAAGCGATGTGCTCATCTCGCAGACGTCTCTCCTCCTCCTAAAAGACAAAAATGTTATCAAGTTATATTTGTTTCTAAAACCCATCTTTTTGAGGACAGCATCAAAGATTGAAACCCTCCCACCCCCATAAAAAAAAAAAAAAATAAATAAAAAAAAAAATAATAATAAAAAAAAAAAAATAATAATAATACACCACATCTTTCTCTTAACCAAAATATTGTTATAGATACATGTAATTCATTGTGTGCCTGGAAGAAGGACGTAACGAAAGTGTGACCGGCAAAAGGTCGTAAGCAATTAATGTGCAAAATTGTGTTTCAAGAAAAGTGAGTGTGAAAGTTTGGTTTTTCTGTCATTTATAAGTCATTGTAGGAAAGTTAAATTCTACATGGGAATGGAAAAACATGTCTTGGGAGTAATTCTAGCAACAAATATATAACAGTTATGCCCTACTTTTTTTTCAAAGGAGCCATTTTACGACCTTCTGCTGGGACAAAAAGTTGTACATTGTGTGCCCAGAAGAAGGTCGTCCTTTTCAAAGGAGGCATTTTATTGCTAATGACCTGGGACAATAAGTTGTACTCTGTGTGCCCGGAAGAAATTTGTAAAGCCTTACGACCTTCTTCCGAGCACACAACCAATTGTAATGTAGAAAATATATTTCAGATCAAGTTTTTTTGCAATGTTCAGTTCTGGAATAAGTTCATGCTACGGTACCTGGACTTCTTCCAATGAGATGTTACCAATCATCAAGACATCATCTTTGATGGTATCATCAAACTGACTGATGTACGGATCAATCTCTTCTTCCTCTATCTCCTGACGTAGGTTGGAGATCTTCTTGTAGTTAGGCTCATGCTCGGGCCTCTGGAAGAACGACGGAGGCTCAACGTCGGCCTCAAGGTCAGACTCCCCGCCATCCAAGGTTTCCATCAACTTGTAGAGGTCAGGGAGGTCAGTACGCTCTGGAGGCTCTGTGAGAGATATGAAGAATAGTGTCAATTAATGCCAACATGGGAGAGCAAGGGGAGTAGGGACAGCAAGGGGGTAGGGGACAGTGGGTCATCAGCAGTTTTTGACTCAATCTGATGAGATTTATGCCCTACACTGACGTATGTATGAAAGCACCGTGTATATAGTGCTTCATCAATATGTCGCTGTAGAGCAAAAATCTAATCGATTGTTCTGATGCAATAATTTCATCATCAAAGGGACAATATTGTCACGATCAACAGGGCATGCAATCAGAGTGCTAGTTATTGGGTGCGTTCGAGTAGCTTCCTCAAGGTAACCCGAGTACGTCACACGGGTGAGCCCCGAGTACAACCTAATCGAACGAGCATCCCGTTGAATGTTCGCCCTCTTGTGGTCATTAAAGCGATATGAAGAATGTCAAAGGTCACACGGACTTTGTGAACAAAATTTTTACAACGAAACGATCACAAAATAATTCTTTCCGGGTAAAAAAGAAACTAATGATCTTATTACTTCTCAGGTTCGTACAAAACAACATGTCTTTTAGTACAAGAACAGTCTCTACTCACAAATTAATTGTTTAAGAGATGAAAATGTATGTCAAACTTCACAAAATTGCCGCACTGAAAACAAAAATGGTGGCTTCACGAGCAAGTTACTTGAGGCTGACCCAGGTAAGCCCCGGCAATGACGTCAGACCTACTTGAACGCTCCAGAGTCACCAGAGTACCCGGGTCGACCCGGGGAAGCTACTCGAACGCACCCTTAGATTAAATCAGTGACTGAAAATAAAACCTCACACGATGATATTACCATTGCTGCTGCATAAATGAGCCAGTAATTTTCAGTTACTGTGTTCATCTTAAACAAGTACACCAATTCCATGCCCTGATTGCGATGATACTGTCCCTTTAAAAGCAATTTGCGATACCCGCAGCTACATAGGATTCTCAATAGCCAGCCTGCCCTCATTGGACGCGTTTGGACAGATTAAGACGTCTGCACTAGGTAGCAGGAGATCATTGGTTCAATTCCCGCAATGAAGGACGACCCCTTAAAAATATGTTTGATAAAGTTTAAAAGTAAACTGGGCAGTGGGGGCTGTAAATTAACTGTAAATAAACAGTTACGCACCGTACTGATACTCCTCATCAGAGAGATAATCAATGCCCATCTCTCGTGGGTCGATGTTATCAAAGTCTCTGTCACCGAGATCAAAGACTCGAGGGGCTGGCGTGATGAATGGCTTCTCATCTTCCTGTGGAGGTTGTACTGGAGTGGATGACATGGCTGTTTTAGAATGAGAAAGGGAGAAATTACAAGAATTGGAACAGTTGTTTATTTGAAAAGCAGTAAACAAAACATGGTAAGGCCAAAAAAAGTGTCTGATCTCCGTGCGTCGCCTCAGACCTGTGCGTAGGAATTTTAAATTTTCTTTTTTTTCCTATGAAGCAATGTCCAATTGCAGCCAAAATTGCTGGATCGATTGGAATTCTGCCGTGATGTGATTTAAACAACTTTTTCACATAGGGGTATGAACGTTTACCCGATTTGTGAGGCCTCTCTTAGCCACCATACTTTGTATATGGGAAATTTGGTCCTGATTTGAGACCTCTGATGATGCAGTTAGAAGTCGCCAAGGATAAGTAGCTGCTCCTTCTTCGCAGGAATGTAGTGTTTTTTCAGATCTCGCCAAAAACTGGTTTTGGACCATTCCTTGCCATCTTCAGTAGGTCCGTAGCATGATAAAATTTTCATTTTATATCCGTATATTTCAACATTCACCGACATAATACGTTCCGAGATGTACTCAACGTTACAGATTTTGATCAATTTAGAGCGGCGGATAGCGATTCTGACGCCGTACTCTTTTTTGTATGTGAAACCTTTCCAGAAAATGTCATAATTACCACTACCACTTCCTGTAGAGCACAGACGTATAGATTTGCGGAGTTGATTTCGGCGATGATTTGAGTGAGTTTGATATCGCAGCTGGCTGTACGGACGTTAATAGTACCAGATTTCCATGCGTGGTTTGGAACATTTGCAGATCAGTTTTGGTGTTTTGTACAGTCTTGAGATAAATTGCGTTTTGATAATAGTTTTGAGCAAAGTTTTTTGCGTAATCGCAGAGCTAGTCTTGATATATCTAATTTTTACACAGGTGGTAGATTAATCCGATTCCTATAACGAATCTACTTAGCTTGTTAGTCCAGGGTGCGGGTACGCCGTTTCATAGAACAAGACCTCCGGGGTATGGAGGTGGCGTGGACCAGATTCAATAGTTGTTGTTGTTGAAATCGATTGCACTTTTTGTGGTGACACCATGTAGAAATTCTCTTCCGAGTAGTTAGTTCTGAAAAGAACTAGTGGTAACAACTCAACATTTCGATCAGTATGCTCTTTTCCTGAATACAATCAGAGCGTACTGATCGAGTTGTAACCACCAGTTATTTTCAGAACTATTTACTACTGAAAAGAGAATTTTTACATGGTGGCACTGCTAAGTCTTTACTTAACCCTAACCACCCCCAATCCATCAAAATCCTCCAAGGGGCACTTTTTGGGAAAAATTCAGCACTGTTGGAAACTGGTACTTTCACCTCTTCAAATGGGCCAAAATTACTACCTGGCAAGAAGTACAGGCCGTAAGTGCTGAATATGAAAGATCAACGAAAATGCATGGTGCATTTTGAAGATAAGGGCATGTTTCCAACAGTGCACTGATGGATTTTGGAGGATTCAGGAAGGTTCCTAGCCAGAATACCTAGGGGGTTAGGGTTAATAGTAATCAGGTCTGGAATTTCACAGAGGTCATTATGGCATCCGTTGCCCTGGCCCTGGTGTTTGTTGTCCCTTAAAAATGTTCCCATAGACACTTTTTTAATATTAAGGAAAAGTGGCCTTGCCATGATGAATGAGATTCCAGACCAGGGCCAATTTCATAAAGCTGCTTAGCAGAGAATTTTGCTAAGCAATATAAAACAGACTGCCAGCCAAAATGAATACATTTTGTATGAAAGTTTGGCTGGTAACCAACGAAATCCGCTAAGCAAATTTTTCTGGTAAGCAATTTTTATCTGCTAAGCAGAATATGGTAATACACCTACGTGTGAAATTTTTAGCTCAATTACCTCTGTTTATGGGAGACACAACCCTCTCCCCACCCCCATCAACTCCTGGTTCAACCACTCCACCAGGATTAGCCTCTTCTCCAGCTTGGTCTTCGATAGTGATCACAGTCTCTGCATTAGCCTCCACTGCAGAATGATCTTCGTCTGGAGCCTTCATATCTAGCTTCGCTTCACCAGGAGGGGATAGAGGGTAGTTGTTGTCACTCGGTGGTTCTGGAGAGAGAGACTTTTGCTTGGCTTCAGGGATTGCTAAACAAAATTTTAAAAATAAATTAAAATGCACAATGCTGTTATAGATTATAACGTATAGTGTTAACCCTCCTACTACTACAAGGGTCAAAATCAGTCAAAATGTTGATATACTTGCCAATGTGTATCTAGTGCACTTAAAAGTCAAACACTGTCAAACCTTACGTGTAGTAAGTACATTTCCAGGTCAAAATGAGTCGACTGTTTTTGACTGGTAAAAGCATTGTCTGGTATTGTTCAGGGTGGTCAAAATGACAGTAAAAACCAGTCACAAATGCCCCTGTGTGCACATTTGGGTCAACAGTCAAAACAGGCAGTTAACTCGTTTTGACCTCTATAGCAACTCCCAACTAAAGTGCAGCTAAAGTCTTCCCACTAAAGTCTTGCATCTCATTGTAAAATTAGCATCAAAATTGACAAATTTATACCAACTAATAATTTTTTTTCTCTTTTTTACATAGCTGAAAGAGAATCAAAAAAAGATTTGATGATGTCCAGGGGCCAATTTTATTGAGCTACTAAGCAAATATTTTCCTGAAATATTTTTGTGAAACAATTTGAAACAGATACATTTGTATGAACAATATTTTGTGGTAACCATCTAAATTTGCGATTGCCAATCAAAATTTTCCGCTAAGCAATTTGTTCTACTTAATTAGCAGCTCTATAAAATTTTGATTAAAACAACTAGACAGCTACTACACCAGAATGCTACGTGAGGTACTTGGTGTCAGGTAACAACTAGACAGCTACTACACCAGAATGCTACGTGAGGTACTTGGTGTCAGGTAAGTGGAGTGCATGTGTTCTAAGCTTTATAGTGAAAAGATCTGTGCAAGAAGACTCAAGTTTACTGGGCACTGCTATCGTCATCCTGAGCTTCCCGTCTGCAAGCTTGTACTATGGTAGCCCCAAGCATGGTCAAACTCCAAGAGGTAGACTACATCTTACCTACGTGGACAAGCTGCGCAGAGACACAGGCTTAACTAAAACAAATGAGCTATCAACCAGCATGAATGACAGGGGGACTTGGAGACTTATATCTCATGATATCATTGCCTGAGGACACCACTTGACATAGCTAGCTAACTGTAAAATTTGCCCAAGATGATTGGAAATAGATAAATTATTGGTGGGACGGGGAGAGAATGGGGAAGGGGGTCGAGAAAGAAGGGAATGAGGGAATATGAGTGCAAAAGATCATTGATAATGTAGCTATATGTAGTTGCAAACATGTACAAAGACAATGCAATGTACTGGCATCTAAAACATACTTAAGATATGATACACTTATATGATGGCAAGCTTACAGATGAACATATTTGTTTATATTATAAACAAATTTGAAAGAAAATAAATTCTCCATATTAAACTAAATATTCCCAGAGCTTTTTGTTTGTATATGAATGTGTTTGTTTATGTTATATTATAAACAGTTTTGTTCACAGAGATTTTTGTTTTCAGCAGAAGATGTTTTTTTCTTATCATCGGCCTGTTTATTTATTTTGTTAGAAGCAAAACAATTTTTTCATGACTTCTTGCTCCTTGACTTGGTGAATGCCAGTGATGTATCAAAATCTTGAGGAGAGAGGTGTTTAAAGAAATGACAGTCATCAAACATAAGATGTGCAATTGTCAAATTTGTTTACTTCATTCTGAATTTGTTTGGAATGACTTATTATAGGCAGATACAATCAAGTTGAGCTACAGAGTGAACTGTGGCATTCATGAGCTAAATGGCATGTCTTGAACTTTCTTGGAGGTAACAAAGGCAATTTTTCATGCCCTGGTCTTTGCCTTGGTGCCTCTTGAAAAATTCCCATAGACATTGTGATTTTCTAAAGAAAGTGTCACTAAAATAAATAGCCCTACAAAACCGTAGCTCAAGGCCCAAAATGGAGGGATGATATGCCTAGTGCAGAATACAACGTCTTCTTGTGCTGTTTTGTAATTCTACGAGGTGACCAAATCACAATCTTGTATAATACCCTCCGGATCAGGAATGTCAATTTGGACCTTTCCCTCTGGAGTCGGAATAACTTCTGGTTCCACATTGGGCCCTGGTTCTAACTTGGCCTCCATTTCAGAGGGATTCTGCTCATGGTTTACTATGTCTGGCTTAGGTTCAGCTGGAGTTGGCTGCATCAGTTCTGATTGTTCCTCTGCTTGTTCTTTGGGCTCCACGCTCATGACAGTTCCATCTTGATTTTCTATTATATTTTTGATGAACACATTTTTGTTGTCAAATGCAACACCAAGTTCTAAAGATTTCAATCCAAATAAATAATTTTGCCTTTTGGTCGGAATAAAGTGGAATGTCAAATTACAAAGTGGTAATAAGGTAAATAGTAAAAAAATAATAAATCAAAAGCAACTGTCAGTAAAGATTCATCTTTTCAGACACATTATTTTAAATCAAACATTTCAGTTAATAGCATTTCTTTGGATTCTTCATTATTTCAAGATAATGTGAAATATGTGATCTTAGGAGTCAGTTTGTCTTGTGAATAATTCCTTCCGAAAAACAATACTGGGTAAGATTTCTTACCATTAAGAGGACAAAAACTTGTAACGGGGAGAATAGGTACCCCACTTCCCCTTTACTGTGTATGTTATTCCTGTATCAATATTACTAACATTTGTTTTTCTTTTCCTTAGTACTAACACCGGATTCTTGATACAAACCATAAATATCAGACACATTGTACCCTCACTTGTAAACTGACCCAGAGGTCCAGTGGCCTCAATCATCAAATCCCATTAACCCGCTATAAACAACCACTGCTATAAACTAAGATAGAGGTTTAAGAGGCCTTGAGCTGGCCGTTGCTAAGAGTGCTTGCCAGGCAGCGTTGAGCCACTTGCCCACAGACATAATAATAATAATAATAATGTATAGATTTATATAGCGCACGTATCCACCAACTAAGTGGCGCTCAAGGCGCATTATATTATTATCCCTGCTCATAAGGCTCATAAATCATTCCTGAAACCATCTCAGCTCCCTGGGGAGTATACAGCTCAATTGCTGCCATTTCTAGCGCATATAGAGCAAACCATCTCTGCCTTCACAGGTACCCATTTAACCCCTGGGTGGAGAGAAGCAATTATGGATAAGTGTCTTGCTCAAGGACACAGGTGTCACGGCCGGGGCTCGAACCCACACTCTGCTGCTGGCAACACCAGAACTTGAGTTCAGTGCGCTAGACCGCACGACAATCCACTTTACGTGCATTATACAACACACGGGACCTACGGCTTTACGTCCCATCCGAAGGACGAAGCAATTATGGTTAAGTACCTTGCTCAAGGACACAAGTGTCACGACCGGGGCTCGAACCCACACCCTGCTGCTGGCAACACCAGAACTTGAGTTCGGTGCGCTAGACCGCTCGGCCACGACACTCCACGACATGCAATAAAAGCAGGCGGACTTTCTACAGATCTCCTATCTTCTGTATTTCTTCATATGAAACATGGCTGTATCACCTTCTTGACATCATAAAGGTAATTCCAATATATATTCCTTGACGAGACTGGGGCAATCATCATTACAAGAATAATTGGCAGAAAACTAATTGAAGTTCGTATTTGTTAGAAATAAGGATAATTATGCTTAGGCCGATAAAGCTCTTTTGGATAGGAGTCGAAGTAAATTCGTTTTTCGATTAGAGTGTTATTTATGGGTTTATCCTTATGGAGAAACAATGAATGGTCTGCAGTTATTTAGGGTATTTCTGTAGAGACCAAAACGTCATGTTAGCTTACAGATTACTGTTGTTTGTAAAGAAACTGCTACGTTTACCAGGAAGGCTAATGTGAGCTTACCTACCGCGGTATTGTTTCAGTATGGGCTTCAAGCAGTCAAACTTTAACTACAACTTATTTGTGTTTATTTTACTGTACAAATCTCATGTTAATTTTCTATAATATATATTTAGTGTTGATTTAATTTTTGTATTAATCGTATCAGAATGTTTTACTTTAAGTTGTCTGATAAAGGGATATACATGTAGACATAGTCAGACTAAGTGGAGCAGTGATCGATTTTGTTCCAAATATATTTGTCTCTCGGGAAGATCGCCATGAGAGCGAGAAGAAAATTAGTACTGGTATGTTTGAAATGGAGAAAAGGTCTACCAAGATGCCGGTAGATGGCAGAAACGAAACGAATGTTCTTTTGAGATGTTTTCTATTGTGTAACACAATTGTTTCTGAGAACCGCTTGGGTTAAAATAATTATTTGTGACGAAAGAGGGTACACGGTGCCTTTTGTTAATTAAAATATGATGTTCAGGAGATTTCAAGTAATAGAAGTAACAGACATATCAATTTTATAAAATTGAAGGTGCTTGATTCACCTTTATTTACTTGATTTACTTATTTTTGGGTTATTCCACTGTGTGACTTTCATGTAAACTTGTGAGAATTGCTTGTACTCAATCTGCTTATTTCTTTTCAACCAGCTGTACAATCAATTACCCTGGCTGGGCTCTGGTTGGCCTTGGTGCTGAGGTGGGCCATTTAATGGTAGTGCTCTGTGCTGGATGGGGTAGGTTTTATAAACAAATCTCTTGCCTATACACTGACTTAATTGTTTTATGACTGTGCCTTGCCCTCACCAGGACACACCATGTCTGGGGTTGGCCTTTAGCCAAATTAACTACTCGGACAATTATTGATGGTACATGTTACCCTATGGTTATTTGATTTTAATTCTTTTGACATTTTTTAGCATGTTTTGAAAATATAAAGGAATTCAGTCATCTGTGTATTATAAGGATTGAAGGTGAATTATAGTGAAGGGAAGTAATGAGTGATTTCAGCATTGTATTAGATATTTTGAGGGTTCTTAAGAGTTAGTGATTAGTTCTTGTTGATTGTAGTTGATAATATTCGTAATGGCTAAACTATTATACTTATTATTCTATGTTACAGGGTTTTCTTCTTGAGTAAAGCGTTTTATTAAAGTTTAACCACTGTATCCTGGTCTGTAATGAGTGTATCATTTCATGAGTTGAAACGGTCGCTTACAAACTATTCTTTGAATTTTATATAATTCTCTCACAGAGTAACAAACTATTTCTCTTGAAAAAAAAGGTTCTTCAATTATAAAAAAAAGAGTACCAAGAACTCATTTATATCTCTCTTAAAATCTCATCTGATGTAAAGCGCTTATTGTTATTATTAAATTCAATGACCTGTAAAATCTCAACTTACATGTAGGAAAATTATTGTTTGTTTTTAAAAGTCCATGTATAAATGTAGCCTGTTGCCTTCACATTTCAATGATCTTTTTTGTTACCATTAATGCACACATAATGGCACTTGTGGTTGATCTAAAAGTTATTTTTACACTGATTATAACCGAGCATTATCTCAAAACATTTGTTATCTTATTTTGGAATAACCTTTAATACCGGATCTAAAGAAACCCTTCATGCTAGAATCCTTTTCAAACAAACACAATTACCTTTTGAATAATACATGGTTTCTGGACTCGGCACACATCGTCTCAAACCTGCGCATCAGCATTTTTAGTTTTCTTTTTTTTGTGCTATGAAACGATGTCCAATTGCAGCCAAAATTGCTGGATCAATTGGAATTCTGCCGTGCTGTGTTTTAAACGACTTTTTCACATAGGGGTATGAACGCTTGCCCGATTTGTGCAGCCTCTCTTAGCCACCATACTTTGTGTATGGGAAATTTGTTCTGGTTCCAATAACTGTGTATGCCATGTATCATGTATTATATTGGTTGGCAAAAAAAAATTAAAAATTAGCACAAAAAAAAAAGAAAAATAAGAAGAAAAAAAAAGCGTGTCACCGCACCGATTTTGAAGCCAACCTATGACCAGGAAGGTTAAGGCTAAAGCACTGTTTTTAGAGCTTGAATGGATTTTTCAATTGTGAACTCGTTTTTCAAACTCACCATCTCTATCAACTTCCCCAGTGTCATCCTTATGTCCTCTCACGCGTTCTTCTGCAGAAGGAGGTCTGAGCACGGAGTCCTCTTCAAGAGCTCCTTCAAGATTTTCTGCTGAGGGCTGTACAGGATTCTTTCTCTTCTTCTTTCCACCTTTCCCCTTCTTCCCTTTCTTCTTGACAGGCTCATCTGCCATTTTGGATTCTGAGGTGGTTTGCGATTTAAGTCTAAATGTTTTATGGAAAATTAACAAAAGTCATTAAAATTTGAAAAAATCTTAGAAAAAACATACTATACAGTAGGTCGTATTTTTATACTTTGAAATTTGATTTATAAAACAGTTTTAAGGCTGTGATATTTTACATCAAACCATCTCGTCCTATGTTGTTATAGGTGTAGTATTTAAAATATGGTAGCGCCTAATAAATAGTAGGCCTACATAAAATATGAAAATATATGACATTGTCAATAAAATAGTTTTAATTTAAATGATTAGATTTTTGCCCAACACTGATGTATCTTTAAAGCACTATATTAGTACTCTCCAAGTATCTGCTGAATAAAAGAAAAAGAAAAAAAAAAGCACCGAGTATTAAAGATACGTCGGTGTAAAGTTAGACTAATTATGGTGACACCATGTGAAATTCTCAATTGAGTAGTACTTAGTTCTGAAAAGAACTGGAGGTTACAACTCAACGTTTCGATCAGTATGCTCTGATCGTCTGAGTACAGAGGTTAGTGTGGGAGAGAGATCGAAGGAAGGGAAGATAGTTGGGGAGGGGAATATTGCTTAAAGAATGTGATGTATTTTATTCTCTCACTCTCCGTCAATTCAATTTATGCATTTTACAATCGAAGTTTAAAAAAACGATTATAAAAAAAACTTAAAAAACAACAAAAAAAACCATCGTATGGCATAGCATAATATTTAACGTGAAGGGTCCTACTATGACGGGTTAAGCTATTGCAGTTGAGCGCAATTTAGAGATTTGCGCAATCTGCAGATTGAGCTGAACAATAGACATTTTTAGCCTCGCTTTCGCCGATCTAGATTACGCATGCAATCTCGAGATTGCCCCTACCTTTTAACAGGGTATTTCTACTTGTCGATGTCGTAGTAAAACCCTTGACATCTGGAGATGTAGACCTTGATGCTGCATGACGCCTTTTACTTAGTATGACCGGAAAATTCTTTTAGATTGGTCCGCGACAGCTTAAATGACACCAGCAATTTCCCCACCGAAGGTAGTAATGTTAGGCCTAGTCACTGTTATAACTTTTTCAGTGTTGGTCGACTGTGTATTATTTATTTAGTTTAACGTTAATTTTTATGGGCCCTAGATTTATCCAAGGCGCCTATATTTATCCATAGCCTAACTACTGCCACAGCCTAATTACTGCCACAGAAATACTGCATTTATACAAATCCCTAAGTTAATTTGCACAGGCCACAGGCACAGCATCATGAGGAGCACAATCTCGAGATTGAGCATGCAATCTCAATCTGCAGATTGTGCTGCGTGATCTCCAGGTTGTGCAGAAGTTTGCGCAATATGCAGACTGCGCATATCCGTAAATTGCACTCAACACGGCCAACAAGCACTAATTTCGTGGTTGTTCGCTTGCCTTGCCACTCAACCCATCACGGACGTCCGTGGCCGGCCGCGTTTAGAAATTAGAATCCTGCAGAGTGCAGCAAATCACAGTACCCAAATTAAGTATCTATTCCGAGTCTTCATTATGTTAACTATGACAAAATCTTATTTTAATGCCCAACATTTTCAAACTGTCTAGGTTAAAAGAACTTGAAATAACTTACGCAGATCTTTTTACGCTTTGGAAACTACTTCACCGACGCCATATTGTATTGTGTATCACCACAGTGACATTGACGTCATGCTAATGACGTCACTTTGGAATGTAGGTCACTGCACTTTTAGTGAACAGAGAGTTAATAATTGTTTGTACAACAATAGTTAATAAAGAAGGGAAAATGTTGGTAACACTCTAGCGACTTTGTTTACTCAATTTGAATCACGATATATATACCTAAAATCAAACTTGTGATAGTTTCAGCTTAGGGTCTTTTAAGAGAAAAATTATGAAAATGCATTCATAAATTTGAATTGTCAATATTTTTTCTCTCTTTGACACAAATCAATACAAATACATAGTCTGATTGCATTTCAAAAATCAAATTACCTGATTAAGAATTTAATCAATGAGAAATTAGTGTAATTACACAAATTTCTCATTGATTAAATTCTTGAATCAGGTAATTGGATTTTTGAAACATTGTATACTGTGTTTTCACTAATTTCTCATTAAAACGAACCAATGAAATAAGCGGAAACTTTCAAGGTTGGTTTGTACATGTTTACCGATTCTTATCAAGTTAGATGCATTTAAATATTTTTTTATCAAAAGTTTGAATTGTCTATTTAAAAAAAGAAAAGAAATGTCAAATGTTATTTCCCCATTATGCATGCCTGAATTTCAGGTGACGAATGTTCAATGTTAAAGAACTGAATGATATCTATGAAAAAGCTCTGATGACCAAACTTGAACTCATTTATACAGATGCTACCCACCCGTTAAACTTCTCTAGGTCTTGTAGAATTGTCCCCTCTTTGAAACGAACAAACCGTCACAGGTTTTCATTTCTCCCAAGTGCAATTCACCTTTTTAACAAAAGGCATGTTCGTAAAATTTGGATGGGGTCGGGAGCAAACAGTGGTTTTCCTGTATGTCTGCGTTGTTGTTACTGTCTTTTTGGTCTCTACAACTTGTTGCAAATATGTATAGTTTTTGTGTAAATTTTACCGTTTTACCTTTATACTTATTATAACTCTAGGTAAAACTTGTAGCTTTGCATGGTGAGGATGATAAGTAAGACTAATTGCGGTGACACCATGTGGAATCTCAATTGAGTAGTAATTAGTTGTACCTCCAGTTCTTTTCAGAACTAATTACTACTCAATTGAGATTCCACATGGTGTCACCGCAATTAGTCTTACTTATTATAACTCTATTATAACAGTGTATTATTAATTTAACTTTACCTAATTTAATCTTTACCTAATTTAATCTTATATTTTAAAGTAGAACTTTTTTTTTTCACTTATTTATTTTTGTTTTTTCAATTTGCATTTTTTATCTATTTTTATTGTACATCTGGAAGTAGATTTTTATGTTTTTATACATGACTAATAAATATTTTGAATTGAATTTGAATTGAACTGTACTCAAATTCCACATTGTTAATAGATACAAATGACATATACATTATTAACACACTGTAATCAACTGAAACTTACACCAGGGGTGTGATTTCACAAAGTGAAAAATCCTGAAAAAAAGGTAGCGGGCCTGGGTCTCCCTTCGGTCTAGAGGACACGGACACAGCCCCCTGAACCTCCTGGAGGCTTAGATACAATACAGACTACTTCTTTCCTTCCTAGGTGGCTACTTCTCTTTTTTAAAGAATATTTTGTGGCAAAGGGAGATTTGTAAAAAAAGACTGAGAAATCACATGTTGGTTGTTTTTAAATATCTTTATTCACATGAATTAACACACCAGAATGGAAGTTTATAAATGGTATAGTTTCCTTTTAAGCCTGATAATATGGCCTAGACAAAACTAATACAAATGGTATTAAACCTTTTTGTTTTACATTTGTTTTGCTTGTTAGTCAATTTGTCTGTTTTGTTTTAGTTTCCCTGTCTGACTCATTGCTTTTCACTAATCTCTCATACTCTCTTCTTCCAGCCAAAAACTCCTGGTACCTCTATCTATTCACATGTAATCCCTCTTTTCTGTGCCCAGGCAGAGAGAATTACCCTAGTTACAGTGGCATGAGCATTGATATCCAAGTGCCTTAGATACAGAAAAGAGACATCAAAAAATATCTTGCAATAAAACCAAAATATAATTACCACTTTTCCATTAATATTCTGTTATGAATACATTATAAAAATAGGTTGATTAAATTCTTGCGTCAGGTGATAAACAATTGATTTAATTTTGCCCAACACCAACGTGTGTATAGCACTGCATACTCAGTGCTTTCTGAGTGTCTGTGAAAAACTTCACAGACGACTCTGGCGGGATTCGAACCCACGACCTCCTGCTTACTAGTGCAGACGTCTTAACCTCTCGACCACTACTATTAGCAATATAGTAGTTATATTAGTTTCAAACCTATACCTAGCATTATTACTCCCTGCTTGTCATGATCTGAGATTACCCATTTCATGATTTCAACTAGTTTCTACCGAGCATACAGCTGTCATGGGAGATGTGGAGCAGATGTTCCATAACTTCTATGTGAACCCAGAACACCGTAACTTTCTACGTTTCCTATGGTTCCAGGACAATGATCCAGAATAGCCAATTACAGAATACAGAATAAATGTACACCTGTTTGGCAGCATATCTTCCCCAGCAGTGGCGACATTCGGTCTCAGAATGGTAGCAGAGATTTGCAGAGCCTCACACGGTGGGGACGTGACCGAGTTTATTCATCGCGATTTCTATGTAGACGATGGTCTGACATCTCAGGCCGATGCACATGCAGCCATTAGTCTCATCGAACGCAGCCGAGATGCTCTTTCTTCAAAGAAGCTACGCTTCCACAAGATCGCATCCAAAAGCAAGGTGGTCATGGAAGCATTTCCCAAAGATGAAAGACCCAAAGATCTGAAATGCCTAGACCTCCGCCGAGACCAGCTACCTACCCAAAGATCCCTCGGAGTCTACTGGTCCCTCGAAAAGGACACCTTCACCTTCCAAGTCACCCTACAGGACAAACCGTTCTGACGTCTTGTCAGTGATTAGCTCTATATATGATCCACTAGGACTGGCTGCACCATCAAGGGCAAGCTCATCTTAAGAGAACTCATGGCAGTCATGAAGGAAGAGCAGAAATCTCTCACACGAGAAACATCTCACATGATGGATCAGCTGGCGTGATTCGCTAAACTATCTCGAAGATATCAACGTACAAAGGTGCTACCAGCCGACAGACTTCGGTGAAATCAAACGGAGAGAGGTCCACATGTTCTCTGACGCCAGCAACCTCGCTATAGGAGCTGTCGCTTACCTAAGACTTGTCAATGACAACGACCAGCTGCACGTGTCCTTTCTTTTAGCAAAAGCAAAGGTCACCCCCTCACATGCTGTATCGATACCTCAGCTAGAGCTCTGTGGTGCAGTACTAGCCACAGCATTAGCGCAGACTATCGGCTCAGAATTCATGCCACACTAAAGTCAACCAAAAACCAGACGAAGTAACTGACGGAAGGCTTTTAAGCCTAAACAGGTTCTCTCGCTTCTCAACATGGACCTCCCTGACACGAGCAGTGTCCACCCTGATTAGTAGAATCAAAACCTTCAGATCAAAGAGAGACGAGTCCAGCCAATCAGACACCCAAAACGAAGCCAAGCCTGCGAGACAACCGACTATTGAAGAACGAGAAGCAGAATATGTAATTTTCCGTGCAGTTCAGAACCAGTCCTACAGTGAAGAACTAGCTGACCTCGAAGCAAATCGAAACCGAAATCTGACATCCAAACCCAACATTAAGAAACAGAGCCCCCTTTTCAAGCTTAGTCCTTTCCTAGATGACAATGGATTAATACGAGTTGGAGGGAGACTACGATGAGCTGATCTTCTTGGTGGCCGTCACCCAGTACTTCTTCCTAAGGACAGCCACGTTTCCCAGCTCATCATAGAGCACTTTCATCAGAAGGTACAGCACCAAGGACAACACATGACATTCGCAGCCGTACGAGCCACAGGCAAATGGATTATTGGAGCCCATGATGTAGTACGAAGTGTCATCAACAAATGCACTCCCTGTAAGAAAACAAGAGGGAAGTTCCTTATACAAGTCATGGCCGACCTACCCAAGGATCGACTTGAAGCCACTCCTCCTTTCACTAACGTCGGGATGGATGCGTTCAGTCCCTGGACTGTCATAACCAGAAGAACGAGAGGTGGAACGACTGACTCCAAGAGATGGGCAGTGATCTTTACTTGTCTGTGCACCAGGGTGGTACACAATGAAGTCATCGATTCAATGGATACGTGAGCCTTCATCTCTGCCCTACGCAGATTCATCGCACTACGTGGCCCAGTTGCCAGACTCAGATGCGACCGTGGAACCAACTTCATCGGCGCTAAGACGGAACTCGATGCGGCAACTAAAGAACTGAACCAAGAGCAACTTGCCAGATTCTTGTCTTCTCAGAACTGCGAATGGGTCTTCAACCCACCGCACGCCTCTCACTTCGGTGGAGTCTGGGAGCGACAGATCGGGACAATCCGGCGCATCCTAGAAATAAAAGAATCGATGTTTGCACAACTTGGCAAATATCAACTCACGCACAATACGCTCGCAACATTCATGGCAGAGGCCTGTGCCATCGTGAATTCCCGGCCCATCACGACTGTCACCTCGGACGCCAATGATCCCCAAGCAGTTACTCCTTCAATGCTCCTGACAATGAAAACTCAGCCACTCATGGCACCTCCAGGTAATTTCAGAAAAGATCTCTACAGACGACAACGTTGGCACCGTGTCCAGTACCTCGACGACCAATTCTGGATACGATGGAGAAAGGAGAATCTCCAGAGTCTACAACCACGTCAGAAGTGTAACAACCCTCGGCCCAACATCAATGACGGAGACGTAGTTTTCTTACGACAGAAGGAATTCCCTCAGAATGACTGGCCCTTAGCCAGAGTCGTCAAGACCTACTCCAGTGATGACGGAAAAGTCCGGAAGGCGGATGTCATGGTCTGCAGTGATGGCAACCGTCGCACTTACCTGAGACTGATCTCCGAGCTAATACTTCTGGAGCGATCACCTGACTCAGAAGACACATGAACGCTTAGGGCCACAGAACTCTATGTTAAGATATTTGATATTGGTAAAATTTCCTTGGCCTTTCAATTTTAGACGGGGAGTGTCATGATCTGAGATTACCCAATTCATGATTTCACTAGTTTCTACTGAGCATACAGCGGGTACAGAGCCTCCTTGAATTTAATACCATCACTTACACTAGATACTGTGTACACATACAGTATAGTAGCCGGTCCCTTCAGTTCCTAGAAATAGACTTGGGGCTTGCACATTCCTTTGTGGTTTGCCACCCGTCACAGCCAGTTGATTGTTTCAACAGCCCTTTTCTATATGTGTAGAGATTGTTCAGCACTTGCTACCTGTTTCTCACACAGTCAACATTGTTTTAGCACTCTCACTTTGAACACAGAATTCTTCACCGGTTTTTCCTATTTTCTCTTTGAGAACCACAGTCATGTAAGTAATTCTTTACTTTGTACTCTTGTAGATTTATAAAGTCAGTCATTTCCAGCCAGGAGACATTCTGCTATCAGTTTTTAGGCAACATTTGCGACTGTACCTTTGAGGCTTTATAGATGAGACAATTGGAAATGTACTTGGCTCTTTGTAGATGAATATAACCTTTTAGGGAATCTTTAGAGTTAGCCTTTTATTGTTAATCACCATTTATTATGAATCTTGTAGCTATACTGTAGAGTCAAGTGATCTTTACAACATTTCAGAGAAATTAAGATTTTAGCATACTGTTTCCTTTAAAGATTTACTTTCTGTGAGCAATCTCTATATTTAGCATTTGCGATTTTGATTGACCACAACCCTTAGCCAAACATGTTGGAGCGATCCCTTGATTTAGTGATTCATGGTTCTATAGCCTTTTCACCTGTTTTGACTTAGCGATTGCATTGTTTACGTTCATTTATTCCTATTGCTTGGATTGATTCAACCTTTTGATTATTGGACCATTATATTATGAGTTATTTAGAATTGTTTGTTCTGTATTTTACATTACAGTTCACCGTAGAATAAAGACATTGGAAACCAGAGCTCTGTCCTTTGGCCGACTTATTTATTTTATGGTTGACACTCGCTGGTGATTTTGAGTTACGCCTATGTCCCAATGCTAAGCTACACTCTCTTAAACCAGTACACTGCTCATCAGGTTAAGGAAATAAAAGGTCTACACCACGCAGTCTTTACAGCAGAATAAAGACCGATGGGTTGTGGCCACGGGCAATAATGGACAGAGTCTCAGGCGAGGTCCTTTATCATTCATTGCCACAAACCCGGGGTCTTTTTCCTGCATTCATGAATGCCCAAGACAGTATAGACAATCTGATTGGACAAAACGTAATCACGTCGGGGTGTATTAACAGATGGTATAGACTGGGTTATCAAAATCAGAACAGCGCGTATGACAGCTGTTCACCAGCTGTTTTGTGCGAAGCGGATTTCAACCAATCAGAGTGACTAAGATTGGTATCATGTGTCTGACTCATGTTCTTTGATAGTGTTTCGTGTGTCCCCAAAATGTGAATTTGCCCATTTCTATTTGGTTTATTCAACAAAAATTACATTTTGTTTACATATTGAAAATTAAATCGATATGGGCATTTATGAATAGGAATAACAGTTTGACGCTTAAAAGACCGTTTAAGACTGGTAAAACTTAACCACGTGAGTGACTCTCAACCAATTTGAATGTCTAAACTGTGTCTTGGGCATTTATGAATGTATTATAAGCAAAACTGAAGTGGCCTTAATAACCCCTAATTTGTAAAATTCTGCATAAATTTGTTGGTTTTTCTACTTTCTTTTTTCAAGATCACAATGTCTTTAAGAAGTTGTTGTACTCGACGATAGATGATTTTGCGATGTCTTGGGCAAACACATCATCTGGAAGCTTTGATAGCTGCTCAACAGAGATGTATCCTGGCAGGGTGGGGTCATACTGTGCACGGCATAGCTTCTTCAGAAACTGTCAAAATCAAAATTTAAGTAATTTTATGTAAACATGTGAACTGCTTTGACATTTAAAGAGAAGTTAGAACAGTTTTAATTACCTAATTGCAAAATTATTATCCGAACCTTAGATGTGAAGTTGGTAAGGTACCAATCTTCATGAAAAATATTTTTATAAAACACAACAAAAATATGCAGCTATTCAAAAGTTTCCAGACAGGAACCTTTTGCTCCAGCTGTTTTATGTAAAATTGTGAAAGCTTGTTCAAACTTTCCTCCCGACTTACACTCCGAATTGAGCTGAATTATTCAAAGTTTAGTGGTTAAATGTATCTTGGTTCAAAGACAGTCAACGCAGTTTTGCCAATGTTATCTGTGTTGTATGTTACCTTAGTTTACAAGAAATATATCATTAAACTAACATGTGAAAGTTTCACCACAATAATTGCTTACGTTTTTGTGAAATCAACAAAAAACTGTTGCATGTTTTTAAACAAATGTATAAACAACTGTGTTAATTAATAATAATACACAATTCTTATAAAGGGCACATATCCTAGCAACGAGATCAAGGAGCTGTACTTTATTACTCCCTGCTCATTAGGCGCATAAATCATATCAGCTCCCTCGGGAGTATACAGCTCAATTGCTGCCATTACAGTGCATATAGGGCTAATCAAACACAACAACCAACTCTGCCCTCACAGGTACCCATTTACCCCTGGGTGGAGAGAAGCAATTATGGTAAAGTGTCTTGCTCAAGGACACAAGCACCACGGTCGCGGTTGGGATTCGAACCCACATTCTGACGACTCAGCCATCAGAACACAAATCCGATGCACCAAACCGCTCGACCATATCAGATTATCTTACTTGTCATGTTGGTTCAATTATCAATTATCATGAGAAATGATTTCATCTGGAGTGCTTTCATATTAGGGGAAAACACATATTAGGGGAAAACACAAATTATGTTGAATTTAAAAAAAACACTTGTTTTAAAATATAAAAACATAAAACTTGTGGTGTTTTCTCAAAAACATGTTGTGATGGAGCTTTCACAGGTAAAGATTTATGAAAAATTTCTTTGCAAACGAGAGGCTTGAAATGAACGTTGGTTACCAGATAATAGCGATGTACATTCCCTTCCCGACATTCATTGGCTGTGAGGGCACCAGACAGAATGCTGAATGCCCTAGAAATTGAAAAGTGGAGCCTTCCTACCTGATGTCTTTCCAGTAACATGAAGACTCTTCCATTAAACACCTGGGGGTTCTTCAGAAACTGCTTGTGAGGGATGCCCATGTGGTTGTGCAGTAAATCAAAAATGCTGATAAGCTTTTGCTTACCTATAAATGAATGAAGAGATTACAAAACAAGTACAGTATAAAGCTGTGCGTTTTCAGTTATTTCTCTTTATTTCTCTTGTTTTATTAGTCATAATAAATGTGAACTTACTGTAATAATTTCCCGCCCACTATATGAAAAATGACTTGTCGTAGCATCTCCATTCCCCACACACATTCTGTGACTTACATTTGTGGCTTAAATCGGCACAGTTTTCACAAAGTGACATATTGGTCCACGTAGTGGTAAAATCGCATTGCGAGATATAAGCGATTGATGTTAATAAAGAATTACAATCACATTTCGATGTTATTTTAATTTCGAAGATCATTATTTTTTACTTTGTTAGGAAGCTGAAATCTCGAATGACATGTAACTGTATTCGTTTTGTAGAGATAAATAACTATAAACGAGTAACATACTTATAAACCAAACCATCACTTTGTGAAAATTGTACTCTTTGTTCTCAAGTTTTCACCAAGTGCCGTTTCCCGTGTACAGGGACATGCGTTAACTTCGTGGAACGCACGTGTGGCGTGACCATTCGTGTCACTTCGTGAAAACTTAAAACCACAGTTGACTTCATTTTTACAAAAACTTCATTAGGCCGTTTGTTTTTTATTACTTGGATTACGGATTTGTAAGCTACAAAAAATGAGCGGGGATCGGGGAAAAAAAAAAAAAAAAAAAGAAGAAAATGATCGGGATTACGGAATTCCGAGCTCACGAAATCGGGCGGGGCGAAAAAAAAAGAAAAAAAAAATACCGAAGGCACGCAGGCGGCTTCTAAAACACGTACATTATACACAATTTATGTAGACAAAAGCAGAAAGTCACTGAATGAATGTCGCGAGTGTTTAGGCTTAACAAAATGTTCTGTTTCCGGTTTCTGACAGACCCTAACTTTACGCCGCGACCCTAAACAAATTCGCACACACAGACCATTTGTTGACACAGCAATCGATTGCATGAGTTTGGGCCGTGAGGTCAAGTCGCGCGATGCACGTACATGTAGTTGTTACTAAATGGCCAATGTATGCACTTGGGCAAATAGTATAGTCTATAAACGGACTCGCACTTTTGTACGTGAATGCATAACATTGGTCTGGTTTCCATCATACATCGACGCGATTTTTTCTCCGTTCACTGGCTCACGGTACGTGTACACATTTACTGTACATGTATTGTAGGGATCTTGTTGTATTTGAAGAAAATGTGATCTAAAAGTATTGTTTTGTACACGATGGTGTTTTGTACGCGATCGGTGGCACTGTTGTAAGTGTTGTGGATTTTTTTTATTTTTTTTTTACTACAAAATTTGATTTTTCGGGCGGGGATTTTTTTAAATTTTTTCAGAAACGCGATTTTTTCGAGCGGCGATTCCGTAATCCAAGTTATTAAAAAAACATGGCCTTACTTTAATTAGAAAACTAGAGAGTTTTGAGGAAAGAGTTTAAGGAAAGAGCTTTGAGGATTGTGAAATGAAAGACAGTATTTGAAGTCCAAATATTATTAACTAAACTCATTTTCAGAAAAATATATGATTTTTTAGCAATCCGTCACTTCGTGAAAACTGCAACGAAATATTCAGTCTAAATATTTTAAAAGTGATTTACGGGTAATTGGAACCGAAAAATGGAACTGGGTAATGACAGTTTCAGTCGGGTATCCGGGTGGTACAGCCTTAAAGGTAGAAAGTATCAGTCAGTTAGATCCGTGCATCCAATTAAACTGTGACGAGGAGACATTTCAGGATGAATGAAAAGTGTATGGAGTCGGGTCAAGTGTGGGGTTGGTTACCACACAGTTGTAACTCTTTTAGTAAAATGTTTATAAATGCATTTATACACTTGATAAGAATAAAGATAGTAGGGGTCAAAATTAACACCAGTCCGCTACTCTAAGGCTAGTTAGTGGTTTTAGCAGCTGGGGTTTGGGTAGTCTGATGGACTAGCGAATAAAATGAAATAAAAACACGCAAAAAACATTCAGTATGATCTCAGTATGAACATGTTGCTCACCAGCTCATGGTTCATTTCTTTTTCTTGTATTTATATTCACCTTTTTTTCAGGACTACTAAAAAATGAAAAGGACTAGTAAAATTTTGACATAACTAGTCCTGTGGGCTACCGTAAAATTTAAGTTAATTTCTACCCCTGGTTAGATAATTTGAATTTAACTGGTTGATGTAAACATGTGATGAATAAATACAATGGTTCGGAAGTTTGCCATTAATTTTACCTCTGAGAAGCACTCTTGGGTCTGCAAGGATGAGGTTCTTCATCTCCGATCTGGTGAATCCGAGTTGTTGGCGGATCAAGAAGAGGTTCTCTTTTATATGCTGGACCTTGGAGGTGACCAACTGAAATGATAACAATGAATCAATGATATGCAGAATCTTAAAGGATCCACGATATGCAGAATCTTAAAGGTGATCAACTGAAATGATGACAATGAATCCACGATATGCAGAATCTTAAAGGTGACCAACTGAAACGATGACATCCCTTATAAAAATCCACTGCAGTTTTACTGTAATAAAACTGTAGTTTTACTGTGGTATTTAAAGTTTTACTATAATAATTGAAGTAAATATGAAGTTTGTGTTACTATAGTTTTATTACAGTAACTGTAGAAGCAAGAAACTATAGTAAATTTACACTAAAAGTGCAGTATATTTTTTATTGTAGTTTTACTATGATAATTTGATGTAGTAAAACTACACTAAAACTGTAGTAAAATTACAGTAATCCTATGTTACTTTCCCTTTAATAATACTGCATTGTTACTACATTTTCAATGTAATTCAATTATAATATTATTGCAGTAAAATTGTACTATTCCTGTATTACACTCATTTGGTATTACTGTAGTTTTATTATGATCTAACTACAGTTTTTAATGTCATATAACTGTATTAATACTGCAGTAAAATTGCAGTATTCCTGTATTATACTCATTTGGTATTACTGTAGTTTTATTATGATTTAACTAGAGTTTTGAATGTAATACAACTATAGTAATACTGCAGTAAAATTGCAGTATTCCTGTATTATACTCATTTGGTATTACTGTAGTTTTATTATAATTTAACTAGAGTTTTGAATGTAATACAACTATAGTAATACTGCAGTAAAATTGCAGTATTCCTGTATTATACTCATTTTGTATTACTGTAGTTTTATTATGATTTAACTAGAGTTTTGAATGTAATACAACTATAGTAATACTGCAGTAAAATTGCAGTATTCCTGTATTATACTCATTTGGTATTACTGTAGTTTTATTATGATTTAACTAGAGTTTTGAATGTAATACAACTATAGTAATACTGCAGTAAAATTGCAGTATTCCTGTATTATACTCATTTTGTATTACTGTAGTTTTATTATAATTTAACTAGAGTTTTGAATGTAATACAACTATAGTAATACTGCAGTAAAATTGCAGTATTCCTGTATTATACTCATTTTGTATTACTGTAGTTTTATTATGATTTAACTAGAGTTTTGAATGTAATACAACTATAGTAATACTGCAGTAAAATTGCAGTATTCCTGTATTATACTCATTTTGTATTACTGTAGTTTTATTATGATTTAACTAGAGTTTTGAATGTAATACAACTATAGTAATACTGCAGTAAAATTGCGGTATTCCTGTATTATACTCATTTGGTATTACTGTAGTTTTATTATGATTTAACTAGAGTTTTGAATGTAATACAACTATAGTAATACTGCAGTAAAATTGCAGTATTCCTGTATTATACTCATTTTGTATTACTGTAGTTTTATTATAATTTAACTAGAGTTTTGAATGTAATACAACTATAGTAATACTGCAGTAAAATTGCAGTATTCCTGTATTACACTCATTTGGTATTACTGTAGTTTTATTATGATCTAACTACAGTTTTTAATGTCATATAACTGTATTAATACTGCAGTAAAATTGTAGTATTCCCGTATTATAATCATTTTGTATCACTGTATAATTATTAATGTAGTAGTGGGATACTCCATTAAAAATACAGTATTCCTGCATTTAATAAGCACATACTACATATATAGTTTTATTGTGGTAATATCTACATAATTAAAGCATTCACAGTTAATGAGCACTGTTAATATGCAACTTTTAAAATACAGAGACTCTCCCCCACAAACAGAAAAAAGGTTGAACAGATAATTTGTCATAAGTGAATGTTTTATTCTTCTTCTATTTTTACCAATACAATTTCCAAATTGAAAATATTAAAGGTTTTCTCAAATATACACATGAACTTATTCTATATGGACTAGTAGGGATAAATAAAGCCGTTATGTAAAAGGGTCCTACTCTTAATTGTTGCTAGTTGAAAATAAGGTGGATGACCATGGGCACCCTTAATTGATTCACTCTACAATATGCCGAAGGCAATGTGTGTATTTAAGAAGCTTTATAGTATCGCATTGTCAATGACATGTCGTACTGTCACTAGAAGTAATATAAGTGATCTTCCTCTTTTTGAATACAAATGACTAACCCACGGGTACAAATTTTATCAAGATATGTAGTCACTTTAACCCTTGGCACCTTACCCTAGTCTGTGTATTCATTACTTAGCCAAGGAAGATAAACATTTCTCCCACAATGTGACATCATTAAACATTTTCCACTTATGCTAACTGCTTTCACGGCAACCTTTCTTAGCGATTCTACCCTAAACCTAAATGCCCCAGCCAAGTTGTCTACTATATGATTGTCATTTACTTTCAATTGGGGTTCTTGGAGCATAAGCTCACTACCAAGAACTACAGGCAACTCTTTACATGTACAAGAAATCTCTTCACACTGGCAGTGTTCAAAGGAAATAAGCATAAACCTTTCAATTTTCATAACTGAGTTGTCTGATAGATACACAATAAAATCATTTCGCCTAACGTTTTTGCTGTATTCTTCTGTATGACATAACATTCCCTTTACAATGAACCTTTTAAAACTAACAACATTTACAATATTTCTGTTCCCGACCAACCTACAAATACACAATGATTCATATGCGGTTATTTCAGACAAAAATGGTGCCCCGAGGCCAGTCACATTATCAGAGAGGAAATATGCTTTTTTAATTCCAGGAAAATGTGTTGTGATTTGAGAAAATGTTTCCTTTACTAAATCATTAGCATTTTTAAGATACAAGTGTACATACTTTCCCAGTTGTTTAGATCGTAGAAACTTGTAACAAATTTGCTTTGGGCCACGAGTTCCAGTTACAAATTTAATTAGAGTTTAGGTTAAAATCCTCAAAACAAAAGCCGATGTTGACCACAAAGGCCCCCAAAGTTTGACACCTTGACAAAGATGAGTGAGGAGGTGAACATTATAAGAAAGTAAGTTTGCACTATAAAGATCTGGTATCTCATAAACAAATTTGCACAACGCTTGATGGCTCTTTTGTAGAAGTGTTTGTGATATATCATTACCAATTAAATTATAAATTGCAAATACTAAAAGCCACCAATGCCTTAAGAATCTTGGTTGGAGAACACCTTGTAAAATAATTGGAGAGTACAAAAGGAAATTCCTCCATTCTGTAGCTTTCCAGTATTTTGATTCTTTCATAGATCTGGGAAGCCTAGAGACTTCATTTGGGGGTCTTATGGAACACAAGCGTTTGTTGACTTCATCCTTTTGTCGTCCCAAGTAGTATACCTCCCCGTGGGAACTGGAATCAAACCAGTGATTAAAAAACGACCGAACAACACCAAGTGCAACAGCGTGCATATAATCTGGCACAAATCCCCAGGAAATGTCGAATCTTGGCAACAATGACAATAATGTATTGCCTTTAACACCAAAAATACAGCTTCTCTGTTGTAGAGACTGTGCTGCATGTTCTTGTAAGTTTTCTTTTGTCCTTCTTTCTGGCAATGGGTCTCTTAAAGGGTACACACGAGCAACCCCACGCCCTCTGGCAACTACCTCCCCTGGATGTAAACAAAAATTACAACCGTATTTTCCATTGAATTGTTTAATGTTCTGCAATGGTGCTCTTGCAGGTGAATCACACGAACAAAGTGGAGCACATACTTTTGAGCGGAATGTTTTATTTTGAAGTTTAAATGTCAATCCCTCTGAATTAAGCTTTTGCATTTCTTGCACAAAGGGGAAAAACAGAGTGTCAGTTTTTGGCTTTTGGGAGCCAAACCAAAGAGCAGTGAGAATAACATTTTTACATCTATGCTTTGGGGGAACTTCATTAATGATGCACTGAATGGGGGTTATTGAAAATTTAGAACTTTTGAACAATGGAACACCGTCACAGTTCCACATTAGTGACACACTGTATCTCCCTTCAAAGAACCCATTTCCTCTCAGACGTTTATAAGCATGTCCATCTGAAATATCCCCGATTGTCTCTCTGACAGTATATTGACTACTTAAAAGTGTGGCTAAGCCATGATTTTCGAAAAGGTCTCTGATCTGATCTTCAACTGGAAGATAGAGAAAAAAGTTTCCTCTTTTTTCACTGTCACCTTTTGAAAATGCGCCATCACAATTTGGACAATGTAATATTTCTGGATCCTTACCAATATATGCCAAGCATTCATTACAATAGAAATGTACTTGCAATGTCTCTTTGTCACACAAAGTGAAATGTGAATAAAACAGATACTTCGTCCTTGGGCACGCATCCAGGTTGTATCAAATTGATGATAAGAAGCAAATCGGCAAGTCCCACGTCACTCAGCTGATGTCTAATAGTGAAGCTTAAAATAAGTATGAGAAGTTGGGCTTTTGTGAGTCCTGATCTGTTGGAAACTTTCTCTTGTCCACCCTGCAACAATGAAATGAAAATGTGAAAAATAAATTCTGCAAAAATGTTGGTACTTATTTTATTTGAAATAATCAGCATTTATCAGTTGCCTCGAACCAAACAATGATATACATGTACTGGAAATATAGTGATCCTGAGAATGTTTTGGCTTCCAATTACAAATTTCTGTAAGTTAGCCATTTTGTTTAAATAAATGTTGACAGTAAAGATAGTTTCATTTAAGCTTGTTTCATTAATGTTTGTCAATATTGCTCCAGATACTCTGGCAAATTATGACAAAAGTATGTCAGTTATGTTTAGATAAATATTCAGCAAATAATTTCAATACCTATACAATTGTTTTGTACATGTACATCAAAACCTCATTTATAATTTGTATTTGAATTATTTGTTTAGAATTAATTTAGTGCAGTGGCACTAAACTGTATTCTGTCCTGGGTATTTCACAATACTGTACATACCTCAATGCAGCGAGGTACATCTGAATGGTCACCTCCACCATCATCATCATCATCATCATCATCATCATCATCATCATCATCATCATCAGAAAAATCAGAACTTGAACTCGGAACATCAGAATCTCCATCAACACCACTGGAGTTTGGATCCAAGTCGTCTCCCTCAGACTCTACATGTACATGTAGGCCTTCAGCATATTGACTGCTGGACTCATCAAAGTGTCGTGTTGGAAAAGTGAAGCCATCTTCCTCTTCCTCCGAGTCTGTAAGCTGGTCCTCGTGAATGAAGTCACTCACGCAATCCCTGTAAATTAATTAAATTTACTAAATTTTAACAAGAGTTCTGATCAGCAATGCTAGAATATATCTCAAGAATCATTGACACATCATAAGTTAATTTTTATTTATTTTTTTAAATTATCAATGTGCCTTTACACAACACCTATTTGCCTTTTGGATGCAGTTCTGACCTACTTCTGCATAGCAGTGCAGCCTTAAATAAAATAGAAAAAAGGAAACTCAAAAAATACAACTTACAAAAATACAAGCAATAGCCATGACAAGTGACAAAACTAACATGACTAAGTAGGCCCTAAACTAGCATGTAAAGGCAAGGTTAACTTTAACTTTATAAATTATACCTTCCAATTGTTGGCTGATCTTCATCGTGTTCATGATGTCTTTCAACATGTTCAACTTCTTCTCGTAGGCCTACGATGTCTGCCGGGGCTAACATGACATCGCCAAAGGAATTACATGTATCTGCAACAACGTTATCATGACGATTACGTACGCTACAGCTTGGCTGTGACTGACCATCCATGGACTGACTAACGTGACATGAATCTTCACACAGTAACAGTTTGGTTAACATAGCCGAAGTTTGTCGTCGTTTTGTCGTCCTTGGAATCACTGTTGTGCTTTCTCGAAGATATCGCTTATAACCCAATCGGTGTTTCGCACCATTGGTTGATGCACCAGCGGTACCTGGTAGCTGGTTTTCAGCCATTTTTTCGAACTTAAATGAACTTAACAATGACGATTGAGCGTCATGCGTTTTTTCAGAAATGGCGAGTCGTCGTCGACGATCGATCGCGATATGGATCGTCGACGCGTCGTGATCGTCGCGTCAAGTTTTTGACCTCTGACCCGTCTTCTTATACACTGTGCACGTATACATATGTGACCTGCTCCCACAAAATGAGCATAAAGTCGGAAATTCTCAAAGTTTAGATTTTTGTATTTCTGAAATCTGTAGACCAAGAGCTTTCCAATGGTATATAACACTTGGGGGTATCGCACTCAAAAAGAAAGTTACAACCTTAGAAAGGCACGGAGTCTACACAAATTATACAAAATAGTTTTGGAGATAATAGCCTTTAAACTTGTGTACAAGAAAACAACACCAAATAATGCAACACATACAAAAGGTAGGTTTTGTTTCCTTAACAACGACCATGTTGTGATCAATATTTTCACTTCAAATTTTCAGGAAATACAAAAAATGACATTAGCAATGAAATACGTAAACAAAATAATAACTTCAATGGATATTAAGACCTCATTTGCATATTTAATTACAGTATTTTTATCACTATTCTGGACCATAAAATATTGAAATGCAGAAGTTTTGAATACTTTGAAATAATGTAAACTGACAGAGAATCCAAAGCTTTTACATACGAATAGTGAATCATATCATTACATGTATTAATCAAGCATTGATAATGTAGAAGAAACGTAATTATACATTTTAAAGGAGCAGTCGTTTCACTGAAAATGTATTGTAATTTTTCTCAATTGTGGGCAGTTCAGTTGAGCAGTTAGCTGTCCATGGTTGCATTCTCTCCTTTGCAATTAGAACAGCGCACTGTATTAACAAGTTTGATTTTTTTTTAAATAAAAGCAAATGAACATGATAGCTCAAACAAACATACACAACTTGTTGAATATGTTTAAGTTTTCTCAGAGCATGGTTAAGGTTAAAGGGGCAGTTATAGAAATAAACAAACATGTTAATCATAGCTAACCTTCTACATACATGAATTAATGTAACTCTATGTCCTTATTTGTCTTGCTAAAAGTAGTAAGTACTATGAAAACACACTTTAATTAAAAATAATTAATACATACTTAAAGGGGCAGTATCTGTTACCTTCACGACAGTCCATAAACTTACATTTTATTGTATTTTATGCTATGTATTCATTTCAGCAAATAGGAAACGATGCTTATACAAATGTAATGTTGTTTTCCTTTATTCCCTTTCACTTAAACATTACATTGTTTAAATTTAAAGAAAAGTTGAAGCAGCAGTCAGATCGTAATGCTGAATATTGACGACATTTATCAATGTACAAAAACCTTGAATGGAAACCACTCTGAATTAACATAACTGAAGTGTTAAAAACAAAACAAGTTACAATGTTGTGTATAAAGCTAAGGTTTGTTAATTTGAACCTTCAACGTCTACGCTTTGGCGAAACCCAATCATCCATTCCAACGGCATCAACGATGTCCCGAGCAGGATTTTCGGTAACGACAGGCTCGTTGTCACTGTCAATTTCCATTGCTTCGACGCTTTCATGGCTGCCTTCCCCGTCCGTATCGGCGTCGCTATCATCGGCATCCGAGTCGGAAGTTTCGGGCTCGTCTTCGGAGTCCGACAAAGTGTCGTCCGCGAAAACTCTGTAAAAGCTCCCCAAGCGCATCATTGTCAGCAGCATTGAGCCCAAGAATAACAGCATCATTAAGGGCACTCGTTATTCTGTTCTTATCGGCCATTTTCTGTTATTGTTGTATTAAAAAGCGCACAAGAAAACCGCACATGTTTTGTAAAACGTGTACTGTAACCATACAGTTTCACACTGTGCCGCGGCGGCCGAGTCAACAAATCACATCGCTGCACGGCGCATGCGCACGTGAACACGTGGTAGGTTTAAGCGAATCACAGCACTCAAAACGGCAAGGCATAGCAACAAGGCTCCTTGTTTACGTCGATGACAACCTTAGTATTCTTATTGTAACTCTTTATTGAATGAACGGTCAGAGGTCATGTTGCTAAAAATAAACAGGCCACGTCTTCAGCTTTCGGACGATACCAAACATACATAGGGCGGTTTTTTACAACAGGGTGAACATCGGGAAGAATTTCGTCTTTGTTTACGTCTTTGTCTTTGGATTTCTGATACATCACAACAAAAGTCATCAACAAAATCGACTTAAAAACACACTTTTTTATTTTCAGATCCGACTAAAAATTGAAGAATTGCTAAAGGGATATATACAGATGCGAAATAACCCCAAAACAAAAAATTGACCACCCATTAAAATTTTGACTTTGGCCCGCTGCACTGTATAATCGATCGTTCGCTGCGCTTGAATTGTGCGCTACTGATTCACGATCACGTGAGTGGTTTGCGCAAAGGGAGGACATAAAAAGATAAATAATAAGCCATAAACAAACTTTTGATAATATAACGCTGAATATTTATTAACTACACGCTATATTTTTATACAGCTATTTTTTTTAAACAAGATATACCGACATTATGAACATACTACATGTACGAGGGTAATTAATATCCAGCCAATCAGCATCGGCACAGCTTGTTTGCGCGCGTTTTCTTAAGCATCTTCCATGTCTTTGTCTAGTCGATCTTGTCGTCACGTACGTACGTACGTCGGATCGCGAGCCAAATTTCATAACATTTTGACTGTCTGTGTATCACTTTTTTAACTTAGTGTTACTGAATAATACTGTAGTGTTGGTCATTGTTTGTGATTGTTAGTCTCGCCACATCTTGTCACCATGAATCGGAAGTTCGCACTGTTCGATTTCTTCGAGGAAAACTGTGTTGAAATTGGAGAAACGTCGTGGATTTGTAACGTTGATGAAGATGTCGAAACCATTGACCCCCAGCAAATTGTAATGGTTGAGTGGCGTTCAACAAAGAACAAAAAGCAGAATGGGTCATTTCCAGCAAAAGTAATTCGTTGTTCGGGTAAGCTTTTTGATTATCTACAAAATTATTAGCAATAGCATTATTAACTTTAGGGCCTAGGCCCTAGGCCTGATTTTAAGTTACATTTTAACATTGACTTTATTTTTTTTTTAATCGTTTGTTTTTTAAATGCCAGTCAACTCGCCCCTTACAAACTCGCCCCCTTACATACTCGCCCCCTGTCGATACAAACTCGCCCCCTGGCAAACTCGTCCCTCTACAAACTCGCCCCCCGTAAATTTTTAACGCAGTTCACGCTGTTGAGACTGATTTAACGTTCATATAAGCATGGAGGTTTTATTCTAGGCCTACCTCCATGATATAAGAGAGTAATTAAACATTATTATAATAAAGGCAGTTCTTTTCAGAACTAATTAGGCCTAGGCCTACTATCTCAATTGAGAATTAAATCACATGGTGTCACCGAAATTAGTCCTAGGCCTACTTATCCTCTTCACCCGTGCAAAGCCAGTACAAGTTTTACCTAACAATACATCATTTCAGTTGACGTTTTATTTAACGAAAACAAATATTACAAGAAATAATTTATTTACAGTTACAATTAAATACATTAAATAGGAAACTAGCTAAACAAAATACTGAGTAAAATAAATAAGTAGGCCCTATAATAAAAATAAATAATTAATTAGGGCCTACATACAAAATACAAAATACAGATAATTAAAATGTAATTAAATCAAACAAATAACTTTATAATTAATAATATTAAACCAGTCTCAATAGTGTGCGTGAGATGCGTCAAAAAATTACAGGGGGCGAGTTTGTCGGGGGGAGAGCTTTCCGAGGGACGAGTTTGTCAGGGGGCGACTTTGTGATGGGCGAGTTTGTACAAGCAGGGGGCGAGTTTGTCAGGGGGCGAGATTGTAAGGGGCGAGTTTAGTTAGTCACACTGAGTGTGGGAGAAATGCTCCAAAGGCTCAACCGGCAGTCCTTGGTAAAAAAGACTATAGGAGCCTACTCAAACTGAGATAAACAACGCTACACACAACGTATCACTAGCCAACGTAAAATACTATGACTGAGCAATAGTAGCTCGACAATTATCTATGTTCTATAAAAATCAAACGTGGTCAAACTGTTAGGCACAGTCCAAATGCCATTTCCCCCTGCCCTAGCCTACTTGTTGGAAAATACAATAGGCCTAAAAGAGAAATGTTGATGATCCTTTCATTAACATTATAGGCTACATGTTTTCCCCTATTTCATGGCAAAGAACAAGATTATTCTAATCATGCCTGATAATCTATTAATTTTAGATCGTAGAGAAGATCTTGTTAAGATCAGGAATGATCTGACAAGGTCAAAGATTTCGAGCAAGAATGACGGCAGGAAATTAGGAGACGCCTACTTAACTGCAGGCCGCTGCAGCCAGACTCATGATGGTGAAGAGACGGGATTGGGAAGAGGGAAGAGGACTGTTGTGAAGAAGCGAAGTTTTGATGTTGAAGATTCTGACAGTGAGGAGGTTGGTGTAACTTACAATTACATGCAATAGTAAATACTCACTAACTCAGTCATAAGTTTACATACGGTCGTTAGTTTCCTTTAGAACTGCTTGGACATTGCTGGATAATGTTACTTTTTAGGCTACATGAATCACTGAATGCAATAGGGGTAACAAGCCAAACTTGTTTTAAAAGAACATCACCTCCAAATCTAAAGTAGCTTCAACTTGGTTGGAAGATTAAGCACATTCCAATAATCAAGTATCCGTATTGACTGAAATTCATGTAATTTGAGTATTAATTTTGTTTTTAATTCAGGAAGAATCCTTGAGTACTGCACCAACTCGTCCTAAGAAAAAGTCCAAAGAGAGTAACAGTAGCTTCAACAAATTGGCCACTAAACTTAATCTTGAAGCCTTTGGAGGAAGTGATCGGAGTATGGATGTAAGTGGTACTGGTAGCCTATTTATTGTGGGCTAATTTTTTTTTAAAGGTTAATACAATTTATTAATTTTGTGATTCATGGTGTAATTTACATGTTGTGCCCAATGTACAGCTGATTTGGGCACAAATATGTTTGGAGTCATACATGTGTGTATTTTGATATTACCCTTGGTTAAATTTTTTCCACAAAAATACTGTTTGAAGTACTGTAAAAATTGTTTTTAACAAAATTAACTAATTGGCAGATCATTCAATATAATTCAGGTTTGTTTGTATCTTTGTATGGTTACATGCACTACACAAGCCTGCAATATATCATGTATTGAATTCAATATTATATACATGTAAATACAATTAGTTCTGTGTGCACTGCTATATACCATTCAGAAACTGTGCAATTCTGTAGTTTTGAGTGATGATGATTCATGAGTCAATAGTATGTATCTTGTAAATGGAACCAAAAGTATGAGTGTTTAAGCTGATTATTACCATAAAACATTACAGGACTTTTGCTGTGACTCCAAGGCCAGACTGAAGGATCTTGAAGAGGATCTGGCTGTGGCAAAGAAGGAAAACTTGAAATTAAAGAAGGAGTGCAAATCTCTTGTTCGAGCCATATCTCTTATAGACAGTAAGATTATAATTTGTCCTTTCAAAATAAATGAATGTCATTAACCCTAACCCATCAAACCTCAACAGAGGGGTTTCATTGTGTGCTGCTCAGTGTTGAGTAACAATAGACTAAGGAAGCATGTCAGTATTAAAATATTACTATGTGGGTCATTCCACCAGGTTGGGGCATGATTTGTGACGGTGTCAGTTGTTACATCTGTAAATGTACCATCTATTATCATTGATTATAAGCGCACATTCACATTGACACTGTCACAAATCGTGCCCCAACCTGGTGGAATGACCCATGTACTCTGTTTCTACAAATGTGCCACAAACAAATTCAGCTTACTTTCTGCCAAGCTAAACTGGACTTCACATCTTGCCCCATTTATTTTCGTCAGCTACGTAGCATGATTTATTAAGATTTTAAATTTATTTGTTTGTATTTGGATAGGTTTGCCATCACTGCTTGCCAAAGTTGAGAAAGCTTGTGTATCATCAAGCACTCCAACACCATCAAGCACTCCAACACGCTCTTTGATACATGTACAATCACCGGACAGAACAGTAGGACAGGCAAGTCATTTGAATTGTTAAATGCACAAACACTTTATCAGGGATACAAAGTTATATTACTTTGTTTTAAGCATTACAATCCGATGGGTACAAAGTTCTTGAGGCATTATGAGTGGATGTCACCCTTTTGTAAAATGTTTGTAAATGAGCACTCATACATTATAATGATCAGAAAAATTACTGAAACTGCCTCTAAATATTTAAATTCATAAGGATATTTTGTTTGAGAAAATAATGCTAATAACCTTAAATAATTATTATAATTCATACATTACAGGCGCATACCTCTACAATTATAACCCAAGAGATGTTGCTTCGTTGCAATACAAGGGACCCACAGAAATTGACAAACGATATTCTTACGACGTTGTGGTCTAGTGACCACCTTGCTTCTCACTCCCTCACTGGGGGAAAAAAATCGGTTAGGGGACAGTGACATCAAGCCGAAGGAGGCACTAGACCCAAAGATGGTTGAAGCAATTGTTGGTAAGATTTTGCTACTATCTTATTCTGTCATAAATTATGGAAATATTTACCAACAGGTAACAATTAGTATATAGGGACAAAATAAGCATGATGATATATGATCATACATTAAACCTGTTGGCATTGTTATCGTGTATTTTTCTTTGCAGGTTTTAACAGGCAATTGTTTTGTTGTGTAAGACATGGGGAAATTTGAATTCCATGATAATTTGAAACATAAATATATGAACTTATATTTAACAGAAACGGTCCGAAGCCTATTTCCTGACAGGAAGCCCAGTGACATAAAGGCATACATCAGGGCAAAGCTGAACAATGCCAGCAAACAAGTCCACAAAAGGATGGCTAACGAACCAAACTAGGTATGTACATTTATCTTTTCACAACTGATACTTAATTTCCAACTGAAACATATTTTCTGAATTGTTCATGCTTCAGGATGCAGTAATTTGCCCAAAGTCAGGTTCTTACATGCACATTCTTAGATCATTTACCTACTTTATGAATTAAATGTGCGTCTGTTATGAAACCAATTTTCAAAAAAAATTTTTTAAATTATTTTATAAAGGTGCAAACATAATTATGCTGAGGACTGTCATTTTACTGTTGCTGTGTAATATTGGTGATGATTTTTGATATCACTCATTCACAGTGAGAAAGAAATTATATTTTAAATTAATAAATTGTAGCTGATACGTGCTTAACAAGTTTGTTTTTGTACCCAACCTTTACAAATTTAGTGGCCTTCATTTTTAATGTGACACACACTGACTCTGCCATTGCTAATTAGTTTGGTGTAATGATGGCAAGTTTGCAAAACAGGGAGTCAAAAAAGTTCCTGAGAAATTAAAAAATGTATACAGGGCATTTTAGATTATAAACTTAACATTTGTCTTTTCCTTTGTTTTACCAGATAATTATGTGCATGTTGGAGATAGACCTTATTTTTGACTGCAAGATCAGAGGGCGCTTTGGTATACTTAACAATGGACACAAATGTGAAAGAGCATTAATGAGAAAAATGCAAAGAAAGTAATGTAATACGGTTTACGGTAACACCATGAAAATAATGAAACAACTACATGTACACTTGTTCACATTCCCAAAAGATGGAACAAAACTTCAATTCATTAATTAACGTAATTTCTAGAAGTCTGCTTTACCCCCAAGCTTCCCCTGAATGGCACCATCACACGGTCGAACATACGGTCTATTGAGCTGTCAAGATGCTGCAACACCTACAGGACTCAGATGTTTGTCAGAAATCCTTTTTTAAGTGGATATAAGTCAGTTCATTTTACCTGTTTGGTTGAGCTTTAACATTATTGATCATTGATTTTATATCTCATATTCTAGAGGTTTGCTATGTAACTAAAAATTAACAAAAATTCATGTTTCAATTAGTGTGTTCTAATTGCCTTTAGGAGAGTTGAAATAACAAGTCCATACCAGTACCAAGCCCGCTGATAAAACAGTACTACATGTACATGTAGTTGACCTCAACATTGAAAGTGTGTCTCTCCCTGTTTCCATAACCCTTTTTACCAATGGCCAGCATTGAATGTTCATGTTCCATACATACATTGACGTGACCTAAGTTTATATGAGACTGGCCTATATTTTAATTAGCATCTATGGAAATAAACTTGCCATTTCATAGTCTAAAAAATATATTTTATAACAACAATTTGTTGTTTTACTCAGGTAAATTTACATTACATTTATTTATAATCTTATAGACATATTTTCTTTGCACATTCATAAGATAAAGTGCAATCTCAAAGCGAATGTACCAAAGCATTACTTTATCTTTAGTTTTTATAATTCAACTTTGTATTTTGTTTTTCATGGTCATCAGGCGGCTGTTACAAAAACATTTTTTTAATTTAATATGGGTTAATTTTAAACTATGTATTTTATTTTATTATTTTGTTTCATGGTGACCAGGTGCTCAAGAATAAGACTGAAGATGTATCATGTACCAAACGATTTTGTTTGTGTTATGTAATTTCGTCTGATAGAATCATCATGAGTACTGTCGGTTTATTGGTGCTAGACCTGTTTAGGTTAGTGTAATGTTATAGGAACCTGTTAATTGTGGTCAAGATCCACAACAAAATAATTATTCATAAGATAAAGTGCAATCTCAAAGCGAATGTACCAAAGCATTACTTTCTCTTTAGTTTTTATAATTCAACTTTGTATTTTGTTTTTCATGGTCATCAGGCGACTGTTACAAAAACATTTTTTAAATTTAATATGGGTTAATTTTAAACTATGTATTTTATTTTATTATTTTGTTTCATGGTGACCAGGTGCTCAAGAATAAGACTGAAGATGTATCATGTACCAAACGATTTTGTTTGTGTTATGTAATTTCGTCTGATAGAATCATCATGAGTACTGTCGGTTTATTGGTGCTAGACCTGTTTAGGTTAGTGTAATGTTATAGGAACCTGTTAATTGTGGTCAAGATCCACAACAAAATAATTATTCATAAGATAAAGTGCAATCTCAAAGCGAATGTACCAAAGCATTACTTTCTCTTTAGTTTTTATAATTCAACTTTGTATTTTGTTTTTCATGGTCATCAGGCGACTGTTACAAAAACATTTTTTTAATTTAATATGGGTTAATTTTAAACTATGTATTGTATTTTATTATTGTGTTTCATGGTGACCAGGTGCTCAAGAATAAGACTGAAGATGTATCATGTACCAAACGATTTTGTTTGTGTTATGTAATTTCGTCTGATAGAATCATCATGAGTACTGTCGGTTTATTGTTGCTAGACCTGTTTAAGTCAGTGTAATGTTATAGGAACCTGTTAATTAATTGTGGTCAAGATCCACAACAAAATAATTATTTTACAGCAGTAGGAACAGGAAAAATACAGTAAACTTGCAGGTACTCGGAAACCTGCAGTTATATTACAGTGAAACTACATTGTAGTAAAACTGTAATAAAACTACAGTACAATTAGTGATATTCTAGTAAAAATGAATTAAACTAGTTTCAACATTGTTTTACTACACAGAAATTGTATCAAAATTATGCTGAAACTATAATAATAACTGCAGTAATATTACAGTGAAACTACAGTGTAGTAAAACTGTAATAAAACTACAGTACAATTACAGTGATATTCTAGTAAAAATGAATTAAACTACAGTTTTAACATTGCTTTACTACACAGAAATTGTAGCAAAACTATGCTGAAACTATAATAAAAACTGCAGTAATATTACAGTGAAACTACAGTGTAGTAAAACTGTAATAAAACTACAGTACAATTACAGTGATATTCTAGTAAAAATGAATTAAACTACAGTTTTAACATTGCTTTACTACACAGAAATTGTAGCAAAACTATGCTGAAACTATAATAAAAACTGCAGTAATATTACAGTGAAACTACAGTGTAGTAAAACTGTAATAAAACTACAGTACAATTACAGTGATATTCTAGTAAAAATGAATTAAACTACAGTTTTAACATTGTTTTACTACACAGAAATTGTAGCAAAACTATGCTGAAACTATAATAAAAATCAGTAATATTACAGTGAAACTACAGTGTAGTAAAACTGTAATAAAACTACAGTACAATTACAGTGATATTGTAGTGAAAATGAATTAAACTACAGTTTTAACATTGTTTTACTACACAGAAATTGTAGCAAAACTATGCTGAAACTATAATAAAAACTGCAGTAATATTACAGTGAAACTACAGTACTAAAACTGTAATACAACTACAGTACAATTACAGTGATATTGTAGTGAAAGTGCGTTAAAACTACAGTTTTAACATAATCTTAACATAGTTTTATCACACGATTTTGGCCAAAACACTATAGTTCTACTACAGTTACTACAGTAATCTATTATGATAAAACTACAGTTATTCTGTAGTGTTATTACAGTAAAAATAAGAAAATATTGCATGTTTACTGTGTTTTTACTATAATACCACTGTAGGAAAACAACTAAAATTATAATAAAAACTATAGTAATAATGCAGTGGTTTTTTATAATGAATCCACGATATGCAGAATCTTAAAGGTGACCAACTGAAATGATAACAATGAATCCACGATATGCAGAATCTTAAAGGTGACCAACTGAAATGATGACAATGAATCCACGATATGCAGAATCTTAAAGGTGACCAACTGAAATGATAACAATGAATCCACGATATGCAGAATCTTAAAGGTGACCAACTGAAATGATAACAATGAATCCACGACATGCAGAATCTTAAAGGTGACCAACTGAAATGATGACAATGAATCCACGATATGCAGAATCTTAAAGGTGACCAACTGAAATGATAACAATGAATCCACGATATGCAGAATCTTAAAGGTGACCGACTGAAATGATGACAATGAATCCACGATATGCAGAATCTTAAAGGTGACCAACTGAATGACGTATGATAATTTTGTAGGCAATCACATTGTGGTGACAGATTGTGTATCTTTCAGAAATATAGAAATCTTCACTAAATTTGTCAAAGGGACAAGGTCAGAATTTTATAAGGTCAGCAGATGAAAAGTTGACCTTGTCTCAGTCTGCCTCCCCCCACCAAAAAAGGGACAATATCATCACAACCATAGCAGACATTCAACAGGGCATGGAATCAGTGTCCGAGTTTAGGATGAACACAGTGACTGAAATTACTGGTTCATTTATGCAGCAGCAACGGTAATCATGTGGGGTATTATTTTCAGTCACTGAGTTAATCTAAAACTAGCACTCCAATTCCATGCCCTGTTGATTGTGAGGATACTGTCCCTTTAAACAAAAAAATATTTAAAGGAAGTATTCCATGATGATTTATGTTCTCACAAGTCGCAAACAAAAGTTCCATTATTTGCATTATTTAATCAACCCTAACCACCCCAAATCCATCAAAATCCTCGAAGGGGCACTTTTTGGGGAAAATTCAGCACTGTTGGAAACTGGTACTTTCACCTCTTCAAATGGGACAAAATTACTACCTGGCAAGAAGTACAGGCCATAAGTGCTGAATATGAAAGATCAATGGTGCATTTTGAAGATAAGGTCATGTTTCCAAAAGTTCACTGATGGATTTTGGAGGATTCAGGAAGGTTCCTAGCTAGAATACCTAGGGGGTTCTAAGGGAATCCATTGAGTATATACCTTTGGTGTCTTAGTGATGACATGTCTTAGCTCATCTCCTGTCAAACTAAGCTCCTTCTGATAAAAACCCAACTTGCTGTCAACTCTATCCACCTATTAACAGACAAAACAATTTATATTAACCCAAATCCTCCAAAATCCTCTTTGCTAAAGTGAAGGATTTTGGTTCATGTTATGTGCAAGCAAATGGGCCTAGAGAGTAAGGAAGGATTCAGGTTATGTGCAAGCAAATGGGCCTAGGGAGTTAGGGAGGATTCAGGTTATGTGTAAGCAAATGGGCCTAGGGAGTTAGGGAGGATTCAGGTTATGTGTAAGCAAATGGGCCTAGGGAGTTAGGAAAGATTCAGGTTATGTGTAAGCAAATGGGCCTAGGGAGTTAGGGAGTTAAGGTATTGCCAAATGTCAATAGTAGAGCTGTGTTGGTTAACCGGTTAACCAACTGAAACTGCACTAACCATTTAGAATTTTGCTAACCGGCTATCGGAAATCAGTATTGCAAAAAATTTAAAAAAATAATAAAAAAATTGGGGAAAAATTTGCCACCCATTTTGTTGTTCTAGATTTTCTTTTTTGTCGCATTGATTATTAAACAATCATCATGGAAAGTTTATTGATTTTAATTACAAATTTATACACATTGTGGCATTTGTTGACTATCTAGTTTGTGTGGCCTTTCGGTTAACTGGCTAACCGACCGTGAAAGTTTTGGTTAAATGGTTAGTGAACTACATGTAACTGGTAACTCCCAGCGCTGGGTGCACATGTATCTTGAAAAATTAATTACTGAAAAATTAATTAAGTAGTAATTACTACTCAAAAGAGAATTTCACATGGTGTCACCACAAACAGTCTTTACTTATAGCACATTTAAAGTAGAAGGTACAAAATTGGTATTTCAATACTCTTTTTTTAAAAGAAATTTACATACTAACCCTCCTACTATTGCTGCACTTTTGTGGGAAGTTGCTATAGAGGTCAAAACCAGTCAACTGCCTGTTTTTGACTGTTGACCCAAATGTGCACACAGGGGAATTTTTGACTGCTTTTTCCTGTCATTTTGATCACCCTGAACAATACCAGACAATGCTTTTACCAGTCAAAAACGGTTGACTCATTTTGACCTGTAAATGTACTTACTACACATTAGGTTTGACAGTGTTTGACTTTTTAAGTACACTAGATATACCTTGGCAAGTACAACATTTTGACTGATTTTGACCCTTGTAATAGTGGGAGGGTTAATCTATGAAAGCTTCATCACAATGTTCTTGCTTACTGTTTTAAAGATAACATCCAAAGTATAAATAGCTTTTTAATGTTTTACCCAAATTTGCTGTACGGCTACTTTGTGTAATTTGATAAAACAATTTAGTTTCTTTCCTGGAAGATAAAGGCACTTTAGACAGAATCATTTCTCATGATGACTGATACTTGTACTAACTTTACACCAAAGCTTTTAAATAATAAATTATAAATTTTATAATCTGGTTATTACCAATGTTGTACCTTCCCTTTAAAGGGACAGTATTGTCACGATCATCAGGGCATGGAATCAGAGTGCTAGTTTTAGATTAAAGGGACAGTACCGTCACGATCAACAGGGCATGGAATCAGAGTGCTAGTTTTAGATTAAAGGGACAGTATCGTCACGATCAACAGGGCATGGAATCAGAGTGCTAGTTTTAGATTAAAGGGACAGTATCGTCACGATCAACAGGGCATGGAATCAGAGTGCTAGTTTTAGATTAAAGGGACAGTATCGTCACGATCAACAGGGCATGGAATCGGAGTGCTAGTTTTAGATTAAAGGGACAGTATCGTCACGATCAACAGGGCATGGAATCGGAGTGCTAGTTTTAGATTAAAGGGACAGTATCAGAGTGTTAGTTTTAGATTAACTCAGTGACTGAAAATAATACCACTTAGATCAGGTCATATTACTGGTGCTAATGCATAAATGAGCGAGTAAATTTCAGTCACTGTGTTCTTCTTTAACTAGGACACTGATGCTGTGTCATGTTGAAAGTCTGCTCTGATCGTGACGATACTGTCCCTTTAGCTTAGATTTGAAAAAGGAAAGGTGTATAACACAAAATTTCACATACTGAGAAACTGATGAAATAAGGGGCTCTGGTCAGTACTTGAGTGATCGCATCCTCTGAAAACTTCTTTGCTCTTAAATACTGTATCCTTGTCTCAAGGTTGTCCAGTTCTTCGGTCAGGACAAACGGATTAATCGTCAGTAAGCGACCAAGATCTTTGCCTGATATCCCCACACGATGCAAGAAAATTATCTTGTCTTTGATGTGCTTATCAAAATCCATCTTAATCAGAGCATTTCCGATATTCACTCTCTTTTCGACCTTTGAGAGGTCGACGCCAAGCTCAACAAGCTTCTGTAAGGTCATAGAGTGGTCAGCATACGAGGCTAACGTAAGGGATTGAGACGGGAGTGAGGGCTTGATAAACTCTTCCAGGACTATTGGGGAGTCTTGTTTGGCGAGGATGTCCACTTCAAATGGGTCATCTGGAAGACCTACTTCACTATCCTCATGTTTAGTGTTAACCAAAGCACTGCTGAATTTGATTCCACCATTACCCTCTAGGCTTTCCACTGACAGCTTTTCTGTTTCAATATTATTCTCCATGGTGACTGCCTCATTTGTAACACTCTGAACATTTAGTACATCTGTTTCTTTTCTTTCAATCTGCGACAGTTCAGAAAGATTTAGTGTATCTTTATCTAGCACACTGGAAGATTGCCAACTTGCACAATTGACATCTGTGCTCTCAGAGTCTCCATCAGAAGAAAAGACTTCCCCGTTTTGACGTTCATTCTTTGACGCCTGATCAAAATAACTTGTAGAAAACACTCTTTTCTGAAGCTGCTCAGTTGATGAAAGACATCGATGAAGTCTCCTTGTCAATGCATTTTCATTTGTTTCTGCTCTTCCAGTGAAACCAAATGTTTTTTCAGAACATCCCATGGAGAAATGATGACGTTCATTGGAGGCATTTTGCCATCTTGGTTGACTCAGTAATGGGAGGCATTGTTGACAATTTCTTAGCAGAGCACTAGGGTGAGATTGACTATTCAGGAATTGGTAGTATGGAAATGTTTTCAGGAACGTCTTGGTTGTCATGGTGATAAGCTTCTGTTTTCATAGTGGAATCATACCTTCAAATGAAAAATCCAACAAAGTTTGTATTAAAAATCAACATAGAAATAAAATTACACTTGTATTACATGTAACTGTGTATACACATAACCATATAGTTCTAGTACATGTAGGCTAGTACTTTAGTAGCATGCATGGTTTGGAAATAATGTCGTATCCAACAGCCACTTTTTACGGGCGGTAATTTTAATAATAATAATATTAATAATAATAAAGATTTGTAGCGCACACATATCCACCCTGCTGGGCGCTCAAGGCGCGGAAACAAAGAAAAAAACATGAATACAAACAATATACAATGATAGCATAGAAATAAATGATGTACCGAGATACATGTACAATGCAATTACAAATATACATTATCTTTGAAGAATTGTGACATAAGATGAGTTTTAAGCAGTAACTTAAATCTAGTTATACAATGACAAGATTTGAGTTTAGTTGGAAGATGATTCCAGAGTCTCGGAGCCACGACAGAAAAAGACCTATCACCCCAGTTCCGTTTTGAAGTTGGTTCCTTTAGGAGTGACATGTTGCTGGAGCGCAAATTGCGTGATGGAGTGTAGACTTTTAAAGCAGTTCAGAAATATAAATTGGAGCAATGTTATTAAAAGATTTGTGAACAATTCGCATAAGTTTAAAAACAATTCTCTGTGAAACAGGAAGCCAGTGCAGTTCTTTCAAGATTGGCGTGATATGGCATGACTTTCTGGACAAAGTTACAACACAAGCTGCTGTGTTTTGTATGTGCTGAAGACGAGATATTTGATTCTGCGGGAGACCGTAAAGGAGAGCATTCCCATTATCGAGCCGTGATGTGACAAACGCATGTATAATTTGTTCAGCAGCACTTTGATTCAAGTATTTCCTTATTCGGCCAATATTTCTTATATGAAATGATGATATGCGAACAATGTTGGAGATATGAGGTTTTAAAGTCATTGTCGAGTCAAATATAACACCCAAATTACGTGCTTGTGATGAGGGGGTTATCTGCGAGTCACCAATTGTAATAAATGGAAGAGAAACTTTTGATAATTGCTGACACGATCCAAATAGAACAAATTCTGTTTTTTCGTCGTTCAATTTCAAGAAGTTTTGTCTCATCCAACTACGAATCTCTTGAATACATTTCTCCAGAGTTGTAATACACGAATCGGCAGGTTCTTGAGAAGATTTAAAAGTAATGTAAAGCTGCGTGTCATCAGCGTAGACATGGTAATTTAAATTATACTTCAAAATGATATCATGAACCGGAAAGGTATAAACAGTAAACCACTGTGGGCCGAGCACGGAGCCTTGGGGGTAAAGAATAGTCAAGAATAATATGCTCGGAGATAGCGTTACCAATACAAACATGCTGAGGCCTATTTAAAAGGTAGGACTTACACCAATCCAGGGCTGTGTCATGTATTCCAAGATGATATTGAAGGCGGGAGAGAAGGATTTTGTGATCGACCGTGTCAAAAGCGGCACTTAAGTCTAACAAAACTAATGCAGTGATTTTTCCATCATCCATGGCAGATAAGATATCATTGTTAACCCGGAAAAGAGCAGTTTCTGTTCCATGCAATGGTTTATAGGCCGACTGAAATGTGTCCGACAGGTTATTAGCACGAACATGGTCAGAAATCCGTGATGAAACAACTCGCTCGATTGTTTTTCCAAGATACTTTAAATTCGCTACCGGTCGGTAGTTCTTGAAAACTTCCTTGTCCAAATTGGGTTTCTTCAGGAGTGGTTTAACATGAGCAACCTTCTGGCTATCAGGGAAACAACCGCAAGAAAGAGATCTGTTTACAATAATTGTGATATAATTAGCAAACACATCAATATTTTGTTTTATTAGCGAAGTTGGTGCTGGATCAAGTTCACATGATTTTGATGGCGATTTCATGATGAGTTTCTTGATCTCCGTAACACAAGTAGGCTCAAACATAGACAGTCTACAATGTGGTTCCATGTGTGGCTGTGTTTGTGATAGAATGGCAGATACTGGGGGAAAAGAACGACGGATGTTCTAAATTTTTGTGAAAAAAGGTTGAAAATGCATTTGCGAGGTCCTGATCGGAGTGTGTACAGTAGATGGAAGCACTGGAGTTTTGGGTTTATGAAGCAGCTTTTCAACAATGTTAAAGAGTTTTTTCTGATCGCCAGAGCTCTCTTCCACAAGAGATGAGTAGTGAGCTATTTTTGCCTGGTTAATCATGTTCTTGACAATATCACGTTGGTTACAATATTCTTGCCGATGTACTTCAAGTTTCCCATTGTCACGCCATTTTCGCTCAAGTTGACGGCGGATTTTCCTTGCAGCACGAATATCATCATTGAACCCGGAGGATTCAGATTGTAGTTTAACAGTTCGAGTTTTTTGCAGAGCATGATCATCCAAGATGTTACGGACAGTAGATTCAAATAGATTGACACAAGAATCCAGCTCACCATCTTCAAGGTTTACATTTTCCAGTTGAGATTCAATATGATGACATAAATCTTGGATATTTACATTTTTCCAGTGGCGAGTAGTTACAGAAATGGTAGGTATTGGAGGTTTTTAAGGTTCATATCTGTCATGATTGCATAATGATCAGATAAGCCGGGATGGATAGTTATATTTGAGATGAGAGGTGAAGTATTTTCACGCGTTATCATGAGGTCAAGACAGTGACCATATCGATGAGTGGGTGCTGTGATGTGCTGGATAAGTCCATGAGCAGAAAGCAGATCTTTAAACTGATTTGCATAATTGTTTGAGGCGTTGTCCATATGAATGTTAAAATCGCTGGTTAAAATAATGTCAGATGGGTGCAAGAGATAATCCACAATTAATTTCTCAAATTCCTGCAGAAAACTGGAGAAATTTACATGTTTACCATCAACATCCCTTTCTGGTCAATATATATTAACCCTAACTCCCTAGCCTTAATTACCAGGTACCTTCCTCAATCCTTCATAATCCTCCGAAATGTGTTTGTGCATGAAACTCACTGCCTCAATCCTTCATAATCCTCCAACTTGAGTTAATGCATGAAGCTCACTGCCTCAATCCTTCATAATCCTCCACTATCAAATGCACGACCCTCCTCAATCCTCCAATTGGTGATTTTCGAACGTGCCTCATTCCTCCAAAATCCTCCAAATCCTCCGGAGGATACAAGATTATGTTTCTGTCAATCCTCCATAATCCTCCATAATCCTCCACATTCATCCAAAGTAAATTTCCATTATTCCCTCAATCCTCCACAATCCTCCAGGATCTCTTTGAACCATGCTTCCTCAATCCTCCACAATCCTCCACTATCAAATGATCGACCCTCCTGCCTCCTCAATCCTCTATAATCCTCCAATTGGTGATTTTCGAACGTGCCTCATTCCTCCAAAATCCTCCAAATCCTCCGGAGGATTATAGAGGATTTAGGAGGGTTAGGGTTAACAAGGTGAACAGATCTAGAGTTGCATGTTACATGTACCTCAGCATGCAGAGATTCAAATGTTAGGTAGTCAACGTTATCATTTTTCATACTGACAGTTACATTGTAAACTGGACCTAAAGAGAAGTGCAACCTCTCCACCGGTCTTTTTTGGTCTGGGGATATGATGGAGAGACTAGCCAGCAGGAGTGCACTCACGGGGTAGCAAGTCATCATCAGGTTTAAACCATGTCTCGGATATGGCAACAAGATCCAAATTGTTTTGAAGTACAAAGTCAACAAATTCATTCAATTTTTTGGATTTTTGGAATTTTTTTGCAACCACTAACCAGTTAAAAAATGATTCTATCGATTTTTGTGGGTACAGAAAGCGAAAACTATCTTTAAAATCCACTTTTATGATGGTTTTCGGACTTTATTTCCCTTCTAAAAAAATTCTCCCCTTCAGAAAATAGAAAAGCACCATTATAGTTGCCACTGAGCATGTACAATGACTGTGTTGGTCACTAACGGGAGAGTTGACAAGATCAAACTGACATGACTGAGGAAGTCATCATATACCAAAAATGCCTGATTTTCTATTAATCAAATATTGTGGAATAATTTGAAGTATATGTCCATCATTGATCTACATGTTCTCCCCTTACTGGGTAGGTAAGATTACATTATTTGTTATAATAAAGGAGAAAAAAATGGCGGTTGGATACGACATTCTTTCCCATGCATGATTTACATATAAGCTAAACCATAGTCTCGGACTAGCTTAAAATACGCTAATTATTCATTGTATTTTGTCTTCCAGTTAGTGTCTGCCACTTAAATAAGGCGCTCTGTAAACATGGTAAAAATATTCATTATTTTTATGGGTAGAATGTCGTATCTGGCCGCCACTATTTTTCATTAAATATAACCAATAATGTAATCTTACCTACCTGGTAAGGTGGAGAACATATGGATGATGATGGACATATACTTCAAATTATTCCAGGATATTTATTTCATGAAAAATCAGGCATTTTTGGTATACGATGACTTCCTCAGTCATGTCAGTCTGATCTTGTAAACTCCACAATTAGTGACCAACACAGTCATTGTACATGCGTAGTGGCAACTATAATATTAATAGGATCCTTCTATTTTCTGAAGGGGAGGATTTTTTTAGAAGGGAAATCAAGTCCGAAAACCATCATAAAAGTGGATTTTAAAGATAGTTTTCGCTTTCTGTACTACCAAAAATCGATAGAATGATTTTTTAACTGGTTAGTGGTTGCAAAAAAAAATCCAAAAAAGCCCATTTTTATTTGTTTTTTTTTCAAACTTTTTTTCCAAAGTTTCCTGATACCAGGGGGGTGGTTGGGGTGGGGGTGGGGGTTTGGGATCTTGGGAGGTGAAAACAATGTGAATAACATTACCGAGTACTGTCACTGTCTTCTCTTAGTCAAAAATAAGGATGAATGTAAATATAAAGTTTAATGATTAAGTTTCAGGTAAGAAACAGTTGATTTTGTTGTGTAAAGCTTAAGAACGGGAGAAGTTTGTGCCCAAGAAATTGTAAAGTATTGATGGGCCGGAGCTTGCTTTAAAAACGCATGATGTGTGTGTGCACTGTGATAAGCCCTTGAACTTACGTACACAATATTATTTACTGTTATTTACCTTCAATTTTAGTGAAAGAATGTAGAATACAACTGCCACTTTTCTATCCAAACAGAGAACGATTTCCCCTTGTATCGCATAGCAATTTTCTACACAAAATTCACAATTTGCTACACAAAATTCACAATTTGCTACACAAAATTCAAGAATTTCTATTCAATATTAGCATTAGGCCATGAGAATGAAAGTCATAGATTTGCGTCCACCGCCCGCATGTCCCGAAAGCTACCGCCTAAATTGTTCATTATTTGCCCAAAAAATCATTATTTGCACAAAAAAGGTATTTTCACCAAACAAATTTAGTTCCAAATCATCCACATCAGTAAAACGAAGTTTTTACCAAATTTCCACCAGTATGTGCGCTATAAAATAATCATTAGCACATGTTCTCTTACAGTCTTAGTCCCGTCGTCATTCACAAAAAGGTCGATCGCGCTAAAACTGTATGGTAAACTCCGTCCGATCCGCACCTGCAACTGTACCGCCTTCACATGCACAACACGCTCGCTGTTGAGCCTAGTGAGTAGTACTAGTATGCCTGTGTGCGGCCGCACGTATAATGATGCATGTACGTACACAGATTAGAAGAAACATCTTGTGATTGCGCTGTTATTAATGATCAATGGAAATAATAAATAATGAATAATGAAAAAAAGCCTCATGTGTTTTCAAAATTTCCCGGACGCAAATCTATGACTTTCATTCTCTTGGCCTTACAATACACAAATGTTTCTGCATACAAATTTTGCTATGCAAAATTTTTGAATGAAATCGTTCCCTGCGCAAATATACAAAATATCTTTCTTTAAAAGATGATAGAGAACACTTAAGGAGCAGAAAGTGTGGTCAAGTGAGGGTTGGAAACGACATTTTTGAGAGATTTCGAGCAATGATTGTGTACACATCCAGTGAGATGTTGGCCATTTTGTCGTCTGCTAAAACACATGCTTTATTTTGTGCACAACTTTTCAAGCTACAACTTGGCCAACAACTTGGCATGCTTGGCGGTTGGGTTTGACATTCTTTTCGTTTAAAGACAACTGCAGTGCAGGATTTCAACTAGAATTTTTACAGATAATATTTCTCCTCTAACTTAAGCGACTTGAACAAATTTTACCTACACAGGAAACCCAGTTACCTATACCTTAACATATTACTTCTGTTCTGGAGTAGACTTGAACGCAATAATTGCACATCGTCGCGTCAGCGCCATTATCGTCAGCGGTAATACTGAAGAGCGCCCTCTTTGACGTAGTAGTTCGATCGTGCTCTTAGCACCAATCGGTGCATGCTGCTCATCAGCCTGGGCTGCGTTCCGCTTGCGTGAATGTATCGCAAACGTTCGCGCAAACGTTTGGGGACGGATGGGTCAAAGTGGAACCGATTGTGAGCGCAACATTCGCACAACCGCAAACACATCAAAACTACGTTCGCCAACGTTGGCGGCGCACAATTTGTTCCACTCGAAATTGTTGGCGTTGGCGAACGTTTGCAACGTTCGCGCAAGCGGAACGCACCCCGGGCCCGGGGGTGATCGTGAAGAACCGAAGTCACACTTTGAGCTAGAGGCACGTGTACTACGCCAGATACTGGCCGTGCAGCCGCCATATTTTTCCCGATGCTCAACTTTGACATTGGTTGGTAGCTAGCGCTCGCAAGCCTTGAAGCGTGACGTCAGATCTTCAGCACAATGCGTTAACGTATCCAATGAAATCCTTTGAGTGGTACGCCAGGTACCTGTCTATATCCTTGATAGGATATAGACAGGGGACCACTCTAATCGAGATCGTGCCCACCGGAACAATGATCCTTTGGATAAAGGCGATGGGGACCAGCGAAGTACAGCAGTTCCCGGCCGTGGAAATATTTTCCTGCAGTAAAGAATTGCCATTATCTTATAAAGCTAATATAAAAAAGGTTTTTATATAAATAATTCATCAACAAATTCGACTGGCATGGCAGTCTAGTGGTTAGAACGCCAGCCTTCGAGACAACGATTTGTCAGAATCCTTTCTATATAATATTAATTCACGGTTGTGGAGGATTTTTTAAAAGGAAAATAAAGTGTAATTTTTTTTAGAATACAACTGCATAATAGGTGAATGTATAGTAGCTAGTTTTTACTGCAGGAAAAAAAATCGCTACCCGGGTAACCTCGGGGAAAAGTACTCGAACGCACTCAACATCAGTTTTCCAAGCATGCATTACAGAGGGCGCTCTTTATTTTTTAATAAGCATTTCTTGGGGTAAATTTACCGACACAAAACTCAGTCCGTTTTGTGGTCTTTATGTTTTTTCTTTATATTTCTATAATAATAATAATAAGTACAACTGTCCACACAACGAATGGCCGAGCGGTCTAGCTTACCGGAGTCAAGTTCTGGTGTTAGCAGCAGAATGTGGGTTCGAATCCCGGCCGTGACACTTGTGTCCTTGAGCAAGACACTTAACCATAATTGCTTCTCTCCACCCAGGGGTTAAATGGGTACCTGTGAGGGCAGAGTTGGTTGATTAGCCCTATATGCGCTGTAATGGCAGCAATTGAGCTGTATACTCCCCAGGGAGCTGAGATGGTTTCAGGAATGATTTATGAGCCTTATGAGCCTTATGAGCAGGGGTAATGATATAATGCGCCTTGAGCACCACTTAGTTGGTGGATACGTGCGCTATATAAGTCCACACATTATTATTATTATTAGTCACCTGTGGGCGTGGTCTTTTTCGAGCATTGTGTTCCGGGTAGACTGGTCCCCAGTGCTTAACTTCAAAAATAAGGACAGTCTCCTCTTCTGGCAACTATTTGTTTTTCTGCAGTACACTTCGTTAATGGCTTAGAAATTTGCATACAAGTTCTAGTCTAACGGTTCGAACGCTCACTTTGCATGCAGAAGATATCAGGATCAAGACGAGGTTTTCAACATTTTCATAAATTTGTTTTTATTAATTTTTTATACATCTTTTTTAACTACAAAATTAATTAAGAAGCAAAGCCTTTCTATATAATAGTAATTTACGGTTGTGGATAATTTTGCTTTTTTGGAAAATAAAATCAAAAATTATTTTTTAGTAGACAAATGCAAATGCATAGTGGGCGAAGTGTACTGCAGACAAAAAAAATCGCCTCCTGGCGCACCATTCGAAGAATTTCATTGGATAGGTTGTGTTGGGGATCTGACGTCACACTTCGAGGCTCACGCTAGGTACAAACCAAGTTCAAAATTGAACCTCCTGGAAACAAACATGGCGGCCGCACGGCCAGTATCTGGTGTAATCCACGATCCTCAAAGCGTGACGTCAGATCTTCATGCTTTGTTTTGGTTTGCCGCTACTGAGAGATCCGTGTATAACCCTATCCATACCGCGGGCGCCAAATGGCACATATCTGTGGTCATTGTTCCAGACCAGGGGATACAAATGGCACCTTTGCAAACGTATTATTTTACGACCGGCGGAGCTAATTGGTCCCAGCCAAAATGCTTAGGCGAATTTCATGACGGTCGCC